>JASKMD010000011.1:6404156-6473380 GCA_030144725.1 Haematococcus lacustris
CGCTTTGGCGCTTCTTTTGGCAAGCAGTCTTGGCTGGCACAGTGTCAGCGGAACACAGCGAGGTACGTCGCACCTCACATCTCTTAGACTTCCTCGATTTTCTCGACGTGATAGACTAGCTCGTCTCGTCACCATTCTCGAGGTTTGCAGTATCAGCAACAAGTTCATGCTTCCAACCTTACGCCAGCCTTCACGCCCCAACCTCGCATGGCTTGCATAACATTTGGAAACAAGTCGTGTTGTTGCCAACTGCAAGTTGCGCAGTTGCATCAGCTGTGTTGCTCCAATGCATGGCTGCTCTTGCTGCAGTTGGAGCCAATGTGGCAGCGGCCACAGGACCGGTCACTGTTCCCAATGGCTCCCACTAAGCCATCAAGGACAAGGCACATGATGGAGAAAACGGTCTGGCTGCTGTGGTTAACGGGATGGCACACAGCTCCGTGGCTATGTCATCAGGTAGTAAGAATGATGCTCCATCTGTTAGATGCAGGCTTGTCCCTCTGCTGTATACTCTCAATTCATTCACATGGGACTTGATACACGCCGAAAACGAAGAGCCCTGGCGCTTGATCAAACCAGTGCTGCTGGGATCCATGCTCAGGTTGCCCTCTCCTGGCGCGCATACAACCCAACATGGCGTGTGGTGCTGCTGGACAACACAACCTTGCCAACCTACGTCCCAGATCTTGTGCTCCCCCCCGAAGCTAGTACCCAGGCCAAGTCTGATTTGGTTCGCCTGGCGCTCATGGCCAGACATGGAGGAGTGTGGGCCGATGCTGCATTGGTGTGAGTTTTCACACCATCATCACCACTTTCACGATCATTATCACCATCCGCAACAGCAGCGGCACCCACAGCACTGCTATTGCCAAGTCACAGGTGCAGGGGTCACTGTGACAGTCACATGTGTGGTGAGCAGAAGGGGATGTGACCTTGCTGTGAGTAGCTGCTGGCTTGTTGACGAGTGGCACTCAGAGGCAGGCTTCATGTTGAGAGCCTTCCGGTGCAGAGCAACCTCCACTGCGGTCCTTGCTGCTCTGCAGCTTGTCTGTCCTGCTGCTATGTACCTCCAATGATATCACACTTGTTCACCCCCTCATCACTTGCATTGCCAACGTTTGCCTTGACTTGCATGGGCTCATACCCTGGAGACCTGTTACCTGTGCAAGTCCCTGTCGTTGTGGCTGCTTTGCAGCTGCCTGGAGCCATTGGATGACTGGTTGCCCAATGCACTAGAGCCATCAGGGTTGTTCATGTACCGTGCTGGTGGTAGTTGTCGAGGTCTGGAGTCCTGGTTCATGGTCTTCGAGCCCAACCATTACGTTGCAAAGGCAAGTGAGGGGGATGGGGATGATGGCTCCTGGTATTATTGTGCCCATGTAGTGTTGGCTGCATGTGTGCCATAGCAAGTGCTCTATTGTATTGACATGACAAGCGCATGGGGCCACAAGTGGGCCCTAAATTGGATCAAACCACCCTCTTCTGCCAAGCTACGTTCACCGAATGGAAAAAAATGCTTGTAGATGGGGTCTGCGCTGAGTGAAGTACGCCTTCCTGTTGTGTGTTGCCTTCATTTCACGGCAAGGGCACGAGAGAGGGGCACAACTAGATGCATGCTTCCGACATGAAGAGATGTATTCCAGAGGCAGAGCCTTGCTGCCCACTGCTGGCAGTTACCCTCCTGCTCGACATGCTGTGGCTGAATGCACTCTGTAGGGATGGTTCAATGCAGCCGTGAACTTCTGGGGCAAGGTGGGCCGGGGTGAGATCAAGCTAAAGGATGTGAACTACTTTTGGATGAACTTCCTTTGGGTAAGTGTTGCGCTCCCTCCCCATTACCTCACACATGTCTTGTGACAGATGTGTTGCATCCTTTAGCTGACACTGCCACTGACAGCATGCATTCCGTGCATGCATGACATTGTGCGTAGCTCCAGCCATTTGAGGGAGATGTTGTGACATGGGTTAGAGTAGGAAGCTTGGCACAGCCGACTCACTGAGTGCTTTGCTTCGCCTTGTCGTTGCCTGACCAACAGCATGAGAATGTTGAGAGGGATCCACAGTGGAGGGCCTATTGGGACAGCGTACCTTTCCTCTGCTGTGACGACTCGGACCAGAGCCATGGCTTCCGAGAGTTCATTCATCACTTCGAGCCCGGGGCCCGTGTGTGGCGGTTAAACCCTCCGCATGTCATCAAGCTCTCGCTTCATGGCAAAACAGACATCTCTAAGACCAACTCAACGGACTACTTTGCCATCCAGACCTCCCTCCGCCGACTATGGCTGTATGGGCTTCCTAGTCCTTACCCAGATGTATGGCCCACCTGGTCAGACTTCCCACCTCCCGCCCCACCCCCAGGGTTACCTCCAGCTTAGTTTGCGACTGGGGCCCATGCTCATGACTTGCATGACTTGCATGACTTACATGACTGCTTGCATGGACGAACCTGAGCAAAGTAGACAGTGCAAACACTGCTTGTGATTCATGCCTCTGCCGGGGTCATGTTAGAGGCCACCCCCATCTGTTGGCTGCTTCCTCAGAACTTGCGATTGCATCGGGTTTGTTGTGAGTCCATGTGCTAGCATGGGTTCATGGTCTAGACGTCCCTAAACGGCTGAAACGCAGACCCGAGCTATCAAGACTGCGCGTGGATTTGGAGCTGATGCTGCAGCAAGTGCATGGCATGTTGATGACGACTGAGCTTTTGCACTCTACATAAGGTCATCGCTAGCTAGGTGCCGGGTATGTGGTAGTGTAGCGGCAGTGCTGCTGACCTGGGTTAGGGGACGTGATCTCCGTCACTTCCTGTCCATTGCCATTGCTCAACTGAACGCAAGGGCAGTGGGTGTTGTGGCCCGGATGTGTAGCAGCTGGAGCTTGCCAGGCTTGATGGGCCGGCCCCGCCTGGTGCGGTAGTCGATGGCACAGCCTCCTTTGCTCGCGCCGGGGTCTTTGCACCTGGGCATCGGCGTTCAAGCAGTGGTTTGGTAGGATAGGTAGTAGATAGAGGTGTGGAGGTGCGCATGGGTGCAGGTGCAGATAGCAGGGGGGAGGCAGCGACAGCAGCGTAAGGCAGAACAGGGCAGGGTAGGAGGGCAGAGGTAGGGGAGTGTGTAGGGTTGGCCAGAACAGTATACAGTATATACGTAGCGTACCCAGACCACCGTGTATCCGTAGGCAGCCGTAGGTAAGTCGGTTGACCGTACAATACCGTAGGCTTTACCGTAGTTCTCACGCTTCAACCGTACACGCGAAGGCAAAATCGCGAGATCGCAAAGGACGCAGGACGGGTAACTGCGGGTGTGACCGTAACGGGTAACGGGTCATGTAACGGGTCATGTATAAGTCGCTGCGATACCCAATGGCATTCAGTGCGATGGATGATGCATACGAGGGCCCCGCCCCGCCCCGCCCCGCCCCGCCCGCCCCGCCCCGCCCCGCCCCGCCCCGCCCCGCCCCGCCCCGCCCCGCCCCGCCCCCGCCCCGCCCCGCCCCGCCCCGCCCCGCCCCGCCCCGCCCCGCCCCGCCCCGCCCCCGCCCCGCCCCGCCCCGCCCCGCCCCGCCCCGCCCCGCCCCGCCCCGCCCCCGCCCCGCCCCGCCCCGCCCCGCCCCGCCCCGCCCCGCCCCGCCCCGCCCCGCCCCGCCCCGCCCCGCCCCGCCCCGCCCCGCCCCGCCCCGCCCGCCCCGCCCCGCCCCGCCCCGCCCCGCCCCGCCCCCGCCCCGCCCCGCCCCGCCCCGCCCCGCCCCGCCCCGCCCCGCCCCGCCCCGCCCCGCCCCGCCCCGCCCCGCCCCGCCCCGCCCCGCCCCGCCCCGCCCCGCCCCGCCCCCGCCCCGCCCCGCCCCGCCCCGCCCCGCCCCGCCCCGCCCCGCCCCGCCCCGCCCCGCCCCGCCCCGCCCCGCCCCGCCCCGCCCCGCCCCGCCCCGCCCCGCCCCGCCCCGCCCCGCCCCGCCCCGCCCCGCCCCGCCCCGCCCCGCCCCGCCCCGCCCCGCCCCGCCCGCCCCGCCCCGCCCCGCGCCCCGCCCCGCCCCGCCCCGCCCCGCCCCGCCCCGCCCCGCCCCGCCCCGCCCCGCCCCGCCCCGCCCCGCCCCGCCCCGCCCCGCCCGCCCCGCCCCGCCCCGCCCCGCCCCGCCCCGCCCCGCCCCGCCCGCCCGCCCCGCCCCGCCCCGCCCCGCCCCGCCCCGCCCCGCGCCCGCCCCGCCCCGCCCCGCCCCGCCCCCGCCCCGCCCCGCCCCGCCCCGCCCCGCCCCGCCCCGCCCCGCCCCGCCCCGCCCCGCCCCGCCCCGCCCCGCCCCGCCCCGCCCCGCCCCGCCCCGCCCCGCCCCGCCCCGCCCCGCCCCGCCCCGCCCCGCCCCGCCCCGCCCCGCCCCGCCCCGCCCCGCCCCGCCCCGCCCCGCCCCGCCCCGCCCCGCCCCGCCCCGCCCCGCCCCGCCCCGCCCCGCCCCGCCCCGCCCCGCCCCGCCCGCGCCCCGCCCCGCCCCGCCCGCCCCGCCCCGCCCCGCCCCGCCCCGCCCCGCCCCGCCCCGCCCCGCCCCGCCCCGCCCCGCCCCGCCCCGCCCCGCCCCGCCCCGCCCCGCCCCGCCCCGCCCCGCCCCGCCCCGCCCCGCCCCGCCCCGCCCCGCCCCGCCCCGCCCCGCCCCGACCAGACCCGACCAGACCAGACCAGACCAGCATGCCTGGAGGTGGAGGAGGAGGAGGAGGTGGTGATGTTGTAGAGAAAGATAGCACGAGGGGATTAGAGGAGCATATGAATTACTGACTACACAACTGCACACATGGCTGCCACAAGAGGGGTTTGGGCACATGCTTGGCACGCAGAGTAGGAGCACATGGAAAACGACATGCATGGCTGGCTGGCATGTAGATGTGTCACGACACTGCTATTTGTTGTGATTCTGAACATGCTTACCCCTAGTGGGAGTTTCTATGGTTGTTGTGCACCAAACTGCATACTCACTTTCGCATAATGATGACCTTGCACCTACGGTTCGCCCTACGGAACTACGGATACAGTATATACGTACATATATACCGTCGTTTTAGTCGCCACATACGGACCTAGCCAACCTTAGGAGTGTAGGACAGGCAGTAAAGAGGTAAGAGAGGAGGGAGGCAGCAGGTGCAGCTAGGGGTGCAGCAGCAGGACGGCTGCGCCTGACCCGTCACCGTGCGTTCTTCCGGCTCCACCCCCAGCACATGCCGATGATGAAGCTGTATAAGATGCAGCTCAGCTTCCGCTGTATGCGCCTGCCCCTGAGGTCTCTGCAAATGCCCTTGCATTTGAAGCCAATGTGCCGGTTCAAATCCGCACATCGCACATCTCAAAATGTCTCAGATGGCGCAAGGATGACACATGGATGTGAGGGCCACTACAAGACTGACATTACTGTAAAATGTGATTCTTCATAGCATAAGCCAGGCTTAAAAGACAGAAGACTATGCCAGGCCCTTCGCCGACGGGCGTGAGTCATGGGAAGTTGGCGCCCCGGGCCATGCAGTCACCTTGCCATCCAATACACCAGGTGCAGTTAGACGTCTGCCCAGGAATCGAACCCGCCATTCACGCTGGTCGTGCATGGGCAGTGCCCGGTGCCTTACCCACATCGACCTAGGCAGAGCGTCACTGGGTGGGGTCAAAGCCTGACTGGTGGGGTGTGGGCCACACATTGGGCCAGCTACCTTGATGCAACCTCCTCACTGCTTGCCAGCTGGCCGCATGCGGGGAGGCAGTGGCTGGGGTGCGAGAGGGCCGACAGCGGCGGGCGCCTAGCTGGGCTCCGGAGCTCTGCAAGCTCCTACAGGGCAGTGCCCTGCTGCTGCTGAGACTCACCGTCTGTACCCGCTAACCGCTTTGCATGACCACAAAGACATGCTAACCCTAGGTCCTGTTGCCGTCTACTGCAAAGCGCAATGAAGGGCAAGAAGCGCATGTGATGGGCTAGACATACGTCAAGCCTGAGCTGCTGAGGGCCAGCATGGACGACGGCTTGCATGCCTTTTGGCTATACCGCCACATCCAGCGGGTACCGGAGGGCCTGGCTGCCCTCAGTGGGGTCAGCCGCCATGGTGCTTCATGTAACCACTGTGGAGCCAGCCATTGTGCTGAACTCGAACTGAACGCAAACTGTACGAGAAATAAACCGCGTGAAACGGACACACCCCCTTTTCAAGGGGGTTGGGAGGCCCTGACAGTCGTCTGGCCAGGAATCAAACCCGCTATTCGTGCTGTTCGTGCATGGGCAGTGCCCGGTGCCTTACCCACACTCAGGCGTTCCCAACATGGGGTTGGCAATCTTCATGCAACTGCAGCCCACCTACTCAATCTTTTGATGTAACGTTTGTTGCGTCTGCTGCGATGTGATATTGCGCGTTTAATGTAAGACTGGAATTGCCATCGGAGTCTTTCGATGCGGGCAGCCACATGTGACCCCGAATGTGTCCCAATCGCAGACCGTGGTTAGCTACGCCAGTAAGCTACGTCCTTGGCTATCCGTTAGCGATGCACGACATGTCGGTGGCGCACACCACTGAAGTCCGGCAAACATGGCTGCGCGAGGTTCCTGATGGTGCAGGCCGCTTGGCGAGGATGTGAAGTAACCCCGGTTTGTGTGCGGCAGCGCTGTATCGCTGTAATGGTGGGCGGCACAGTAGGGACTTGTCACCCCCTCCAGCTATGATCCGCTTTATGTTTTGCACCATTGAACAAACAGCCTGACCTCACACATACCATTTGTAGCATACTCATTAACGCGTCCATGGCACTATGCAACTCAATCATTGGGTTTGTATGTGACAAGTTATACCGCTTACAAGGTACACATGCTGATGGCTACAGGTGCACGAGGAGCCGACTGAGCTTGGCTTACCACTCCGCTCCGTGGCCACCACCAACACATCCTAACCCACCACCTCCCAACCTCGTCTACCTCGCCCAGCTCCCAGTAGCCCCTCCTCCCAGCCTGCCATCAGCCTCCTGCCCCCTAACTCTCCTTCTCCCCGCCTCCTACCTCTCCCCTACCTCTCCTTCACCCATCTCCCCCCATCACCCTGACCACCGAGCCAAGCCCGTAGCCCCGCTCAGCCACCTCTTGATCCCAAACCATGAAGAAGAAGAAATTAAGCAAGTCAAAGAGTGCTCAACTCCATGCACTAAACAAGTCGCCAAGGGCTGGCTATCTGCATTGCCCTAACAACATCAAGGCTGCAGCTTGTACGGCACAAGCGACAAACCGTGATCTGCAGGCTGAGGTGCAGCGGTTGAGGGATGTGGAGCAGTCCCTTATGGGCACAGTGGATGGGTTGCAGGGCGACCTAGGCGACCTGCAGGCAGCACACCAAAGCGAGATAGTTTTTGCTGCGTCTGCCATTTCGTAGATATGACTCTCCTCTGTTCAAAGCACTGTTTACATATATTTTTGACTGAGTGGCTGCGGAGATACGGGCTTCTTATAGGTGGGGCCCGAACCACCGAAAAGGGGTGACGTGTGACGCTGGGTCGAACAAGACAAATTGAAGGGAGGTGGGGCTGCTAGGCAATAGATGCTGCAGTTACTACTGGTTCTGCCTGCTGGGAGCATGTAAGAGCACCCAGCAGGTGCAGGCAGCAAGGGGTTGGGGCTGCTAGACAGTAGCAGCAGCTGTTTTTCGAGTGTGATTCGGCGCCCGGTTCGAACATGCAAGTTATCTTTACCGTATCACAGGGGGGTGGTTTTCAGGTAGTTGGGAACGCCTGACTTCATGTAATCACTGTGGAGTGCTGAACTCGAGTGATGGGAACTCGAGTCATGGGTCGTGGCATGACGTCGACAAAGAACACCGGGTTCTCGCGGTGCATTCATGAAATGATCGCAGCTGGAGGCCGCATCAGTGCTGCTAAGCCGTTGAGCAGAAGGCCGTTCGCAAGGGCCCATGCCCTCCGTTCGTACCGCGACTCGGTGCATCTTGCGGATGTTGTCAAGGACGGCAGGCGCAGTGGGCGTCGCGGAGTTGACACCAGTGGTGCCATGCTGCTCGGGAGTCCGGGGCTATCTGTGGCCACCCCTGCCCTGAGTGTGGTCCTTGGCGCGGCCTCGCTCCTGGCAGCCCCCAGCCTGAGCCTTGCAATACAAATGGAGCCAGCCAACGCCCTGTCGCTGCCCACCTGGGCCATCCATGTCAGCTCTGTGGTGAGCTGGTGAGGCCCGGGTAGACGACCCTACCCTTCGCAGCTGACAGGTAGCAGCAGCAGCTGACAGGTAGCAGCAGCAGCTGACAGGTAGCAGCAGCAGCTGACAGGTAGCAGCAGCAGCTGACAGGTAGCAGCAGCAGCTGACAGGTAGCAGCAGCAGCTGACAGGTAGCAGCAGCAGCTGACAGGTAGCAGCAGCAGCTGACAGGTAGCAGCAGCAGTGCCCTCACCTCCTCTCTGCCGTCACGAGGAATGGGGGTGCAGATGCAAGTGTTGGGCTGATAATGGCAGGGGGGAGGTGTGTGGAGTGTGTGCCGATGCTTGTGTCAGGCTCGCATACGCCAGTAGGCGCCAGTGTCAGCCAGTGTGTGAAGCACTGCACCACAGCCAGGCAGCAGCATCACCTCCCAGCCATGGCAGGCAGGTGTCCAAGGAGCCAAGGGAGCAGGCACGCATGAGCTGGCTGCCCAGCCCCTCCCCAGCCCACACCGCCCTGCCGTGGCTCTCCTCTCAGCCTCATCCCAGCAGGCAGCGGCCCTCAGGGCCTGGGCTGGGTCAGCAGCTCGGGGCAGTAAGCCAGGTGCAGCAGGCTTGATGCTCATAACCTCAGCAGCGTAACCTCAGCAAGTGGCGCACTGAGGCAGCTAGGCAGGTGCAGGGCAGACCCGCCCCCACCGCCCCCTCATAGCAGGGTCCAGCCAGGGGCCCAAGGGAACCTCCCCTGTAGGTGTTCATCCCCTCATCCCCTTGCTGCTCATCCCCTGACATGGCGCACTCATGCAGCTATACAGGTGCAGGGCAGGCCCGGCTCCACCGCCCCCTTCACAACTGGGTCCAGCCAAGGGCCCAAGGGAAACCCCCCTGTAGGCCCCAGCAGCCCTAGCTGTTCAGGCTCAAGGTTATCGTTGCTCCACCCTGCAGGCTGTTGCTCGAGGCTGTTACTCCAGGCTGTCGTTCTCCTGCCGGCCCGGCTCGGCCCTGACCTGCCTTGCCTTGCCTTGCCTTGCCTTGCCTTGCAGGTGGAGTGGGTGACGGCCATGGGTTTGGCATGGAAGTACGCGGATGTGGTGGGCAACCCGCTGTGGAAAGGTGGGCGGCCGGGTCTGGCAGGCGCAGCCAAGTGCGGGGGCAGTCAGCGCCACCCGCTGCCAGCCTGCTCTGGCACTGGGTGCCAACGTCACCGACAGCCATGTTCCGCACATGGCAATCTTAACATGGAAACCCTTTGCATCAAGACACCCTAGTGCCAGTGATCGCGCAAAGCTGATTCGACAAGGGCCACGCCATGCCGCTGTCGCTGTCGCTGCTTGGCCCGTCCGTCCTGGTCCCCCTGAGGCTGGCTGCCTGGCCCATCCCTTGCTTCCTGGCGCGCTGCACGCTGCAGGCCTGACCTGGGGCATGCTCCCCAGCCTGGGGTCGGCCATGTGCGCCTGCACCTGGCACTTCTTCTTCAACTCCCCTGACCTGGAGTTCCTGGTCGCGCTGCAGGTGGGTAAGGCTAGGACAGGGGCAGGGCCAGGGTTAAGGGCAGGGGTGGGGGTGGGGGCAGGGGGCAGGGGCAGGGGCAGGGGGCAGGGGGCAGGGGGCAGGGGCAGGGGCAGGGGCAGGGGCAGGGGCAGGGGCAGGGGCAGGGGCAGGGGCAGGGGCAGGGGCAGGGGGCAGGGGGCAGGGGCAGGGGCAGGGGCAGGGGCAGCTGCCACAGGACATTTGGCCATGAAGGTCCACGAAGGTCCATTTGGCCATGTACGTGAGCACCCTTCACATTGCATGGCTGCAAGGCTGTGCAGGTCAGGTCCAGCATGTTGCAGCTAGACAAGGGCCAGTGAGGGGAAGCAGCCCTTCAGGCATGCACACCTTGACCTAGCCAGCAACATGCCAGCAGGCGTGCTGTGCTGCAGCGACGGCCGTGTCAACGGTCGCGCTGTACCTCGCAGGCCTTCCTGACCGTTGTGGGCAACACCACCTGCATGTGGGCAGCCTACCGCTTATGGAGGGGCGCGCAGGCCGAGACAAGCTAGTGGGCAGCCCGAGTGGTCCACGTAGCCAAAGGCGGAAGAGCTGGGTTAGCGGGTTCACTCCTTCCCGGGGGTGGGCGGGCGTGACTGCAAAGAGTTAGGGAGCTGAAACGTGTGCGAATGCGCACAAAGGTGTAGGCAGAAAGGTGTAGGCAGACGCTTTATCCTTCTCAATCCGCGATCTGCGAGCTCGTGCTGATGTTGTAGCTGGTAAGCAGTACACCGTCAGTAGGAAGCCGGTTTGCAATACCTACAGCCCTCATGTTACCGTAACCGCTATGTAATCTAACACAGGTTGCGAACCCACATGTGATGGCTACTGCTGGCGTGCTTATGGCCCACTTCAGCCCCGCCCATCTGATGTGTGTGCTGGTGAGGGTAGAAAACATGGTTAGGATCACGGCCACCGAACACGGATGCAGTCCACGAGGTTAAGACCCGACATAGCAGGTAACAGCACGCAGTCTTAATGTGTCGTTGTTAGTACACTGCCACAAGCATGCCTTACCTTGCATATGGCATATCGCATATCGCGCAGCCATGTCCACCACCTCCTCCTGCTAGCAGCCCGCGCGGACATATGGCATATCGCGCAGCCATGTCCACCACCTCCTCCTGCTAGCAGCCCACGCGGACATATGGCATATCGCGCAGCCATGTCCACCACCTCCTCCTGCTAGCAGCCCGCGCGGACACAGGGCATATCGCGCAGCCATGTCCACCACCTCCTACTCACATCGTTCCTCCTGCTCACCTCCTGCTCACCTCCACCTCCTTTTTCACCTCCACCTTCATCTTCCACTACACCTCCACCTCCTTCTTCACCTCCATCTCCACCTCCATCTTCACCTCCACCTCCATGTTCACCTCCACCTCCTTCTTCACCTACACTTACCTCTTCACCTACTCCCCACCCCCCATCGCCACATACACCCCCATCTCCATCTCCACCCTTACCCTCATCTTCGACCTGGACCCTCGTTGGTCACCCTACCTCCCCCAGCCCCTCCTTCAAGCTCAGCCTTTGACCCTCCCCCTCCTGCCTCCCTTAGCCCCTCACCCACCTGGACCCCTCGTTGGTCACCCTACCTCCTCCAGCCCCTCCTTCAAGCTCAGCCTTTGACCCTCCCCCTCCTCCCTCCCTTAGCCCCTCACCCACCTGGACCCCTCGTTGGTCACCCTACCTCCTCCCGCCCCTCCATCAAGCTCAGCCTTTGACCCTCCCCCTCCTCCCTCCCTTAGCCCCTCACCCACCTGGACCCCTCGTTGGTCACCCTACCTCCTCCAGCCCATCCCTTCAAGCTCAGCCTTTGACCCTCCTGCCTCCCTTAGCACGTGTCGCAGTATTTACCTCTTCTCTATAAGCTCCTTTTCCTTTGGTCCCAGACTTCTCTTCTCCTAGTTTGTTTCCCTCTTTTGCTTTACGTTCAGTCCAACTCTTCGGCTTTCTACCTTTGGAGGTTGGCTTGTATCCATCCAAGCCCTGCCTCTTCAGTGTAACAACTACTACCTTGCCGGCCACCCCATGCTGAGCCTCATCTCATCATCATACGGTCATGTGCTAGCTCGCCGGTAGTTGACGGCCTGTCAGCCACAGCCTGTGCGCCCTCCACCTGCTGCCGGGTTCCTACGCTTGTAGAAGGGTTATCACAGCGCTAGTCCGACAGCTTCCCCTGCTGCCTGGTTTCTACGCTCCTGTAAGACTTTTCAACGCTGGTCCGACACCTTGGCCAGCAGCGCCAGCAGCGATTGCAGCGCGGTGAGGACGTTGAGATCCGGCGTGCGGGGCGTGGGGAAGGTGTGCGCGAAGTCAATGAAATGCACCTGGAGTGCAGGCCAGTGCCAGGAGGGGGGGCTGGAAGCAGGCCAGGCAACACAAGGGTTGGGTGCAGCACTCACCTGACCGCCTTCCACCTCCCCAAACCCCCCTTCGCCCTCTTCACCGCCCTCACCACCCTCACCACCCTCACCCCTTCACCTGGAGGTTGGCTGTGTCCAGGCTGGTGGCTGTGCCCTCATAGGTGAACAGCAGCGACGCCTGCACCCAGCCAACCAGCCACCAGTCAGCCACTAGCGGCAGGGGACCGGCAGCAGCCGTGATGCATCAGCAGCAGCAGCAGCGGGTGTGCGGCACAAGGCTCCTTGCAGAGTGCTGACCTGGAAGAAGCAGAATGAGGTCTGCTGCTCCAGCCAGGCCAGCAGCTGCTGCAGCCTGACGATGGCAGGGGAGGCAGGCGCCCACACCTGGCCAGGCGTCAGGGCACCTGCAGCCACAGTCGCAGCGACGGACCCACACCCTACTCAGCCCTGCCACTCTGATCACACATCACGCTGCATCACACACCACGCTGCATCACACACCACGCTGCATCACACATCACTGCGGGGGATTACTCCACAGCCCCTGCCACTCTGGTGCCGGAGTCATGACTGCCGCCACCCTGACCCCACCCAGCCTGCCACTGGTGGAGTAGCAGGTTGAGGTTAGTCAGACCTTCAGAGGTTCTAGATGTAACTTTTAATTCAGTGTGTGGCAGTTTCAGCTCTTGCTTCGTGGTAGGGCCCTCACTGCATTGATCCAGCTGAGTGCTGTCCCTCACACTAGGGCTGTGATGCCTTCAGCCACCCACAGCCCCACCAGCCTGCCTGCCTTGCCACCATGGCTGCAGGCATGCTGGTGAGCATGCCTGGTGCTGGGGTCAGCGTCAGCCCTCACCGTTGTCAGCAAACAGCGTGAAGGCCTGGTGCAGCGTGTCCTGCGTCAAGGTCTTGCCCCAGCTGCGGCCCATCTTCTTCATCTCACCCTCCTGCTGCCTGTATACCTATGGCCACAACAGGCCACAGGGTCACACCTGATCACACCTAGGCCACATGGTCACACCCAGTCACTCGCAACCACCAGAGGTGAAGACCACACCAGGACGAGGCTGGCTCCACCTCCCCTGCATCCTTGCTCCTGTCTGTCAACAGGGCTGCTAGGGGCATTACAAACAAGGCTGGCAGAGGGAAGCTGGCACCTCCTGCTGCTGCTTCTCACCACCTACTGCTCATCGCCAGCATCACCAGCTTCTGGGCAGGGCGGCAGCTGATGCCGCCCCGCCCCTCCCCAGCTCACCTGTAGGCCTGAGATGCGGAAGCCCATGCTGCTCTGGGTGGTGGCCTGGTCCTTGACCCTGCGGTACGGTGCGGTGCAGGGCAGTACAGCGAAGGACAGCTGTGTACAGCGCTGAGCAGAGCAGTACTGAAGGACAGCTAGCAGCATGAGCATGGGCAGCAGCTGCCTCCCCTGCCGCCCGTGGGGCTGGGATGAGGTGTGAAGGCGGTGAGAGGTGGGGCAGTGAGGGGCGGAGGGGCCCAGGCAGGCAGTGGGGGGCGGAGAGTCAGCCCACCTGCACTTTTCCCTGTAGGCTTCTGTAGCCCAAGCGTACTGGGTGACATACCCCATCTGTGGCCAGCAGGCGGGTGGGTGGGTGAGTGGTTGGGCAGGCAGCTGCCTGGGTCATGGGCTGCTGCAAGTCTGCTGAGCTGGGCTAAGCTGCTGTGCTGAGCTGGGCCAGGAGCTTTGGGTTACTCAGGCTAAACCATGGCTGGGCTGGCTGCAAGTACTGCGCACAGCAGTGATTTTATTTTCATTTGGCCTCTTTCCGATTTCATAGCACAAAGTGTCATGGCTCAGATTGGGACTGTCATGTCCATAGCGCGACCCTATTGGGCCCTATTGGACCCTATAAAGGCGGCAGCGCCCACGCACAGCAGCGTCATCAGCAGGCACTTGTTGATGGCACGCTCAACTGGGAACATGTCCAAATCAAACTGATTGCTGCTGAAGACACGGGCGCACACATTCAAGTGGCACTCTTGCAGCCTGTTGCGGGTGTCATCTTTGAGGTATGCCATGGCTGAGAACATGCGTTCCTCCTCCACTGAGCCTGTTGTCATGACCAGAGCAAGCTCTGCCAGCTTGATGTACTCCGAGATGTCAGCCTTGGTGATGGGTTGGCCAGCCAGGTAGCGCCACAGCTTGGTGGTCTCCTTGGCTGGGTCGGCTGCTTCTGAGCTTAGCTCCACACGGAGCTGAGCTTGGCAGCGCATGACTTCCAGCAATGTTCATTGCTGGGCAGATAGCTTTTGTTGGTTCAATAAGGCTGGCGCCCATTGGCCGTTAGCCAGGGTCGCGTCCATGCAGTACCGGGCCTTGGCAATGGCCTGGCGCTCAAGGAAGTCTTCATCGCTGGACTGCTTGTCCCAGTAGTGGGCGTACACAACAGCCACAACAGTCCTTTGGCATGCTCCGGTGGGAGGAAGCGGCTGTGTATGTCATGTACCACAGCATTTGCTGTTGCTGCCAGCTCTTGCTTTGCACTGTCGACATTCTGCTGGAAAGCAGCCCGGTGCCCTTTTGGGGGGATGGCGTACAACCGTACCAACTCACTGCCTAGCTTACTGCCTTCCTCCTCTTCCTCCTCCTCCTCAGGCTCAACCAACGTTGTCTCCATGTCTGCCGCTGCCTGCCTGCTGCCTTCCTCCTCATCCTCACTGTCACTGTCAGCCTCATCCGATTGCACTGCCATACTGCCACTCCCATGCGGCTGCAAAGCCAAATGGCCAGAGCCGTTGTACACAAGGCAGCTGCCAGGTGCTGCCACATTGGTGAAGGCTGTCAGCCACAGCCACTGTCAGCCACAGGTTTGTAAGCCACAGTGGGCGATCGCCAATGAGCCAGCTGTCCTTAAACCTGTTGCTGTTACTGTGTGCCCTGGCGTGTAAGTAGGCACCATCGCTACACCCTCGGCGGGCACGACCCTCAGCCATCGGGACTGCGGCTCAAAGCCAAATTGCAGCTCTTAGCCGAGTTGCGGCTGCAGTACAAAGTTCACTTTTTATAACGCGATGCGCTGTAGCACAGTCCGCATGGGGTCCAATCCATAGCGCACGGAGCCCTCTGAAATGTCGCTTTTTATAGCGATCGCTATATACAACGCGAAAACAAAAACACTGGCGCACAGGCAAGGGCAAAGCCACACTGGGGGACCCAGGCGGGACAAGCAGGCAGGGGGCAGCGTGGGGAAGACAGGGCGGTAAGGGCAGGGAGGGCAGGGCAGGCAAGAAGGGTGGGCCTGTGCAGGGTGTGGTGCTGCAGGGCGTGTCCCTCACCTTGACATCCAGCACACAGGGCTGCAGGTAGGCATGGCACACATCCTCCATCACGCAGTACTGCCGCCCCGCCACCTCAGCTGTGCCGACTGCAGGCAGGCAGGCAGTGCGCAGGGGCAGAGCTGTGGAGGGGCAGGCAGAGACAGCATGCCTCACAGCCCAGCTGCCAGCCTGAATGCATTGTCCTGGTTGCCTGATTAGCTCATGGCTTGCTTAGGCCAGTGGGCGGTTGCCTGGTGGCCCTGCACTCATAGCTCGCAGCCCCATCATCACACATCACATCACACTGCCAGTCCCCACCCCCTGCTCCTCCTCATCCAGCTCTCCCTGCGTGCCCTACCGCACTACTCCCAGATGGCCACCCCCTGACCCCCTGACCTGCCCCCTTCCACCCCTGCTGGCCTGCACCCCCCTCTGGACCAGGCACTCACACATGCGGGGCACAAACGCCCTCAGGCCCATCAGGTCCTGCTCCAGTGGGGGGGTGCCTGCTGCTGGGCCGTACAGCGCACCCACCCCCCAGACGCCCGCATCCACCCCTTCCGCTGCTCTGACT
Organism: Haematococcus lacustris; assembly: GCA_030144725.1. Taxonomy (NCBI): domain Eukaryota; kingdom Viridiplantae; phylum Chlorophyta; class Chlorophyceae; order Chlamydomonadales; family Haematococcaceae; genus Haematococcus; species Haematococcus lacustris. The sequence continues at coordinate 6,420,046 of JASKMD010000011.1, forward strand.
CCACTTGCACTGCCCTGGGCTGGGCTGGCTCGGCATGCAATGCCGTCAGAGCCCCCCTCCCCCACAACAGGCTGCAGGGGCTCAGGGGTGGCGGCAGGCGCGTTAGGGGGTAGTGGGTCACGTGTGGTCCTGGGTCTGCTGTAGCTGCGCTGCAGGGGGGACGTGCTGGGGAGCTGGGCCGGAGGGTTCCACACTAGTTGGTAGAAGGCGACCTCGCGGGCACTGCGGGCATCACCCTGATGGCCAGGGAGGAGGCTGGAGGAGGAGTGGGGCGCCCAGCACACATCCAGACTCACGCAACCGTGCCGAGGGACAACACCCCCACCTGATAGGGTTTGTAAAAACGGCCGGCGTCGTCCACCAGCGTGTCGGGCTTCGACTCTGCGCATTAAGAGCGCAGCGGGTAAGTGAGGGGGCCGGGTCACTGGATCAATGGCCAGCTCCGCAACCTGTCGCACCTTTGGTCATGTGCCCTCCGACCTGGTGCTCGCACAAGCGCAGGCCATGATCTGTCGACATTGCCACGGACTGCAGCCTGTAGCGAAACACCCGAGCTTTGGCGCACACCGCAGACCACCCACGACGCATCGGACACTTGCATGTGTGTTTGATTCATTTCCCCATGTCATGACGATGGTCAACTTTTACAAACGGTTTAACATCAACATTTAACAAGTCCGGTCGCGCTCTAATGTCCACGCGCCATGTGCCACTCCTGGCCTGGGCTGAAGCAGTGGATTTAGCACTCCCCGGGCAGGGGTGCTTCGGTGCCGCCGCTCGGGGCGCGTGCTATGCAGCCTCGTGCTGCCCGACTTAATCATATTCTCTTGTACGCCAGCACCTCCCTCATCGGCCCAGCGTGCAACAAGTACCAGGGCAAAGGCAGAATCAGGTCTCCTCTCTAGGGGTGGTGTTTTGTCTGCATGAAGTAAACCCACCCACCCATCCCTGTATACCCACCCACCTCCCTGACGGTATTGCTGGTGTTCGTGTAGGGTTGGCAGCCTTGCCCTTGCTATCACTCCTGGTGGGCTGGGTGGGCTCAGCATCCTGGTCAGCCATGTAGCGCTTGCAGCGCTTGGCTGGCGGGGGTGTGCTGGGCCCTGGCTCTGAGGCTGTGGACTGCATTGCCGCCTGGCAGCAGCAGTACCTGACGGCACACAGGAGCTCTGGCTCTAGCCCACAGCCCCACACGGCTCCCGCCCCGCCCCGCCCCGCCCCGCCCCGCCCCGCCCCGCCCCGCCCCGCCCCGCCCCGCCCCGCCCCGCCCCGCCCCGCCCCGCCCCGCCCCGCCCCGCCCCGCCCCGCCCCGCCCCGCCCCGCCCCGCCCCGCCCCGCCCCGCCCCGCCCCGCCCCGCCCCGCCCCGCCCCGCCCCGCCCCGCCCCGCCCCGCCCCGCCCCGCCCCGCCCCGCCCCGCCCCGCCCCGCCCCGCCCCGCCCCGCCCCGCCCCGCCCCGCCCCGCCCCGCCCCGCCCCGCCCCGCCCCGCCCCGCCCCGCCCCGCCCCGCCCCGCCCCGCCCCGCCCCGCCCCGCCCCGCCCCGCCCCGCCCCGCCCCGCCCCGCCCCGCCCCGCCCCGCCCCGCCCCGCCCCGCCCCGCCCCGCCCCGCCCCGCCCCGCCCCGCCCCGCCCCGCCCCGCCCCGCCCCGCCCCGCCCCGCCCCGCCCCGCCCCGCCCCGCCCCGCCCCGCCCCGCCCCGCCCCGCCCCGCCCCGCCCCGCCCCGCCCCGCCCCGCCCCGCCCCGCCCCGCCCCGCCCCGCCCCGCCCCGCCCCGCCCACAGCCCCACACGGCTCCCGCCCCGCCCACAGCCCCACACGGCTCCCGCCCCGCCCCGCCCCGCCCCGCCCCGCCCCGCCCCGCCCCGCCCCGCCCCGCCCCGCCCCGCCCCGCCCCGCCCCGCCCCGCCCCGCCCCGCCCCGCCCCGCCCCGCCCCGCCCCGCCCCGCCCCGCCCCGCCCCGCCCCGCCCCGCCCCGCCCCGCCCCGCCCCGCCCCGCCCCGCCCCGCCCCGCCCCGCCCCGCCCCGCCCCGCCCCGCCCCGCCCCGCCCCGCCCCGCCCCGCCCCGCCCCGCCCCGCCCCGCCCCGCCCCGCCCCGCCCCGCCCCGCCCCGCCCCGCCCCGCCCCGCCCCGCCCCGCCCCGCCCCGCCCCGCCCCGCCCCGCCCCGCCCCGCCCCGCCCCGCCCCGCCCCGCCCCGCCCCGCCCCGCCCCGCCCCGCCCCGCCCCGCCCCGCCCCGCCCCGCCCCGCCCCGCCCCGCCCCGCCCCGCCCCGCCCCGCCCCGCCGTTGAATGGCAGTGTTGGGGGTGGGAGGGGCAGGGAGGGGACTGGGAGTGGGTGGAAGGGGTGGGAGGGCACGGCAGGGGCTGGGAATGGGTGGGAGGGTCGGAAGGCAGTGCTGGGTCTGGGAGGGGGTGGGGGTACGAGGGGTGCGAGAGGAGGCAGGGTCCGGGCGGTCGGAGTACGCTTGTCATTCCTGCAAGGCAAGGTCGGGTCATGCCAATGTCTTTTTGAGCAGGCCTGATCAACTATAGGCCATGCTTTCTTCACCCAGAGCTGTCACGTGGAGTAAGGAACAGAGTTACGAAACGAACGTCTGCAATTAGTGGAAGGGGGTCCCTTTCTCTGTGTAACTGCCCTGAGAGACACACGTTTTCCGCATAACCAATGTCGTAACTCGCCCAACGATGGCCCTCCCACACCGCCCGCACCGATAAGAGGACTGACTGGCCAGGAACGCCCTATTCAGTTGCCGTAGCCTACCAAAAGATAATCCGTCTTTCGTCTGTCCGTCTACAGTCTAGTCTTTTCGTCTTCGCAGCCCTGCACTTGATGGTCAGGCGACGTGTTGTCCAGGGTCGGAGGTGATAAGCAGCTGCTAACATCAGCCACACTGTCCCTCGCGCTGCCCCTGCAGCGCCCGTCACTTGCTCAGACCATCAGCAACAGCTGCTCAAGCCGCCATCTTAGCTTGCAGCGCCTTGATCTGGTTGTTGAAGTCCTGCAGCATGCTCTTGGGAAGGATCATGCCCACGTTCTGCAGCGTCACGGCTGCGCTCATGTCTTCCAGCTGGCAGGGTGCTGACCAGGTCGCCATCTTGCGCGCCTCGTTCACGATGACTTGCATGGACTTGGGCAGGTTCGCGATGTACCGCACCTTGCCCTGCATCGATGAAACGATGCCGAGGCAGGTCACAGCAACTAAGCACCAAACATTGCGCAGCGTCCCATACAACTTCTTTTCTGTGAGTGTACAACAACAGCCGCCCTCGCGACCGCCCTGGCCCCACCCCGCTCCGCCCCTACCGCTTCAGTGGTCCAGGTGATGAGGGGCTTGCCGCTGCCGCCCTCCGTGGCCTTGGACGTGCGTAATGTGAGGACGCCTACCCCTCTGGTATCCCAGCTGGGCGGCTTGCCCTCCTCCTTCTTGAACAGCATCATCTTGCTCTTGCTCTTGAACACGATGTCACCTGCCGGGACAGTGGAGTGGAGGGCAGGCACAGATGCTGGCAGGGAGGAAGAGGCCCACCCTGGAGGTGCTGCCTGGCAAGCTGACCATGGCAGGTGAGGAGAGAGGGACACTGGTGCCGCTTGGCAAGCTGGCACCTGAAGGAATCACAGCCTGGCCTGGCCCTGCAGGTGACACACACCAACATGTGCTGGCGGGGCAGGCTAGGCTGTGCAGGGACGGCACTGCCCTGTGCAGCCTGCAAGTGCGGTGGCGCCGCCTTCTTGCCCGCCCGCCCGCCTGGCCTCCCGCCTGGCCTCCCCTGCGCACCTGACTCTGAATTGGTGACCACCTCGCTCTCATACCGCTGGGGCCCCTCCTCCGCCTCACCCTCTACCTCTCCCTCGCCGCCACCGGGACCGCTGCCAGGAGCAGTGCTGGGGGCTGGGGCGGCTGCAATCAGCCACAGCAGCAACGGCTCACAGGCTATGACAATGGTGCTTGTTGACCCACACTGCGCGCTGCGCTGCACAACTGGGTGGGAGGACTTGTTCAGACCCTCACGCACACTCCGCTGCACCACAGCTGCTGGTGCTGCCTGGCCTGGTCAGGCAGTGGTGGTCAGCCCACAAGCCATTGTCGCTGTTGCCACTGCTGCCACTGCTGCCGCTGCCGTCTTGGCTTGTGTCATGGCGTGTGTGTACAAATGTAGGAACAGATGAAACACTGAGGGACAGGGCAGGCTGGCACAGGCACACATGCCCTGCTGGGCATGCAGGGGTTGAGCCCGGAAGGGCTGTAGCAGGAACGGAAAGCACCCCTGGCCCTACTCTGCTCCCAGGCTGCATGCCCACTGCCTGGAGCACTTATAACCTGAGTATACTATCCGTCATGCAACTATGCTCTCCCATACTCTCAAACCCAGACAGTCATAGACTACCACACTCATACCTTTCATCACCCACTGCCCACTGTCACTGCTGAACGCTGCTACCGCTACCAGCAAACAGCAACCAGGGCCGCTCTGATCTCACCGAAGGGGTTGTTTGCAGCCAGTGCCGGCGCTCCGAAGTTGAACAGCCCGGCCCCCCCCGTAGCGCCAGCAGCAGGTGGGGCGCCAAACAGGGGGGCCCCAGGCTTGGCTGGGCCCCCAAAGGTGAAGGGGGCGGGGGCCACTGCTGCTGTGCCACCACCACCGCTGGCGTCCGTGGCAGGAGCGCTGCGGCCTGGTGTGGTCAGGTAGGTGGCAGTGAGGGGCAGGGGAGCGGGTGTGGAGGCCCGGGGGCATGCCTCAGCTGTGTAGCTATAAGCTCAGGGCAGCTCAGGGTGGAAACTGCCTAGGAGGGACATGGCTTGGTCCGGCGTGGACAAGAGGCGCCGCTGCCTTGGTGGGTGCAAGGGAGGGGTGGTGTGGGGTGGTGGCAAGGGGGAGGGGGAGGGGGGAGGAGGGAGGGGCGGTGGGCATACACAGCCAGCAGGGATGTAAGGAGGGCAGGCGGTAAGATGTGATGGCTGAAGCGTATGAGGCACACATCGTCAGTTGTTGCTCACTGGGTTGTTGAGAGGTGGAGGTAGGCCGGTCTAGGCGTGTGTTAGCAGCAACAGGGAGAGGCAGGTGCCCTGTCATGATGGTGCCAACAAGGCTACGAAGGGGGCCTGGCAGGGCTGATGCAGGGCCTGCTTGGGGTGGGAGCTGCAGCTTGCGGTGGTGGTGTGGTCACGTCTGTGAGCTGTGTCTGGTCCCTTGCCTTGCCCCAGCTGGACTGCCCCATGCTGGACTGTGAGATATGCAATGGGGGTAAGGCATGGCAGGCACAGCACGCAACCAGAGAGCTACTGATCGTCGACCTTGCCCATTGCTGGGCGCTGACACTGGTGGGAGTGCTGACTAAGGCAATGCAAAGACAATGGTTCAAATCCCAGTAGGAGGGTGGATCCCTGTGACACCATCACACGTTACTCAACGCCTGGCATGCATCCACCCCGCACACCTGTGGCAGCAGCAGTCGCGGGGCCAGAGGTGGGTGTGGGGTGGGCAGCACTGCCCCTGTCCTGAGGGGCTGCGGAGCCGTTGGTCTGGCCTGCTGTGTCCGGCTCACTGGGCGGCAGGCCTGTGAAGGAGACGTGCTTGGAGGCCAGCACAGCCTTGCCTGAAGCTGAGAGGGGCGGCAGTGGAGGCAGCAGGGGCAGGTGAGGGACCTGGCAGGTGCCTAGCGCATGCCGCTGACTGCGTGCACCGCCGTTGCAGGTGGAGGCACAAGAGTATGAGACACAAGACAATGTGACTGTGCAGGCCAGTTGTCAGGCCAGGCTGATAGATGTGCTGGCGCGCAGCTGACTCAACATGGTTGATCGCCTGCACGCTGTGTGACAGCTGGTTCTGTGGAGCAAGGCGTCATGCACACATTCAGTTGCACACCTATAGACGGGCGCTCCGCATCCAGCACATCCTTGAAGTCACGCAGCAGCTGCTCTGCATGCTCTAGGTAGTCCCTCACGCCATCGCTCCACAGCTGCTGCGGGTGCTGGCGCTGCTGCTCAGACACCCAGCTGCGCAGGGCAGGCAGGGCGAGCGGGGCAAGCAGGCAGGGGCCCAGGCAACCCATGGGCTGGAGGCAGGGACCTTCCACACATGGTGCGGCCTAGCCTGGCACGCTTTTGTCACATATCACACCTCCCTCACAACACACTGTGTCCATTGTGCAGGGATAGTCATGGCCAAGCGGGTTTGTGCACTAGGCACCTAATCATGTGTCAACCTGGTAACCATCATGCCGAGGCTGGGGCTGGTGCTGGGGCTGGGGCCACCTTGCGAACTGGGTATTCAATGCATTTAGGTGAGCCTTGAAGGTGCTACGCCGTACCACATCGGGCTGCTCTCTGCTGACCTGCAGCACGGTAGCAGTATGCGTTGCTTTGGGTAATTGGACATTGCGTGACAGCTGAAGCACTCGCGCCGTGGCGCCCCACCTTTGTTGGGCCACCCTCCTCTGACTGCTCCTCCGCATGCGTGTGCCTTCGTTTCGACATTTTGTTGCTGGATTAAGGTAGATCAACTGCTTCGAAACACGCAAGCGGATACATGCATGCACTTTTACAGCAAGCTATCCCAACCTTGGGCGAGGGCTGCACGTTGGGAGCATCTTACTAAGCAGTGCATTGTTACCCCTAGTTGTATCGGCAGACAGGCAACTAAGCTCGTGAAGCCAGCAGCAAGGGTGCCACGGAATACCCCATGAACTGGCAGCAGGAAGGCGCAATGGGCAAGGGGAGGGCAATTTGACAGGCGCAAGGGGCCCCAACTAGGCTCCTAGGAGGCCCGCCAACGTGCACTCTTAGTTTTGCACTTTAAACTTGGCCAAAGTTTATTAGCTCAGGATGCCTAACTGGTTGTTTTCTACAGGAAGCCTTGGAGTGAATGATGGGTGCTTAGCGCGTCGCAACATGAAGAGTGCGGTTGTTTTGATCTTGTCTTTATCGGTTGTCGCCTGCTTTAGAGACGGTGACTTCATTCAGGCTGCGAGGAAGGCTCAATTTCACGAGGTGTGCATGCCCTGATGGTCTAGACAGGTTGTGGTAGTGGAGCGACATGGTGGCATGGTCTGGGTATGCAGCAAAGGACGCAGTGGCACGACCTGCTAGGACACCACTGCCCTCGCTTTGGCCGCAATAGACTGGTGAGTCGGCTGCACATCTAACTAGCAGCCAGGTCATGCACACCTAGCAGCACCACTTTGTTGCAGTCATCCTCATGTTGCGGCATGCCATCGTATGCCAGCATGGACCCTCCAACTGCTTCCTTAGCCGCTTGCCTGTTTCCGCCTGTCTGCAACACCAGGTGGCGATACCGCTACCCAAACCCATCCTACCTCTGCAGCTGCTGGATGAATACAAGCTGCAGCTGTCATTCGACGGTAGGCGAGCTCGTGCTGCTGGGCTTCCACAGCTGCTGTCCAGCCTCCTGCTCACGCCTCACAGCCCTCTACAGGAGACAGGCAGCTGACCCCCTGGCTGACCATCATGGGCAAGGGCGCTCCAAGCGTGCCAGTTGTGGAGGTGGTGCTGCGCAGCTCGGGGTCAGAGCTGCTGGGCGTGACGGCTTCTGTAAGTTAAACGAAGGCAGAGCCACCTCCTCTGCCCACCCTGCCTGCCGCCTGCACCTTCACCAATCGTACAGTGTGCGGTCAGCCTCAGTCTTGAGGTTCGCTAGCCTAAACAGTCCCTCTCCTACACACTCTGTCCCTCCCTCCCTCCCTCATCCTTAACCATGTCTACGGCATGCAAGCTGAGGCCCCCCACTAAGTGCTGGCATGCACCTCAACCGCACCTCCCTCGTCAGCCAAATGGGCAACACATACCTTTGCAAAGACTGAGTCATAGAATGGTGTCTTCTCTATATGAAGTATTTCTACCGCACACGTGGCATGGGCGCTTTCCACCTACAGTATTCCCCTGTGACAGGGCTATAGCCTAGAGTTGGCATGACTAACATGCACTGAACACAAGCTGGAAACAGCATTGAAGTAGCACACTACTGGGCTCCAGCCTGCTGCTGCTGGGCCCTGTGTGGGTGGTCTTGCAGGCGCTTGGAGCCCGGCTCAGGGTAGCCCTCGCCCTTGGCTGGCAGCTTAGGCAGCCTAGGCCACCAACACGGCGCTAGCAGGACTTGCCAACGCGCTGCATGTTCAGCGCTGTATTGCAGTTCCCCGCAGTGCCTGACGGTAGTGTTGGTGTTGGTGTGGGCTTCTGCTGCTTTGCCCTTTGGAGGTGCCCTTAGGAAGTGCCCTTAGGAGGTGCCCTTGAGAGGTGCCCTTAGGAGGTGCCCTTTGGTGGTGCCCTTTGGTGGTGCCCTTTGGTGGTGCCCTTTGGTGGTGCCCTTTGGTGGTGCCCTTTGGATGTGCGAGTGTCAATGACACACGGGTATAAGTAGGTGTGAGCAGGTATAAGCAGGTATGAGCCCAGTGGCGCAATGCCTCTAAGGAAGCGGCCCAGTTCCGTGGAGCAAGAGTCGCATTCGACTGAAAGCCCGCGAAAACAGTCAAATGTAGTGTGAGTAGGAGTGAGTGAGGAGTGAGTGAGGAGTGAGTGGGAGTGTGAGTGAGTGTTGTCAGATGTAGTGTTGTCACATCAGTTCCCATCCACCTGTCTTGTTCAGTTGTCAGAAGTAGTGTGAGTGGGAGGTTGGTGGTGCTCTTCCTCTCCTTTCGAGTCAATGTGCTGCTAGGTGCTGCGGCAAGGGATTCTGTGATGTTTTATATACCAGCTCACGGTTTTTCACATCTCATAGGGTGAATTGTGTGCAGTGTACCACAACAGCACCCCACAAGCCTTTTTCCCACCATTGCAAGCGGAGCCAGGCTCTTGATGTTTCCAGGCACTACTTCCATCCATTTACATGAATTAAGCCAGCCTTGGGCAAACCTGACCAGCTTTGCTACATGATGGCATGCAGGATGGGGAGCACATGCATGGGTAAGGTACATGCATCGGCCTGCTCCAGCTTGTGAGGCCATGGCTGTGCAGGTGGCCACTGCCCCTGTAGCGTACCAGCACAAGCACATGCAGCTGGTGCAGGAGTTCAGAAATGCCAGCCACTGGCCCAAGCACCTCCTAGTCAGGTGAGCAAGGGCCTCCTCGCCCGCAGCAGCAGCCCTCACAACCCTGGCACAGCAGCAACGTTCGTCAGCGACAACACTGGGTCAGCAATGCATGGCCTGCAGCATGCTCCCTCCTCCTTGCAGTTTGCGGGCTAGAACTGCTGTCATTTGGCACAGCTGCCTCGTAACCTAGTATTCTGCCTGCCCTCAGTGCCCAGGTGCTGCCATGACCTGGTGGCCCTGCAGGTATCACTTTGAGACCCACAATGAGGTGGATCTGAACAGGGGCCTGGCGGTGCTGTTCATAGCAGGTGGGCTCACTCACACACTTTAGGCGGCAGCTCTTTGTAAGCAACCGTAGTGGTCAGGACGGTATAAGAGCTGGCAAAGCCAAGTGGGAGCACCAGCTTGCATGGCATGGCTTGGGTTGGAGGTGAGGTAGTCACTGAGGTCACTAGTCACCCCCATGCTGCCCTGGCTACTGGTTTGCCCACCCATTGCTCTGCCGTACACTGGCAGCAGACAGAGTCATGTACCGCTGAAACTGATGCCTGCCCTGGTCACAGCTTTGTGTGGCGGATGTGCTGTTCACAGGCTTGTTCAGCTTCCTCATACTCTCTGTCACTGCAGTCGCGGGCTCTAGCGATAAGGTAGCCGCCTTCCTGGCAGAAGTCACGGCCGAAGACAGCATGGCCGTTGGCAGGAGCAGTGCCAGGGGGAGCATGGCCAAGGCAGAGTGAAGACAGCAGTCATGGCCGTGTAAGAAAGACATGTAGAGGTTGTGGGCCGACCCTCATGTGCTTCATCTGCCTCAGCGTATATATCCCCTACAACAAGGGGCTTGAGCATCAAAGCAAAGGTCAGCTGTTGTGCCGTAGATGATGGCCAGAATGGTGCATTCTAACCACGGTGGTGTTGCAACGTAAGTAGCTCTTAACCAAGCTGTCAATGCTACGCAAATACTTGTCAAGATGACGCATGGCTTGCATAAGACTTGCACATGTTGTATGCATCGGACCCGGTTGGGCTATACGAACAGAACATGCCTACCAGCGCATTGGTTATCATATATACTCAGCAGAACAACAATGTCCAAGGTCTAAATCCGACAAATGACGGACAAGCCAGCCTGGGATGCGTGGGATAAGCTGCTGTCCGCAGCAGCACGCTCTCGATCAAAGACTAACCATGATGAGGCTCTGTATGAGCTGGCCATCGAGCTGCGTGACCGGCTTCGCCAAAGCCAGCGCGACTTAGAAGAGGCACGGGCAGCTGCACAGCAGCAGCTCGACCTGCTAGCAGAACAAGCAGGTCAGCAGCACGCAGTGTTGACAACACAAGCTGTGCAACAGCAAGGGGCTGTAGCTGCTGCTTGGGACAATGAACGACAGCACACTGCACGTGTGCTATCTACCTTCCACGACGAGGTGCTGAGGCTCACGCATGAGGTGTGCCTTTGCTGGTCTCCACACCCATCTGCACCACCATCAAGCCACACCCAGCCACGCCACCATGTCGTCCACCTCACCCAAACTACAGTGTACACAGTCATCTTAGTGCAATGGCTACCGTGCACCCACCTTGGTGCAGGTGGCACAGCAAGCAGGTGCCATGGAGGCTCAGCAGACTGCTGCCCAGGAGGCACAGGCTCAGGCAGCTGCTGCTCTGCAAGAATGTCAGGTGTGCTGTGGCTTCTCAGCGTTTCTCTCATCAGCGCAGTGGGCAACAAGTATCAACGCAGTGTTCAGTCGCAGAACACCTCACTAGGGGTGGAATTATACCTGTGTGGAGTTAACTTTACGCACACATGGCATGGGCGCCTTCCACCTACAGTATTGCCTGACCCCTGTGATAGGGCTACAGCCGAAAGTTGGCATGACAGACATGCACTAAACGTAAGCTGATGACAGCTCAAATGGGGGCACACATTACTGTGCCCCAATCTGCTGCTTCTGGGCCTTGGGTGGGCGGTCTCGCAGCCGCTTGTAGGCCAGGCCTGGGTACACCTTGCTCTGGCAGCTCAGGCAGCCCAGGCCACCAGAACAGCTCCAGCGGGCACCACTTGCTTTCCTCAATGCGCTGCATGTTCAGCGTTGCATTGCAGTCCCTGTATACCCACCTACCTGCCTGACGGTACACATGGTAGTGTTGGTGTGGGGTTGGAAACCTTGCCCTTGCTATTACCCTTGGTGGGCTGGGTCAGCTCAGTATCCTGGTCAGCCTTGATGCACTTGCTGCGCTTGGCTGGCGTGGGAGTGCTGGGCCCTGGCTCTGAGGCTGCTGGCTGTGTGGCTGCCTGGCCTAAGGCTGTGGGAGATGTCAGGTGTAGTGTGAGTGGGAGACTGGTTGTGCCCTTCCTCCTCTTCTGAGTCACTGTGGCGCTAGGTGCTGCACTTGAAGGACATGCGATGATTCTAGAGCAACTCACGTTTTTCACGATATGACGGGTTCATGGGGTGTGCGTGGTGTGTTCAGAATGTCAGCTAGCATGTGCCGTTATGTCGCCTGTTGACTGATGCAGGCTATGGCTTCTCAACAGCAAGCTGACGCTGCTGCAGCGCTGTCTGCGCACCGAGCAGCTGCAGCACAACAGCATCATCAGGCTGCATCTGCCCTAGCCGCCTGTCAGGCTGCTGCCGCACAGCAGAGGGATGAGGCTGCCTCCGCCCTGGCCGCCTGCCAAGCTGCTGCTGCAAAAGAGCATGCTGCGGATCTGTTACGCCTCAAGCAAAGCGAGGCAGCTGCTGCCAGGCAGCAGTCAGAGGCAGATGCCACCTTGGCCAGCCACAAGGCAGAAGCGGCTGCAGCATTGGCTGCTTACAAAACCCAGGCTGCTGCCACCCTCGCAGCCTGCAAGGCTGAAGCCCAGATGCAGCAGTCATGGCTTGAGAGCGCAGTGAGGGAGCAAGAGGACCTGGTTGCAGAGCTGCGGGAGGAGGTTCAGGCACTGCGTGAGGCGGCTGCTGCGGCAGAGGTGGCAGCGCATGACGCGGCGCTTCATGCCGACGCTGCTGTACGTGACAGGTGATTGCCATCGACGCTATTGCCATCGATTGTCATTTGCTGGGCAGTGATCAGCGCAGCAGAAGCAGCTGGTGTGATTGGATGGCAGCCTGCACACACCCCATCCCACAGCCCTGGCTGTCTGAAGTGTGGTGTTAACGGTGCTGGCCATGCTGCTGTCTTCCTGATGCTACCTTGCCACCCACGGCTAGCTTGCCCTGCCCCTGCTCTCCCCCAGCTGCGCATGCAACTTGAGCTGGTCCCCTGCAGGGAGGCTGCGTGGGCAGAGTTAGAGCGGCTGCGCGGCTCCATGCAGCAGTCAGAGGACCTGGCCACTCACCACCTGCAGCAGCGTGTGGACGCACTAGGTGCGTAGTGCAGGACGATGAGTGCGGCAGCACTGCCGCTCACATTGTGTGCTCCTCACAGTCACAAGGCTGCTTGCACTGGGCAGCTTGCACTTGCGTTCAGGGCAGCGCTCAGCTGGACAAATTGAGCCAGGCTCCCTTCACTAGCCTGGGCAGGCTGCATCTGGGTTGCTGCAGTAGCTTGGGCTGGTATGCATCCACTGCATGCTCCCATGCCAAGTATGGGACGCCGGTCATGCTCCTGGAGCAACTCACGGTCGTCACGGTTCATAGGGTTTGTAGGGTGTGCATGATGTTCATGATGTCGCCTGGTTGACATGCTGCCTGGTGGTGCCTGGCTGGCTGACACCTCACAGTACCCTCCAGGGCTCTAGCTAGCCCAGTTGTTGCAGCAGAGGGGTTATCAACGTATGCTGTTGCCATACAGCTGCATACAGGTTGCACACATGCCTGGCACATGCAGCACAAGGAGGTGCCATACCATGGATATGACACAGTAGCTGTAGGTTTGCTGTATCTCACACTTTGCTGCTGCTCCTGCTGCTGCCGTGGCTGCTGGCAGCACTGCAGCAGCAGCTGCTGTCACTGCTTGAGTCAGAGCTTTACTGCTGATGCTGTTGATGCTGCTGGCCCCGCTGTGCTGTCCCAGGTGCCCTGCTGGCCACCAAGAGCCGTGTGGGGCAGCTGCACCAGGTGGAGGGGCTGTACCACGCGACAAGGGACGAGCTGGAGCGACTGGACCGTGAGAACAGGCAGCTGAAGGAGCTGGTGGCTGGAGGTCAGCAGCAGGCCCTGGGAGGCAGCAGGTGGGCTGGTGCCTGACCAGCAATGCCCAGGGGCTGCCTGCTAACACAGCGAGCAAGGGGGGATGTTGCCCTGCACACCTGGCTGTGCCAGTCTCTTGGGTGACAGACGGCAGCTCACAAGCTCCATGATGCATGCCTAAGAGCCTCCAAGGGGCAGCCATGCAGTGGGCTCAGAGGAGTTGAATGCTGCAAAGCCTTGCAGCACTATGCCTACAAGGTGACCATGGCCTTGACCATGCCCTCCCACCATACTGTTACCTGCATGTATCCAGTGCTGCCGAGTTCGTGATGCACCAAACCACCATCACAACCCTGCTTTCCAAGGGGACTAGGGCCTCGGCACATGCCTCAGCTACCACACACACACACATTCGCCTAGCGGCCCCCCACTCCCTGCTGCTGCAGGCTGCTCCAGGCGCTGTCGCCAGGCCGCCAGCGCTCCCCTCCTCTGTTCCTGAGCCCCCAGCAGCAGGGCAAGACGCGATCAGCAGTGACAGGGAAGAAGGCAGTGCCAACTCCGGCACCACAGCACCCAGCAACTAAGCCCCAGGCAGCAGGTGTGTGTGGGGGGTGGACAGGCCACACAGCCTGGCTGCCAGGTGCCTAAACAGGCCTGGCCTATTTACCTTTGACCTTGTTTGGGGCCTTTGTTAACACATGCTAGTCTGTTTTGCTTGACCTTACCCTCATTCTAGTCTACTTGCATGCCCTGCAGGCGCTCCAGCCAGCAGACAGTTGCCAGGCATGGCTTGGCTGGGCCCTCCCACTGCACAGTACGCGGCGGACCCTGAGAAGTTCCTGTTCCTGCGTGTGGCAGGTGGCTATGCGCCCCACTATGTGAGCTGGCGGCAGGGGCAGGTCTGGCAGGGCAGCTGCTGCATGCAAGCCTGGCAGGGGACAGGCATGAAGAGAGCAGGCGTGGCTGGGGTGGGCTTGACAGGGTAGTCACGGTGGAGCAAGCACAGCAAATGGCAGGCCCAGGGAGAGGCAGCAGGCGCAGAGGGAGACAAGGCCCCTGAAGGGCTGGGGCCACACTGGGCGTGTCACAGCTGCAGCCCAGCAGCTTGCAGCCCATGTGAAAACAGAGCTTGTATGTATACACTACGTCTTTGTGAAGACAGAACATGTGTGTGTTTGAAGCACTGATGGCCGCAGTGGTGCGGTAGCTGGGCTGACCACTAGAAGAGGCAGGGGGAGGGTCAGCAGTCAAGGAGTCGTTGTGAGGGGAGGAATGGGGTGAGGTGAAGGAGGCGTTGTGTGGGGAGATGGGAGGTGAGGTGGCTTGCTAGTGATACAGGATGGAGAGTGCTACCTGGCGGGTGCAGTGTTGGCACTTGAGCAGCTGCCTGGTGTCCACCCGGCACTGTGCCTCCTGGCTGCACCAGGTGGGTGTGGAGGAGCAGCCCAAAGCCAGCGGCTGGGTGCCCAAAGATGTGGTCCGCCTGGTGCAGGTGAGTCCAGTAAGGGAGGTGTGCCTGCCAGTTGAAGCTGCGAGGGTGAGTGGGCCCACACATTGCTGATGTGCCTGACGCTGCTGACCTAGGCACTGCTTACCCACCTGCTGGTGGGGAGTCGCCTGCCCATGATGATCCACAGCACCTTGGCCCTCAACCTTGAGCCTTCATTGCAGTCGAACACTAATTGTGGACCACTACAACACGTGTTTTTTCCTGTGTGGAGTGTTCCCATCGCATGGCGTGCTCATGGCATAGACATGGCATACACATGGTCATGGTCGCCTACCACCTACAATATTGCCTGACCCCTGTGACAGGGCTATGCATAGAGTTGGCATGACAAAACATGCACTTATTATAAGCTGAAAACAGCTCAAGAGGGGGGCACACACACTACTGTGCCACAGCCGGCTGGGCCTTGTCTCGCGGTGGCTTGTCTCGCACTCGCTTGTAGCCCAGGCCAGGGTACTCCTTGCCCTTGGCTGGCAGCGCTCCCTGCTCTGGCCACCAGCACAGCTCCAGTGGGCGCCACTTGCTCTCCCCAATGCGCTGCATGTTCAGCGCTGCATTGCAGTCCCTGTCCAGCCACCTGCCTGGCTGTGGTGCTGGCTTGGCCTTGGCAGCCATGCCCTTGCCCTTTGTGGGCTCAGCTGCCTCTGGCTCAGCCTTGGTGCGCTTGCTGCGCTTGGCTGGCGGGGGAGTGCTGGGCCCTGGCTCTGAGGCTGCTGGCTGTGTGGCTGCCTGGCTGCTGCATGGGGCCTGTGGGGGCTTGCGTGGGGCCACTACCGGGCACCACATCATGCCCCGCACCGGCTGGTCACGCTGCTGGCTCCAGGCTGGGCGCAGCAGGCGGTGTTGCACCTGCCCTGCTGGGGCCTTCCAGTCCGCAGGCCTGGTGGGCCTGGGCTTGCTCAGCCGGCTCTCACAGGGCTGCTGGCCATTCACTGCTGAGCTGATGATCCACAGCGGTGCACAGGCCAGTAGGTCCTCACAAGGGGGCTGGCACGTGGTCATGGCACATTGCCCCTGTGTGTGACGCTCTTAGTACAAGTGAGTATGCAGTTTGGTGCATAACAACCATAAACCATGTTGCACTAACAGCACCTTGGCCCTCAACCTTGAGACATGAGCCCCCCTCACCCTACTGGTGTTGTGGCCCTGCCTAATCCCGGCCGCAAGGCTATGGACGAGAACCTGGTCACCTCTCCATAGACAGGCATGTGCCTGACCCTCCCTGCTCCCCAGCAGCGTCAGACCTCAAGGGTTGGGGATGAGGGCGCCAGGTAGATGAGGGGACAAGGGCCGCCAGTGTGGTGGCTGCACGGATGCCGCTGGAACCACACCTCCTCCTGCTGCTGCTGCTGATGATGATAAGCAGGTGGCAGCACACTAAGCACACACACTGAGAGGAAACCCTGGTGTGCAAGCACATGCGCTGCCTGGTGCACATGTCTAGACTGTGAGCAGCAGGAGCCAGGGCGTGGCGGCTGCAGGCCTTCCGCCGGGCCTATGGCCTCAAGACACCAGAGTGGGCGTTCTGGGAGCCGCTGCTGCTGATGGTGGATGAAGTGTACCGCGGCACTGCCGACACACTGCTAGCCAGTGCACAGAGCAAGTTCAAGCAGCGTATGGCGGTGAGGCGATCCCTGCCAGCAGCAAACACATGCCCCAGCAGCCCAGCAGCTACCCCGATGGCACCCACACCCACCTAGCTGCCCTTTAGGGGCGGAGCAGCAGCAACCAGGCTGAAGAGGGCGACCCTGGGTTCAGTAAACTCAGTCATTCCATTTGCAGCACTGTGGGGTGTCACACCACTCACAAGCTCCCTGACACCGCAACAGGCAGCTGAGGTGCAGCTCTGCTCTCTCTCCCTGTCCCTGCATCCTGCAGCTACTACTAGGTTACGGCCCTCTTCCACTTCAGGGTGGCATGTACACAGCAGCCCAACACATGCCTACACCCCCAGCAGCCCCCAGCAACCGCCCTCTTCAATCCAGCAGGCAACAAGTACCAACGCAAAGGCTGGACCCCAGGGCGCCTTACCAGGGCTTTGCAGTGGCCTCAGAATCCTGCTGGTCTCAGCCCTGCACCTGCCTGCCTGCCTGCAGGAGATGAAGAGGCGCTTGCAAGCGGCCATGACATACCCTGAGGTGCTGCATGCCAGCCGGGTGGCTCATCTGAAGCGCAACTTGAACACCATGCGCAAGCAGTGAGTGGCAGAGGCAGGTGCAAGGGGGTGCAGGCGGAAGGGGTGCGGCCTGGAAGCCAAGGGTGTGGGGCAGGCTCAAGGCCAGTGGTAGGAAGGTAAGTAGTCACCAGACTAAAACCTGGCAGTGCTCAGTGAGGGGGCCGGGCCTGCGGTAGCCACGAGTTGCTTACGTTTCTCGTTCAGACTTAGCAACAACATCCAAACGGAGTGGCCAACTGTAACTGCCAGTGTGCTGGTGGTGCACAGGCAAACAAAACTAATTCCACATGGAACGACATGTTTGAGTGTCGGTAATCTCACTCACTCCAATCAAGTTGAAGCTTCCTCGGTCGCACCCTTGATGACTACAAATCCCACACCTGTGGCACATTCCCCCTAGACCACTGGACACCCCACCGAAAGAAACAGCTTGAAAGGTGAACAGCTTGTGTAAACTACTAGGGCCTACGCATTGTTGCGGGCCCGGCCATCACTGCCCCGCCGGTACTCTGCAGCCCGGTGCAGCCGCTGCCTGCCTTGAGCAGCCGGTCATTGACCAGCTTGTAGCGCTGCTGGTACTTCTTGCCAATGGGGGGCAGGGCCTCCCGGTCCTTCCAGCTGCACAACTCCAGGGGGCGCTGCATGCTAGAAGTCCAGGCATTCGTTGGTGTCTCAGTCCAGCCACCTGCCCCATGGGGGGGCCTGAGGGCGTGCAAGGGGTGCATCAGGTCACTATCCAACCGAAGTGCCGACAATGTGGGCGATGGCAGCATGGGTCATATCCTAGGCCTTGTCACCCGCTTACAGTCAGGTGCGGTGGCCCTACTGATGATGGTGCGCAGGCTAAGCAGCCCCCCTGTCCCTCACTAGGGCCTCCATTTGAGCCGGATCAGTAGTACCCACTAGCAGCCACTAGCAGCCACTAACTGACCCGACTCAAACAGTGTTATTGGGCTGTGTGGAGTAAACCCAGTGCACATGGCACATGAGCCCGCCTACCACCTACACTATTGCCTGACCCGAGGGCGATGATGTAGAGTTGGCATGACCTGCATGCACTAATTGTAAGCTGATGACAGCTCAACAAAGGGGGCACACATTACTGCGCTCCAGCCTGCTGCTGCTGCTGCTGCTGCTGCTGCTGCTGCTGCTGCTGCTGCTGCTGCTGGGCCTTAGGAGGCTTGTCTCGCAGCCGCTTGTAGCCCAGGCCAGGGTATTCCTTGCCCTTGGCTGGCAGAGCTCCCTGGTCTGGCCAGTAGCACAGCTCCAGCGGCCGCCACCTGCTCTCCCCAATGCGCTGCATGTTCAGCGCTGCATTGCAGTCCCTGTCCAGCCACCTGCCTGGCTGTGGAACGGGCTTGGCTTTGGCAGCCTTGCCCGTGCCCTTTGGGGGCTCAGCTGCCTCTGGCTCAGCCTTGGTGCGCTTGCTGCGCTTGGCTGGCGGGGGAGTGCTGGGCCCTGGCTCTCAGGCTGCTGGCTGTATGGCTGCCTGGCTGCTGCGTGGGGCCTGTGGGGGCTTGCGGGGGGCCACTACCGGGCACCACTGATCAGTCCGAGGGGTCTTGCGAATAAGTACTATTGTGTGACCACAAAGGCCAGGGCGGGTGCCACGAGAGACGCGACCTTCACACCAGCTGGCCGTGCGGCGCAGGCTAAGCAGCCAGGAGGTCGGAGACGACCAAGTCCTGCGGCGCATGATGGAGAAGCACCTGCACCTCACCAACCAGCTGGATGTGTGAGTCGTGCAACCTCCCTTCCTCACCTGCGCTGCACAAACAGCTCCACTACTGACAGGCTCCCACTGCTGTCATACCTCCACTGCCAACACACCTAAAGGTCATGCCGGATGCTGCGCAACTCCAGGCCATTGCAGAGAGATGATGCTTGCTTGCTCCGCTTCAGCCTTGAAATTCAGTCTGTTTGGCCAAATAAAAATATTGGTGATGTGACCCTGCCTAACCCCGGCTGCAGGGCTATGGACGAGAACATGGAGTTGAGGAGGTCCCTGTTTCAGGACCCGCTGGCTGATGATGGCCCTCAGCACAACAGCTCATAGTGAATGGTTAGGCCTACAACGCCTGCCACACTTGCAATGTGTGGCGATGGCCTCAGCAGCTGGTTGGTTTTGCTGAACTACATCTGTTCGTTGACTTGCATGGCAGTCCTAGGCATAGGCATGGCCGTGTCACGGGCCCTACAGGCGCCAGGCTCTACTCCCTTCCCACCCTAGAAGAACTCTCTGGTGCGCCCGCCAGCAAGGGAACACTGCTTGTGCACAAGACAGTGTAGACCACGCTGTGACCCTACAGTTGTAGAGCAATTCCATGAGAACACCCCCCTGTGGCCTACACCCAGTGGCCTACCCTTGCGGCCCGCCCGACATCGAACCTGGCAGAATTGCCTTAGCTGCTGGCTAGCCGCTGACAGGAGGAACTGGACATGAGCGAATGAAACCGACATCTAACGTGCTGTGGGGCATGCCGCTGTACTACTAGGCCAGAGTCGTCGCAACTGCAAGCTCTGCTCGGCATATCAACATGTTGTTGACCTGGCTGCAGACATCGACAGCTCTTCACCACTGCTCCACATCAAGCGTGCCGCAGTTTACATCACCCTGCGCCAGCAAGCTCAAGCTCTTAAGGACTTGGACATGGCTATACAGCTTGACCATGCCAACGTTGCTGCAAACGAAAAGCTTGTGTATGTTGTGCTTGATGTCTCCACTGTCAGTCAAACAAAACCTGTTCAACATGGAACAACTTGCTTGACTGTGGGTAATCTCACTAAGCTCCTCCAATCAAGTTGAAGCAACCTCGGTCGCACCCTTGATGACTACAAACCCCACACCGGTGGCACTCTTTCCTGGAGCTAATCCCCCTTGACCACTGGGCACCTCATCAAAACTAACAGCTTGATGCTTGAAAGACTAACAGCCTGTGCAAACTACTAGGGCCTATGCATTGTTGCGGGCTCGGCCATCAATGCCCCGCCGGTACTCAGCAGCCCGGTGCAGCCGCTGCCTGACCTTGGGCAGCCGGTCATGGACCCGCTTGTAGCCCTGCTGGTACTCCAATGGGGGGCAGGGCCTCCCAATCCTTCCAGCTGCACAGCTCCAGCGGGCGTTGCTTGCTCTCCCCAATCCGCTGAAAGTTGAGGCAGGGGTTGGTGTCCCGGTCCAGCCACCTGCCCCATGGGGGGCCTGGGGTCGTGGCACTGGGCCAGGTGGGGGCTAGGCAGGGGGCTGGTCCTGAGCACGGGGAGGGGGCTGGGCCTGGGCTGGGGGAGGGGTTGGGGGGTCCTGGGCTTGGGGAGGGGGGTCCTGGGCAGGTGCCTCCTGGGCAAGGAGGGCTTGGGCAGGGGCCCCCGCATTCCACCCACCCTGGCTGAAGTTGCCCGCTCCCAGGAACACTGCCACTCCTCTCTCTTGGTGGTAGTGCTGGCGGGACACACACTTCATCCCATTCACCACCTGCAGGACAGGGTCAGGGTCAGGGTCAGGGTCAGGGTCAGGGTCAGGGTCAGGGTCAGGGTCAGGGTCAGGGTCAGGGTCAGGGTCAGGGTCAGGGTCAGGGTCAGGGTCAGGGTCAAGTCAGGTCGGGTCAGGTCAGGTCAGGTCAGGTCAGGTCAGGTCAAGTCAGGTCAGGTCAGGTCATACATTTTCGCCGAAACCCTCAATGACGCGCTCCTGGGCATGGTGCAGCCCCAACCGCTGCCGGCGCCAGCGTGGCTTGAGGTACTCCTCCCACAGCGGGTCCCAGGTGGCCTTGAGGGCCAGGATGTGGGCCTGGACGCTGTCCAGGGTGGTGCCAGCTGGGGTGGCAGCTGACAGCTGCTGCTGCTGTGGCTGGATGGTGGTTGACCAACGGGCTGTGTTCTGCTTGGCTTCGGTAGGCCCACTGTCATGCTTCAGCTGCCCTTTGGTCAACTCCCACTCCCACTGCCTGAGCACCTGACCTGTGGCTAGGTCGCGCATTGCCTGGGTGACGCCTTTTCCGGGGACATCACAGGGACTGAGCAACACCATCGAAGGGAAGTGGCCGTGTTGGGGGGTGCATCAGGTCGCCGTCCAACCTGAGAGGGCCGGCAACCTGAGTGGGACGGAAGTGATATCCATTACATATCTACAGGCCACCACTTTAAGCCTACTTTTCTGATCTACAGTCTGATCCTGGCCACTAAGCACTCCACTGTCAGGTCCTGGCCATGTCTCCCCTGTCAAACTGATGTGATCCAAGCAGCGCCAGAAGTAACAATGTCAGCATCACGGTACTGGGCCAGGCTCTCAGCCGCAACAGCCAACCCCTCTTCACAGGGGACGGCCCCCTCCCTCCAAGCTGCTTAGAGGCACAAGAGGGCAGCTGCGGACTGGGCGCAGGCAGAGGGGCTCTTTGCTGAGGCGCTGCATGTGAGAACAGCCTCAAACCTGGAGAACGCCGTTGGTGTCCACCTGCTTGTGGCGGCACTGGGACTGCTCCAGGGGGGGGTATGCTGTAGAGTTGCGCTGACGTGCCTTGATCACAAACCAGCGATTTGAGGCGTATCATAGACTGTGGTTCCCATGAATCTTGTGAGCTGTGATTACCGTGAGGTGCTCCACACGTAGCCAAGCAGGCACATGGCCAGCAGCTTCAAAGCCAGGGCCCAGCACTCCCCCGCCAGCCAAGTGCACTAAGGCTGTCCAGCATGTCAAGCCCACCCAGCCCACTAAGGGCAAAAGCAAGAGCAAGGCTTCGAAGCCCACACCAACACCAGCACTACCGTCAGGCAGTGTAGGTGGGTATACAGGGATAGCAATGCAGCATTAAACATGCGGCGCATTGGCAAGTCCTGGTGGAGCTGTGAGCAGTCACTGGGCTGTCCTGGGCTACCCTGAGCTCGCTACAAGCGGCTGCAAGACTGCCCACCCAAGACCCAGCAGCAGGAGGCTTGGGCACAGAAATGTGCCCCTTTTTTAGCTATCGTCACCTTACACCAGTGCATGTTTGCCACGCCAAGTCTAGGCTATAGCCTTGTGCCCATGCCATGTGTGAGGGAGGTTTACTCCACCCTTAGCGAGGCTTAAACACCACCCTTGGCGAGGCTTTGTGATGTGGCCTTCTGAGCAGCGCCCCACTCAACCCGCCACTGTTTCCAATGCGCTGCCTACACCGCCTTAAATCTTCCAATACATACGGTAGGCGGTACAGCAGCAGCTCCATGGGCTCCTGTGCTAGCCAGTTGGCATGTGCTTGCTGGCCTGCAAAGTAGCCCGCTGCTTCACCACTTCATCGCCTGTGCCCAGGGGACGCACCACCTTTCATTGGCTTGCCTACAAATATCATGTGCATGAGTATGTACAACTGGAATGCCTGCTGCATCAACACACAACGAACAACAAAGGTGTCGACTGGGGGGAAACAATGCATAGAGGCATTCGGAGGCAGACATCGCTTTACTCTCACGTTTATTCTCTTCACTAGAGGGCATTACACGGTTTAGTTCAAGGTAAAGTAGAGTTTGTAATGGAAGAAAGTTGAACCCCACTCTCCATGCACTAGCCTCGGATTGCAGCGTGCTCGTAAGAGCCAGCTATATTGACGTCCACGAGTTAGCAGCGTATGTAGGATCGTCCATCATCGCATTGGACTGGGTCCCCGCAGGGTTGTCGGACAGAGGAAATGACCGCAACGGTGCTACCACCATCATGGTGCGGCTACAGGACAGACACACGCACGCTTGCTATTGCAGGCACGACGCCATGGTGTCTCCTTCCTCGTTTCGGACTTTGTGCACCTGCCGTGACTACAGGTTTGGAGCCGGGAACAGTCTTACTGGCCCTCCGACGCATTTGTCAGCCTCAATGACCCAGACAGGCGAGGAGGTAGCCAACACGGCGAATGAGCTGTCCGCGGACGATGGAAAAACGCCGAGGGGAGGTCTTGGTGAGATCATCACGAGCCGGGCGGAGCCGGCGGTGAAGCTCCAGCTCGTGCTGCAGACCTCTGACCACATCGACAGCGAGCGCGTGAAGAAGGTAAATAACAAAGCAAAGGAATTGCACTCACCTCCCCGGGTTCCCCGTCAGTGCCGCCGCTCGTGCGCTCCGGCCCCCTGCAGGCTGTAGCGAAGGCCCAGGCTGCTGATATCGCAGCACGCTGTGCCAAGTACGAACGTGATCTGCTCGCCCACCAGCTGCACGCTTCCTCGGAGGAGCGGTCCCGCCTGAGCGCGCAACTACGACTCTTGTCCCAGGTACATTCATTGCCAACTAGGCCCGCTACTGGCTGCCTGCGCCTGACCCCTGTGCTTCTGCGTGTGCAGGAGCACACCAGGGCAATGCAGCAAGTTGAGGCAGCTGAACACAACGCAGCTGCGGCTCAGCAGCGAGCAGTGGAGGCCGTCGCCGAAGCTGAGGAGCTCGCTGACCAGCTGGTGGCTATGAAGCACCAGCAAGCCCAGCTGCTGTATATGTTGCAAACCCAGAGCGCTGGTCTTCAAGGTGCCACCTCACCAGGCTCCTCTGCTTTCCCCTATTCTGAGACCAGCTTGCAAAGCGCATCGCCTCAACTTGCAAGTCTTCCTGGTGCTGCACGTCTGGCCGCCAAGCCTGCGCCTCAGCCCCATCCCAGCTGTGCCCGCCACGTTTCCTTTGACGATGAAGTGTTGGAGTCCCCCTCAGCAGCAGCAGATGAAGCGTTGCTGGCTGCCACCCAGCCAACTGCCTATGCCTCTCACTCCCTGGTGCCGCCTCAGCTTGACCAGGCAGCAGTGGTGCAACCAGTTGCAGCAACAGGGTTAGTGATAGCTGCCCAGCCCCGCTCTGCCTCTGCCCCTCCCGCATCGACAGCTGCCCCTGACCAGCAGCATGCTCAGCCACAGCTGGCCAGCAGCAAGGGTGGTGGGGAGGCCCAGCTGCAGCCCGGAGCACAGGCGACAGCGGCGCAAACTGGCGGCAGTGCCCAGCCCCCCGACAACACTGCGGCAGCACAGCAGCAGCAGCAGCAGCATGCCCCCCTGGCAGGACCTTCACTGTCACAGCCAGGTCAAACACAGCCAGCTTCCCAGCATGGCGCAGGGCAGCAGCTGCAGCCACAGCCACTGCGGCCGCTGCAGCTTGCTGCCTTAGGCTGTGGGCCGGCACTGCTGACCCCCCACCCCTCCTGTGCCCTGGACCCCCCCCCCAGCCAGCAGGCCGGTGTCAGCCCCCTAGCGCTCACCACCAGGCTGCTGCAGTCCCAAGCGCTCAGCCACCTAGCCAAGCAGCCCAGCCAGGAGGACGATGAGGCAGAGGGGGAGGGGGAGGGGGGGGGGGAGGGAGGAGAAGCGGCGGTGCTGATAGCTGCCAGCGCCCCTGCAGGCCCCCCTCCTGCCTCACAGCCGCGGCAGCTGCATGTGCTGCAGCATGCCAGGGGGTCTGCAGGTGCGCCCCAGTCTGACCTGCAGCTGCCTGGCTGCCCTGGCTCATGTGACGACTGGTTCTCCCTGCCCAGCGGGGAGAATGCACTGGATGAGGGCGAGGTGCACTCCGGCAGCAGCGGCGACAACATCCAGGCTGGGGCCGCAGGGCTGGGTGCTAGCGGCAGGCTGGACAGCTGTATGCCCACTGACCTGGAGCAAACCCTCCCACCCTCAGCCCCTGCTGCTTTGGGGTCAGCCAGGGGTGGAGACGCAGTAGGCAGCACTGGGGCGCATGCAGCCAGCAGCACAGCAGGTGGTGATAGGCTGGCACCCCAGCACAGGCACCCCAGGCACCCCTCAGGCAGCTCAGCAGCTGGCCCCTCTGACCCCCCTGGCGTCAGCCCTGGCATCATCATGGTGGCGGAGCCTGTGTGGGGCCTGCAGAGTGATCACGCCCCGCTCAGCCACGCCCCGCCCCGCCCCCCTGGAGGCCTCCTGGCTGCTGCCCTGGGTGCTGCCCCCCCCTCCTCCTCCACTCGGCCCCCAGCCAGCCCCCAGCCTGCCCTGCTGCCTCATGCTGCAGCAGCCTCCGGGCAGCAGCCGGATCCCTTTGCAGCCATGGCAGTGGCAGTGGCAGTGGCAGGGTCCGCTGGTCAGGCAGGCGCCCAGCCGCCTGGCACAGGTGCCTCCCCCACAGCAGGGGCTGCTGCTCCTAGCACCGCCCCTAGCCCGCTGGTGACCAAGGTGCTGTCAGGGGCAGTGCTCATGGTGGACCCTGACCCCGCAGCGGCCCAGGCGCTGGCCACACCACTGGCAGGCAACAGCAGCAGCCTGGGCGCAGCCACATCTGCCCCACCCGCCTGCCCCCCACCCTCCCCCCCTGCCCATCCAGCCCTGCCTCACTCCCCACACCCTGCTAGTGTGGCTGCTGCACCTGGCATGCCAACTTCTCTGCAGCTTCCTCCTGGCTGGTTTCACATGGGCACAGGGGCGGCCGTGGGTATGACGTCAGGAGGCTTTGTCACACTTGGCTGCCATGGGTCAGGAGGACTGGCACCTGCCTTGGGGGGCCACCCAGCCCTGCTGCTGAGGAAGAGCCCCTCCCCTGGGCTTTCCCCTGCTCCCACCAACCTGCCCTCCCGCACCCCCACCCCTGCCAGCGGCCTGGACCCCTCCTCCTCCCCCCAGCTGGCTACCATCTCCAGCACCACCTCCACTGCCACCGCCACCCAGCCAGCTGTGCCCCTCCGCCGCCTTTCCCATCAAATTCCCAGCGCTCCATCTGAGGCTGCCCCAGCAGATGCTGCAGCAGGGGGCACTGACGAGGGTGGCGGCAGCAGTGCAGCCATCTGGCGCCAGCTGCACCAGCTGAGCAGCTGCAGCCAAGCGCCCTTTGCAGCCTGCTACGGGGGTCAGGGCACCAGCTACCAGGCAGCAGGCAGCCTGCCGCGCAGCGCCCGGGGCAGCAGTGTGGCGGCCTCACCAGGGCCCCCACCCCTGCTCACACGCAGCAGCATGCCCCGCACCCCTGAGGCGTCCCCGGCCCGGGTCCTGCTGCCCACCCTTTCCCTGGACACCTCCGCCCCCCGCCTGCAGTGGGGCTTTAACACCAGCCCTACCTCCGCGACTGGAGGAGCAGGGGCTGGGGCTGGGGCTGGGGCTGAGGGCTGGGTGGGTGGGGGGGAGCTGGGGGGCGCTCGCACCTTGCACAGTGTGTTGGCCCATGTGCCCAGTAACGGAAGTGTGATTGGGATGGGGGAGGCAGGGTTTGGTAGGGTGGAAGGGGAGGGAGGGGAGGGGGAGATGCGGGGGAGGGGTGTGGTCCGCCATAGCAGCTGCGTGGCCCGCCACCTGGCCCTACTGGCAGGGGGTCCCACCCCCCCACGCTCCCCCTACCTGCCTTCGGCCACAGGGTGGGCCAGCAGTGGCTACGGCCTAGCCCCTGGTGTGGGTATGGGCCTGGGGGGAGGGGGGGAGGGGCCAGGGGGGGGTGGGGGGTCGCAGCCTGAGTGGATGCGGCCGCCCCGCCTGTCAGCCTCCCCAGGCACCCTCACTCCCGGCAGTGTGACCCCCATGAGCCCAGCAGCTGGCTACATGGCCCTGCCAAGGCCTGGCCAGTTCCCCGCCGCAGGGCTGGCGAGTGGGGCAGGAGGGGGTGTGGGGCACAAGGGCCTGCGCCACACCCAGTCTGAGGCAGGGGGGCTGCTGTCAGGCATGGGGGTCCTGGCAGGGGCTGGGTCGGTGGCTGCCGACATGCAGCTGCGCCATGCACCAGGGGGCAGCAGCACATGGCTGGGCCCTGGAGCTGTGACTCAGAACCGCGTCGCCCTGCCTGCCTCAACCACGCCTGGACCCAACAGCCGGCGCAGCAGCATGGGGGGCGGGGGTGGGGGTGGGGGTGGGGTGGGGGCCATGCAGTCCATTTCCAGCACCCCCATGCTGTCCCCCCGGACCAGCAACATGTCGGGGCTGCTGCTGCCCCCACACCCCCCTGCCAGCCTGCCCGCCCGCCACCCACCCGCCCAGCAGCAGCAAGGCAGGGCAGGCGGCCAGGGTCAGGAGCCAGGGCAGGGGTCACCTGAGCTGCTGCGCAGCGGGCCCAGGGGCGAGTGGGGGGGGCGGCAGGCGCCCTCAGGCTCCACCTCCCCCGCCCCTGCCCCCCGCCAGCCCGCTGCCTCCGCCTCCATGCGCAGCCTGGGTGCAGGAGCCCCCCCTGGCCCCTCCACAGACTCCCTGCAGCACCTCCCCCCTGGGCCAGCTCTGGTGCGGCCACTGCTGCCAAGGCTGCCCCTCTCCGCCCGTGGTGCCCCCGCCGGCCTGGTCCCGCTGCCGGCCCTTTCCAGCGATGCGGCTGTGGC
This sequence comes from Haematococcus lacustris, assembly GCA_030144725.1. Classification (NCBI taxonomy): domain Eukaryota; kingdom Viridiplantae; phylum Chlorophyta; class Chlorophyceae; order Chlamydomonadales; family Haematococcaceae; genus Haematococcus; species Haematococcus lacustris. The sequence continues at coordinate 6,447,142 of JASKMD010000011.1, forward strand.
CCTGGCTGCGGGTCTGGCGACTGCACCCGGGGCAGGGGGGGTGTTTGAGGAGGCAGCTGCTGGGCAGCTGCCTCATATCCAGGTAGCTGGGTCAAACCAGGCAGTGACGCTTGGCAGGGGGTCAGTGGGTGAGGCAGGGGCAGGGTGGGGTGGTGGTGGCAGCAGCAGCAGGCTGCAGCAGCATGCCCTGCAGGCAGGTCGGGGTGCGCTTGGAGGGGCACCTCTGGAGCACTTTGCTGCCTCCGCTGCTGCCTTCACCCCTGGCCAGGCAGCCAGGACCCCTGGTGGTCAAGGCCTGGCCTCTGGAAGTGTGACGGGTACCTACCCTGGAAGTGTGACGGGCACCCGGCCAGGCAGTGGGATGGTCACTCCTAGCCGACAGCAGCTGCCGGTCATAGGGGAAGGCGGCCCAGCCCTGGGCACCGGCCCTGACAGTCGCGGTCCTGGCCTGCAGTACACCTCCTCTGCCACCTTCCACCCAGCTTCCCTGAGGACACCGCTGACCCAGCAGTACGCCCCCTACCCCCCTCACTCTGACCACCAGCACCGCTCCAGCAGCCACCTGCCCAGCCCTGGTGGCCCCTACAGTGGCCTGGGGTCAGCTGCCAGCCTGGGGGGTCCAGCGGGCGCTCTAGGCGGCCTGGGCACCTCCTCTTCCGCCTGGCCCCACGGCCGCAGCAGTGTGACAAGTGTGGCCGCCACCCCTGGCAGGACGGTCAGCGGGCTGCAGCACGGGCTGCGCAGCACTGGGCAGATGACCCCCGGGGGGGCCAGCGAGGGGGCCTACCCCCCTGGCCTGGCACTGGGGCAGGGGGTGGCGGCAGGGGGTCCAGGGAGCCTGGCTAGGGGCCTCCATCAGGGCAGTGGTGGCCTGGGTGCCCACATGGTGCACAGTCACAGCCGGCTGGAGGAAAACCTGCAGCTGCTGCAGGTGCGGGGGCTGGCTGCAGCTGGCGCATGAACTCAGTGATGGCACCAGAGGGGCTGCTCTAGGGTGGCGTGTTGCTCAGTGAGCCATGGCTGCTGTCCGGTATTGTAGCAATGGCTGGGGTGATGCTCAGGCAGTGGTCCAGGTGGTTGAATGAGAGGCAGGTGGCCTGGCCTGGCCTGACCTGACTTTGCCTTGCCTTGACTTCACTTGCCTGGCTTCTCATATCCCTGCCCACCTGCACACCATTTCCTGCTGCGGTGGCTTGTCTCAAGGTCACTGTCTCAAGGCTCCTGCCTCACCCGCCCCTCAGTCCCACTGCAAGGGCTGCCTGCGCTCGCCCCTTTGTGCCCCAGGCGCTGGAGGAGATCACACTGCAGAGGCGTCAGCTCATGGACGCAGCCACCGGGGAGGAGGACGAGGCGTCTGACTGGCAGCTGCCTGCCGTCATCAGCCCAGCTGCATCAACCACCACAACCACTCTCACACAAACCACCTCAACTCCTTTACAGCCACATGCCTCTGGCATGGTACCTGGCCTGGCTTCCGACCAGCTAGGCACAGAGAGTGTGACCTCCCATGTCCGGCACCCAGGAGTCACACTACTCCCCTCCTCCAGCCTGACAGCTTCTGCCCAGCTGCTCCAAACTGCCCCTGACCCAGCAGGGGTAGCGTCCACAACCGGAGAAGCATCCATGCCTGGACAAGACAGCGCTGCTGCTGCTGCTGCTGCTGTTGACCCAGCCCTCACTGGCCACGTCAGCGCCAGCCCTGGCATGGTGCCTGGGGCCAGCAGCAGCGGCCTGAGCTCCAGCCAGCTGTCTGCCTGGGCTGACTCAGGGCTGCTGCAGCGGGCGGTGCTGCAGCAGCTGGAGGCGGAGCGACAGCTCATTGCCCAGCAGCGGGCGGAGCTTGCGGCAGAGATCGCGACACTGAGGGCGCTCAGGGCGGCCGAGCACATGCAGCAGCAGCCCATGCAGCCGTCTGGGTCTGGAGGCATGGGGGTGGGGGGGACGGGGGAGAGCAGGGCAGCAGCTGGGGCTGGGGTGGGGGTACAGGAGGGGGGGTCACATCGTGCTAGCCCAGCGCACAGTGGGAGGCTGGGGCTGTTGGGCGCGGCAGTTGGCTGTGCTGGTGGTGAGGCGGAGCAGGCAGGAGTTGAAGGCCCCGGCCCTGATCCAGGTGTACATCGCACCGCAGCAGCAGCCGGAGGTGTGGATACAGAGGCTGCCCAAGAGTTGGTGGAGAGCTGGGCCGAAGGCGAGGAGGTGGAGGAGGGCTTGGAGGCGGGCTTGGAGCAGGGGTCAGGAGGGCTAGGAGAGGTGGTGGGGGATGAGAGGGGTGATGGGGAGGGGAGCCGCAGCCCGGCTGTACCGGCTGGCCGGCTAAACAGCGTGCTTGCGCGCCGCCCCTCAGTGCGTCTGGTGTGCCGGGGGCTGCTGGAGGACATCCTAGGCCCCTCCTCCCCCACCCCAGGAGCAGGGGCAGCAGCGGGGCCAGAGGCAAACACGCCAAGCAGGGTGGGTCTGGCTGCTGCTTTGGTTGATGGAGCTGTGGGCTGGAGCGGGCAGCCTGCGGGTGGCCTCAGCCCGACACCAGCAGCAGTGCAGGATGTGGGGCCCCAGGCAGCCAGCGGTGTGCACCTGACAGCCCAGCTCGGTGAGGCGACGTCAGCTCCTGTTGAAGGGCTGGCAAGGGCAGCAGGGGGAGCTGCAGCCGCCGATCCAAGACTACCCCTTCTGGTGGGTGCGGCCCTCACCCCTACCCCAGTGGCCTGGTCCCTGCACCGCCCAGCCATACAGGCCACCCCCCAACAGCCAACCGCCACCAGCGGCCCTGCCGGTCCAGAGCAATCCACCCCAGCCTACGCTGAGACTGCATCACACCTCAATCCCCAGGGCGCAGCTGGGGTGCTGGGGCCAGCAGGGGAGGAGGGGGTGGGGCCTGCAGCAGCAGCAGCAGCAGCAGCAGCAGCAGCAGTAGGCCAGGCTCAGGCAGGGGCGGTGCCTGGCGCCCCAGTGCGCCCCAAGCAGCCCGGCATCCACTCCGCTGCAGCTGCCTATGGCCCTGAGACTCCCACAATGCACTACCCCACCCAGCCCCTCCCTGCTGCCCTGGCAGCGGCTGGGGTCGGGGAACGCAGCGTAGGCCACCAGCAGGGCCAGGATGACGCCAGCTTCTCGTTTGACGCCGTGTCGCCCTTCACTCCCACTTCACGGCCGACACTAGGTCTAGGCTTTGCAGGGAGCCTGCAGGAAGCAGGGGGCGAGGGGCAAGCCCAGGCGCTGTGCCCACCGGGTCATGAGGGCGGTGACACCAGCTGGTCCGCAGCAACTGGGAGTGGAGGGCCAGGGTCTGAGCACGGCAGCAGCTTCAGAGCGGTCACACCTCACCTGGAGTTTGAGGAAGGAGTCATGGGACACGACTCAGCTCCCAGTTTCAACGCTGGCGTCGCGTTCCGCCGCCCGCACCCTGCAACAGCAGTTCAGGCAGCAGGGGCGGCAGCAGGTGGGGGCCGCGGCAGGGTGAGTAGTGAAGGCTGGGCATCCACAGGTCACTCCAGCCCCACCGCTCGGGGCAGCAGTGGCAGTGGCAGTCCTGGCATGGCAGCTACCCCCAGCTTCCCGCCCAGCTCCCCGCTCCACCCCCAGGTGCCAGCACCCAGCCTGCAGGAGCAGCCACAGGCCGCCAGGGCTATGGCACAGCCACACCAGCAACCGCTGCCGGGCAGCCGGGCCCAGCCTGAACCCCAGCCCCTCACCCCCAGCCCCAGCCCTGAACCTGCCTTCCATGCAACCAGCTCGCCCGACCCTGCCAGCCCTCTCACACCACAGTTGTTTGGAAGTGTGACCAGCAAGCTGGCAGGCAAGATGGACGGCAGCCTGCCTTGGGCCACGCCCGCCTCCCCCACTGACGTCACCCAGCCTGGCAGCAGCCTGTTCAGCAACAGCACAGCCACCTACTCCTCTGGGCTGGTGTCGGCAGCAGGGGGCACGCCAGGGGGGGAGGAGGTCACTCCCCAGTCACACGTTACAGCTCAGGGGCACAGCTGGCAGCAGCAGCAAGCAGGGGAGGGGAGGGCGATGTCAGTCACACCTGTATCAAACCTGCTGCAGCAGCAGCAGCAGCAGCACATCAGGCTGGGTTTGGAGGACGTAGCGCACAGCTTCAGCGGCCCCCAGTCCTGGCACCAGCTGCTGCCACATGCACCAGGTGACCCGGACTGCCACCCAGGCCAGCAGCATGAGGAGGGCGGTCGAGGCAGCAGCCAGTTCCTGCGGCCGGCCTCCAGGGCAGCAGGCGCTGGGAGCCGGCTGAGGAGTGAGGCGGGTGAGAGGGGGGAGGGGCTGGGTGAGAGCTGGTCTGGCTTTGACCTGCCCCTGCCTGAGCAGCCAGTGGCAGCGCTGCGCAAGCAAGCAGTGCTCCACATGCAGAGCAGCAGCTTCAGCGACCTACCAGAGGCTGGCAGGAAAGCTGGGCAGGGGCAGGGGCAGGGGCAGGGGCAGGGGCAGGGGCTGGGGCTGGGGCAGGGCACGAGGGAGAGGGGTGAGGGCGAGGGCGCCTCACTGCCTGCTGCGGAGGAAGACGCTGCGGAGGCGCTGTCAATGCAGGAGCAGCTGGCTGCTGCTTTGAGCCAGGTGAGCGGGTGCACGGCTAGAGGTGCGGCCCTGAGGGGGCGGCTGGAAGGGCTGCTAAGGCCCTGTGGGGGGCCCGCTGGAAGGTCTGCCTGCTTGCCTTCCTCTGCACACTGTCACGTGCATGCCCCTGACGCCCTGGGTGGCTGGAGCGACTGTTGTCCCCACCAGGTGTAGGGCAGCCAAGCGTTGTTGGAGGCTGGCTGCTGTCTCCACCACTGCGCACCACTGGATCGCTGCAGGCTGCACCACCGCACACATGGCACTGCTTGCACGCCGCGCACTGGGTCCATCACACTATGTGGGCCCCTGAGATCACACTATGTGGGCCCCTGAGATCACACTCTGTGGGCCCCAGAGATCACACTATGTGGGCCCCTGAGATCACACTCTGTGGGCCTCTGAGATCACACTATGTGGGCCCCTGAGATCACCAGTCAGGGGTCCAGAGTCTGGTTGGCAGCTGGGTGCTGCGGGTTACTGGCTGGGGGCTCACGGCTGCTGCTGGCTGCTGTGGGTGCCTGCCCTGCTTGGCTGTACGCAGGTGAAGGCGCTGGCAGCAGGGGTGGAGGCGGCGCGGGGCAGGGAGCTGGCGGCCGTGGCTGAGAAGGAGGCGCTGGAGCACCGGCTGCAACGCCTGCAGGGCGGCCCGCAGTGAGGCTGCACAGGGCGGCAGCTGCGAGGCTGGGGCGGCAGGCGGTAGCTGGACCAGCTGGACCAGCTGGCTAAGTTCTCACGAGGGTCCCCCACTTGCTGGGTCTTGGTACTGGTTCTGCTGGGACATGGTACTGGGTCTGCTAGGGCATGACATGGCCCCCAGCAGCAGTGGGCATCATGCACACTTCAGCTGTGCTTGCTGTCAGCCAGGCAGCAGGAGGCAGTAGAGCGCCGGCCAGAGCCTGGCCCTGGGCTGCTCTCAGTGACTAACAGCAGATCGGCACATGCTGCCAGGCAGTGGTGTCAGTGGTGGTGTGCAGGTGGAGTTGTTCCCGTTTGTTGTGTGTTGTGCCTCAATGACGCCCAGTCAACTGGTCCAGGCGTCAATAGGGGGAGCAGCCAGCTGGTGTGATGGCGGAGTGCAAGGTCTTTTGGCGACGATTGCAAGCACGGCTTCATGGACGGCTTCATGGACGATTGCAAGCACGGCTCACAACACTTCAGGACTAGGTCCAGGTTGTATTGTGTGTTGGGATCCGCCCTTGTACGGGCAGCAAGCAACAATTATAGCCACACCATAGACTACCCGATGAATACATTTTGTGGATCCCGACCCCATGTTGTGATGCCGACCCCATGCCTGAACATGCGGCATGCACTGTACATATGAAATCTGAATCTGGCGATGGGTCATGCTCGATTATGTCTGCTGATGGAACATATCAAGGAGTCTATTGAGACCGCCCAATACCAGCCCCATTGTCCCTCACTAGGGCCTCCAATTGAGCCGGACCACCAGGGACATCTAGTGGCTGCTAGCGGGAATACTAGGGACCACTAGTGGGCAATAGTCGCCCGACTCAAGTGGTGTTGTTGGGCTGTGTGGAGTATACCCAGTGCACATGGAAATGGTGCATGAGTGCCTACCACCCACATCATTGCCTAACCCCTGAGGGATATTGTGTGGAGTTGGCATAAAACCATGCGCTAATTGTAAGCTAATTGTGAACAAAGGGGGGCTCGTACTACTGTGCCTCAGCAGGCTGCTGCTGCTACTGCTGCTGCTGCTGCTGGGCCTTGGGAGGCTTGTCTCGCAGCGCTTATAGCCTAGGCCAGGGTACTCCTTGCCCTTGGCTGGCAGAGCTCCCTGGTTTGGCCAGTAGCACAGCTCCAGCGGCCGCCACCTGCTCTCCCCAATGCGCTGCATGTTCAGCGCTGCATTGCAGTCCCTGTCCAGCCACCTGCCTGGCTGCGGGGCTGGCTTGGCTTTGGCAGCCTTGGTGGGCTGGGAAGGCTCAGCTGCCTGCTCAGCCTTGGTGCGGTTGCTGCGCTTGGCTGGCGGGGGAGTGCTGCGCCTTGGCTGTGAGGCTGCTGGCTGTGTGGCCTCGTGGCTGCTGCGTGGCGGTTGTGGGGGCTTGCGTGGTGCCACTACCAGGCACCACATTAGGCCACGCACTGGCTGGTCACGCTGCTGGCTCCAGGCTGGGCGCACCAGGCGCTGTTCCACCTGCCCTGCTGGTGGCTTCCAGCCTACAAGCCTGGTGGGCTGCTCATGGTTCAGCTCCTCCTCACAGGGCTGCTGGCCGTTCACTGCTGAGCTGACCCGGCTGGTGCGGTGCTCATCCACAAGCACCACCCTGCCTCGCCGCTGACCTGCGCCCCTGGGCCTGCACACCACCTTGCTGTAGGCCCGCAGCACCGCATCAGCACCCCACCCTTCTGCAGTGCCAATGCTAACTGCTCCAAAGAACACCACCAGCTGCTTGGCATGATTGTGGCGCTTCAGGGACAACTCAGCCATGTCCTTCTCCAACTGCAGTCATGCACACAAGGCACACACATGGTGGCTGACATGGTGGCACCAGGTTAGGCATGACACAGTCAACTACTCTTTCACCTCATGCCCAACCCACCACCTCCCAGTGCCTTACCCTCCCTCCCACACACCTACCCACCCTCACCTTGTTGAAGAACTGCTCCAGCTCCCGGTCCTGAGCTCCGTACAGCCTCAGCCGCTGCCGTGCCCACTTGGGGTCCAGGTACACCTCCCACACCGCATCCCAGGTGGCCAGCGTGACGGTGATGTGCTTCAGGTTGGCCTCCAGGGAAGTGCCGGCTGAGCTTGCTGCTGCCAGGTGCTGGAGGTGGGGCTTGATTGGTGCTAGCCACCGCTCAGTGTCACGGCGGGCATTGTTCAGGCCGCTTGCATGCTTCACCTGGCCCTTGGTCAGCTACCACCGGGCCCGCTTGTCAGCTACCAGCTGGCCTGACCTCTCGTCCCTCACCCCTGAGGCTGCGCTGACTGCCTGGGTGACGCCCACCCCAATCTGTGTGTCTGGGTCAAACACATACTCACGCGTCTCAGCTATGCCCCTGCCTATGTGGGGGAGTCCCACTGCATGGGCCGCTGCTGCTGCTGCACTTGGGCGGCTGCTGGTGCTGCTGGCAACTGGGGGTGGGGCTGGAGGAGGGGGAAGGGGGCGCGTGTAGTGCACGCACACGCTGACACCGTCTGTCTCCACAGTTCTCTCAAACTGAAACCCCTTGTTGCGAAGCTTGCGCGTGTTGAACCACCTGGCCCAGTTATGGCTCAGTGCTGGCTCTGAGGTGAATGCTTGCACACCCCATGCAGCACCCTGCTGTCCAGTTTGACGAAGTGCACCCCCACCCTGGCCATGGGGGTGAGGGGGAAGGGGGCGGGCAGGTCAGGGTCCGGGGACCAACCCCACGCCTCTTGTCGCGCTGTGGCTGCCCTGGCTCAGGGGGGGTGTGGGGCTGCTGCCACTGCTCTAGCCACCGGCACACATGCACCGCATGGCGCATGCGGCAGGGCAGGGGCAGGGTGTCCTGCAGGGACCCTTGCTTCTTCATGCCCAGTAGGCGGCGGTGCTTGTCGGCCTCCTCTATCAGGTCAGCCACATGCGCCTTGTCCAGGTGGGCAGCCTGAGACCGAGACCCAGACTGAGGATAACTAGAGACAACTATAAACAACATAGTTTACAAAGCCTGGTTGACTGGCAAAGCCTGATTGACAAAGCCTGATTGAAGACCGAGACCGTTCACTGAGACCGAGACCAGACCAGCACCTGCCTCACCTCTCGAGCTCCTTGACCTCCATACGCTTCGTGCCCAGGACACTGTCTAGTGCGTGATGAGCCCAGGGCAGCACACAATTGACGCCTAGCTTACCATCCGCCTTGACTAAGCGGATGAGCAGATTGTTGCAAAGCAGTTTGGGAGGAGGCAGTGAGGCAGCCCCCTTGTCCCTCACTAGGGCCTCCATTTCAGCCGGACCACCAGGGACCACTAGTGGCCGCTAGCGGGAATACTAGGGACCACTAGTGGGCAATAGTCGCCCGACTCCTTTAGGTCAGGGTGCGCACCATAGTGAGCAGGGTGCGCACCGCAGTGAGGCAGTCAGCTGGGTCAGCTCAGCCTGCACCCCGTGAGACCCTTCCTAAAACACCGCCCTAGTCCTGCAGCTGAGAGGGTTGAGGATAGGGTCAAGAGGAAAGGTTAGTGGTGATGGGAGGTGGTGGAGTCGAGTGGCTGGGTAGGGCCAAGAAAAAGGCCTAAACATCAGGAGTCCCCAACATGGGGTTGGTAATCTTTATGCAAGTACTCGCACCAGAGTGCACCGATTCCGGTAGCGTTTGTTGCATTGGCACCTGCGAATTACTCCGCATCTACTGGCGAGCGGCGCGTTAATCCTTGCATCAGAGTCAATGCCGGCGCAAGCGAGCGCGAACACACCTCAGCTGCTCACTATCGATTGTTCTAGTGGTGAGTAATGGCACCAATGAGGGAACTCCGCCTGGCATCCAGCCGGAAGTACAATCACAACACAGCCCGCCAGGCTCGCTCCGCGAGCCTTTTGTTGGTGCAGGCGGTGTTGGAGGGCCATCGTGGGGCATGTGATGTAGCGACATTGCTGCAAATGCGGGAAATGTGCGTCTCTCTCTCGCTAGTCACACAGGAAAAGGGACCCTCATTAACAAAATGGCATGTTGTGAGCTGACCACTGTGACTTTCCAGTTTTTCGCTACATAACTCTGTTCCTTACTCAACGCCACAACTGCTGGAGAAGAAAGCATGGCAATTAGTTGATCAGGCCTGCTTGAAATGACATTGGCGTGACCCGACTTTGCCTTGCAGGAATGATTAGCCCATCCGACCCTGCTCATTGCACCCCCCCCCCCCCTCCCCAGCCCAGCATCGCCTTCCTACCTCCGCTCACCCCGTCCCAATCCCACCCCCCCCCTCCACCCACCTCCCCCTCCCTCCTTGTCCCGGCCTTAGCAACTCCAGCCCACCCCAATGGGGCGCAGCCGGCGGGATGCCCACCTTCAGCAGCAGCAGGGTGCAGCAGGGTGCAGCAGCAGCAGGGTGCAGCAGGGTGCAGCAGCAGCAGGCAGCTGGTGTGGGTGCCGCCCCTGACCCTCCCCCCCCTCCTGCTGCACCCCCCTGGCAGCAGCAGGCAGCTGGTGTGGGTGCCGCCCCTGACCTGCCCCCCCCTCCTGCTGCACCCCCCTGGCAGCAGCAGGCAGCTGGTGTGGGTGCCGCCCCTGACCCTCCCCCCCCTCCTGCTGCACCCCCCTGGCAGCAGCAGGCAGCTGGTGTGGGTGCCGCCCCTGACCTGCCCCCCCCTCCTGCTGCACCCCCCTGGCAGCAGCAGGCAGCTGGTGTGGGTGCCGCCCCTGACCCTCCCCCCCCTCCTGCTGCACCCCACTGGCAGCAGCAGGCAGCTGGTGTGGGTGCCGCCCCTGACCCTCCCCCCCCTCCTGCTGCACCCCCCTGGCAGCAGCAGGCAGCTGGTGTGGGTGCAGCCCTAGGGTTGCTCACCCCTCCACTTGTTGCTGCACCTGAGGAGCAGCAGGGGACAACAACGGAGATGAGCACGAGCTCGACACGCAAGCGCAAGGCGGGCATGAGGGATCGGACCCAACCTACCCAGCAAGGTAACAAAGCAATGGCCTACACACCTTGTACTGCTCAGTTGCATCTGTTTGGCATGCCGTGATGACCGTTTTTTCTGCGGCGACTGTCCCTGACTGTTTGCAGGGGCTAATGGGCCACGTCGGTCGCGGCGGTCGATCGCGGTGAGGCCCGCATGAGCAATACACGCATGAATTTGAATGTTGATATTTGAGCCGCCAGTGCGCTCAACACAATGCACGGAAATTAGTTAAACACGCTTCACCCCGTAGCTGACAGAGTGCTCTATCCAGGAGACCACGTGGCTGGGACGCGGTGTCGTTTTGATCACCAGGGGTAGGTTTTCTGTTAGTTGGGGACACCTGACTAAACAGTGTCTTTCAAATGAGCATTGCCCTGTGTCCTTGCAGGTGGTTGCGGCTATCGTGTGGCAAGGCAAACTAGCCCAGCATCATGGGCTTAATGTACTCAACAAGCAATAACGTCAAGCAACCCTTAACATGAGCAACACCTGCGCATATCCTACATGACTCAACATTGCCAAACTCACACCTTGGTAATGGGCGTACGTGCGCGACATGGCCTTGTTGCGCAAGTGGCGGCGCAAGTGGCTACAAGCGCCAGCTACAGCAAGTCGTTCCCATCATTACAAACATGTGTGAGCAACATGCATCTTGCACCATCTTGCACCATCAAGTGGTTGAAAGGCTGAACCATGTAGCTCATTGAAGTGTTTGAGGAAACCATTATGCCCACGATACAACTCCTCGGCCGCTGAGGCTTACACGATGGTACAAGATGCGCTGTTAGGATGTGATCTCTGACACTAGAGCGTGACCCGGAATGTTAAACCATCTTTAACCATCTTTAAAGTTTAACCACGCGTCTTGTTGAGGCACCCTGCCTGTCAGACGGTCTTCCTCCCGTCTTTAGTGAAGTGCTCAGTGATTGTGGGGCATCATCGCGGTCAATAAAGATTAAAGAACAAATGCTAGCACAGGGGGCCGCTGCAGTCCAATCTTAGCATGGTGCCCGCTGCTGAGGTGTGCAAGCGAAAAAAGAATCCTGCACGCGAAAAATGAAGCCTCCAAATTGCTTAGTCAAAGTGGTCAAACTTGGCGAATTGCAATGCAGCATCTTGAAGGAGATGATGTTTAGAAGCGCGTAGTCTGTTGCGGTGTAAGCGCGACGTTAGATGGCTGAGGCTGGTCGAAGGCGCATCGTGAAGCAGCAGGCTTCAGTCAGGCCAAATGCAGAGGACACGGCGGCCAACTTACAGCTCACGCGATGTATTGGGTTGGGAGTGTCATCGTCGGCTTTATCATGGCATAGGACGCCCGGCATCCTGGCGTACACCGCTGGTCCAGCTGTAGTTGTGATCAACGTGGGTAGATGTAATGCTATGCTCACCCCATGTAGCTTAACGTGCAGGTGCATCAAGTTGATGTACTGGCTGCTTGCAGGTAGAGAGCCGTGTACAATTGAGGTTGTTACGCGCATCAGGCCACCCACATACCGTCTTCTGCTGCTGCGCTGTTGGGGGGCGTGATGGCACACTTGTGGCTGCTGGAGAGAAGTTCGTGACCAATCCTGGCAGCTTAGGCCCCGCTGCAGTGGTATGGGAGGCCTCCAACGGCCGCCAGCTTGCCGCCTTGAGGCATCACAAGCATGGCGTGAACAGAGTGTCTTGGAGCCCCGATGGTAAGTGGGATCCGGCCAAGGGTCTGGAGGATCACACACAGGGCCCAGGCCCGGGTGGGGGACAGCACTACGCCCCTTGCCAGGGCTAGCATGTGTTTCTGTTTGATGTCTTAGGACTTCATGCCTGGCAGTCCCTGATTACACATGAGCAGTTATGAGGCTGTTTGGCTTGGCCTGTTGGACTGCTGTGCCATATGCTTAGGCTCGGGCAGCCTGGCTTGCAACTAATCTCAGCTCAAGTTCGGGCTCAGAGGGGCCTGGGCCCAGGCTTATATGCCCTTGATGAGCAGGGCGCATGCCGCTACTGTAGGTGGTTTGTGTGTACTAGCTCTAGGCTGAGGAAACCATGGGGATCAGCCCTGCAGGCCCTATGTGCTTGCTCCAGTTAGTGTGTCAGGCCATTCAGGGCTTCCAGGAGGCCCCCTCAGCCCAGGCTTCACTGCCTGACCAAGACGTGTGTACTTGTGAACCCTTAACCGTCAGACCCTCAAGGACAGCAGGAGCTGGGCAGCAATGAGGGCGCCAGGCCCAGCCCGGAGCACAAGGCAGCCCCTAACAGCCACAAAGCCAGCCAACCAGCCCAGGCTGCCTCCCCTGTGCTTACCCCAGGCAGACCCAGCGTCAGGCTCCGCTCCCCTTTGCACCCACCTCCCCTTCAGCTGCCCACGCCCCCAGACAGCCCCCACATTGTCGGAAACAGGGCCATCAGAGCCTGAGCCAGGGTCAGGGCCGCAGTCAAGGCCCAGCATCTGGCGCCTCAGTTAATGAGGGTGAGGGACCGCATCCAGCAGCGTGCCCGCCCACACCTCAGCTGGTCAGCCCTGCCAGACCAAGCCTCTGTGACCTGCACAGCCGGTGCGCTCTGGCTGCATCAAGGCAAGCGCCCCTGCTACTGAGCAGGCCATAGGGCAGCCCTAAGGAGCCCCAGCCAGGCAGCCTGGCCCCATTTGTACCCCCTGCCCAGCACAGCCCCTCACATGGATCAGGAGGGAGGGGCGGCTGGGGCCCAGGCAGGCCCCCTCTCAGTCCCACCCACCACCGGGCAAGGAGCAGGCAGCCCCCAGGGAAGCTGGCCTGGGCTGAGCTGACAGACCCCGCTGCCTGGGGTGGGGTGGCAGGTGCTGGGCGCTGCAGTGCCCGGGCCAGCCCCAGTGAGGTGGCTGTGCAGGGTGGGGGATGCCAGGGGCAGGCTGGAGGAGAGGAGCAGGGGCTGAGGGCCGGGCAGCTGCAGGGCAGTGCTTCAGCGCTAGGTCAAGCTGCAGGGACAAGGGGCGGGCAGCGGGGTGCAGTCACCAGGGGCCACGAGGCAGCAGCCAGCGATCAGGCCCTAGGGCTTGCCCTTGCCTCAGTGCGCCACAGAGGCCTTATGCCAGCCTGGATTTGAACAGATGCGGGCGTCATTGTCATCGCACACGATGATCAATGACCATATAGTCATAGAATGTTTGGCATGTACCAAAATGCACAACTACACCTCTGGCCGAGGAGCCGCCTAAACAGCAGAAAGCCTTGAGACTAAGGTACCAGCACAGATCTGGGGTGCATGTTCAGCGCTGCGCTGGTGTCCCGGTCTAGTCACCTGCCGGGCTGCAGTGGTGGTTTAGAATTGTCAGGAGCCTTGACCTTGCCAACCTTGGCAGGCCAGGCAGCCTTGTAAGGCTGGGTGGTCTTAGATGGTTGGGCAAGCTGTGGGGGCTGTTAGTTTGCTGGCTGGGCTGCCTGGCTCCGTGGTACTCTGGCGGCTCTTGTGGGCGCCCTTGGGGGAATGGCCCTGCGCTGCTGTCCCTGCTTGGGCTTGGGCTTGCTCCTGGGCTGCTTGGGCTCATCCTCGCCCTTGCGCTCACGGCCCTTTATTGCGCTTTGCAGTAGAGGGCAGCCAACACACTGCCTGGTATGCTTTACATCCCTGTATCCCAGGCATTGCTAGCTGCTGCCTGTCACCTGCAGGGCGACTGCTGGCCACCACAGGTGCCCACTATGACGCTCAGCTGTGTCTATGGGACTGGCAGAATGGGACACTGCTGGCAAAAGTATCTGCCCAGGTGTGACATGCAGCACTGGGCAGCCCAGCCCAGCCTGACCATCCATGTTGCGCTGTGCCCCATCTATGCTCCTCTTCCAGTTGTTGACTTAGCGTGTGGTGCAGTGCAGGTGGAGGTGCACAACCTGTGCTGGACGGAGGATGGCACCGCCTTGGTCTCTGCTGGGAAGGAGCACCTCAAGGCAGGCCACACAAACTCAGCTCTACACAAAGCTCAGCTCTCCCCACTTGCAAGCACAACCCTACTACACTCCCCCTTCATACCAACCTGACACCCCCTGTGCGCTCCACCCTCCAGCATGTGCTCAGCTCCGCATGTACCGTCTGTAGTTCGCCTAGTCTCCCTCCCTTATCTCCCTGCCATTTGCACATGCCCTTCTCCACCAGGCACCTGGTCGTTTGCCAGCTGGCTGCCTGCTCACGCTAGCAGTGATCCGCTAGCTGGGGTGTGGTGCAGGTGTGGGGTGTGAATGGCCCAGTGTCGGTGCGCACCAAGCAGCTCGTCATCATGCCCGGCAGCGTGAGCCTGGCCCCCAAGCCCATCCGCCTGGGTGAACTGAGGGCCAGCAACTTTGTGGATGTGCGCTCTGCCCCAGGGGGCCCCTCTGGACCGGCCTCCACTGCACCCAGCTCAGGTGAACCACAGGCGCTGCCCCTTTGATGTCGCTTTGCTCACTTTGATGTCAGGTTTCCAAGGGCCTGACAGGAGTGACACTTGTGGGAGGCTGTTTAGAGATGACACTCACTACATCCACACAGCAACCCTGAGGCTGTGGGTGCCACCTTCATAGGCTATTGATTTACCCCCTCAGGGCTACTAGCAAGCTGAAACATGGCGCACGCTACTGTGTTGTAGCCTACTGCCGCTGGGCCTGGGATGGGTGATGATACACCCGCTTGTAGTCCAGACCAGGGTGCTCACTAGCCCTTGGCAGGCAGCCAGGGTCCTGAGACCTGCCTGACTACCTGAATCATAGGCTGGTGAAGGTACTCGAACCTCAACACAACCCTCAACGCAATCTCACCTCAACACATCCTCAACGCAAAGGCAGCACCAGGTCTGGTCTCCTCTGGAAGGGTAGTGTTCTGTCTATCCCCTTCATATCACTCCTACGCAAGCCTCGTCGCAAGCGTCATACTAGAGCATCATGCTGCTCACCCTGCCTGCCTCATCCATCTGTCTCCTTGTCCACTTCAATTCATGGCTGATGTCCTATGGCTTGTGAAACGCAGCTAAGCCACATTTGACATCCAGGTCCTCCCCACAGCACATGAATCATGACCACGGTGTTGTGCCAGTGTGCAGGGCCCACCCCTGCTCATGCCAACTCAGCTGGCTCAGTGTACGCCTTGACCTCAACGGGCACCCTGCTGCTGCTGCGCGGCACCTGCCGGGTGGTGGACAAGACAGTGAACCTGCAGGTGAGAGTGGCAAGAAGACCACATTGACGGCCTGACGTCCAGCTCACAGAGTCATCACGCGCTCCTTCGCGACCTCCGTCCAGTCCAATTGTGAAAGGCACAGCATCCAGTGAAGCAGCGGCTATGATGCTACTGATGCGTATTGCCCATGCAGTGGTCACAGTTGCACAGCAACACTTCCACCCAGCTGTGTCACTTGTGGTATCCTGTTGCGGGTGGTCGTGCCTACTAAGGAGCACTCTCATGACCAGGTATATGCTGGTTGCCGTCAGACACTGCATGATCAGGAGCCCATGCCCTCAAGGTTCTAAGTGCATCTAAGACCACGCTGCAGCACCTTCTTCACCACATCAAGGCTGGGACACAAGGCTCGGACACAAATCTGTCGTTGCTCATTTCTACATGACTGAAGTATGTGAGATAGTGTATATGCCCATACCTGGCGCTGCTCAGTCTTCCACTGCTCCCTCCGCTCCTGCCTTGCCTTACCTTGTGGTGATTGAGGGCTTGAGGTGGCAGTTCCCAAGGCGCAGAGCAAATACATTGCAGCACATTGTGACAAACCTTGTTGCTGCGGGTGTGTTGCCAGGCTCTGCTTTTGCTTTGCAGTGCTCATCCTCTTCCTTTAAATCATTATGTAGCTAGGCGCTGTGCTTTGGCTTTTTTCACCGTTCATAGGGTTTATAGGGTTTGGACAGTGTTTTTAGTACGTTGCCTAGCATATGCCGCATAGCAAACCCTGTTGATATGCTGCTGCTTCCACACCACTTGAGTCGGCGGCTCATGTGCCTGCTGTTCACATGCATGTGGGATGCATGTGGGTGGCTGTGGCGAGTGCTCACAGGTCCCGGCCGCATATGCACTGGCGGTGTCCACCTGCCTTGTCGCCTGTGGCTGCGCTGGAGGCGTGGTGCGCCTGTTTGCCACCCGGACACTGCAATTCAAGAGCTCTCTGCCCAGACCCAGCCCCACCCTGTCAGCTGTGCACCGCACCAACATGCCAGCCCATGGTGGCGGTGGCAGCAGCAGCGCCACCCCTGACACCCTGTCTGCCACTGGGGCCAACCAGGGCAGCGGGGCCAGGGGCAAAGCAGGCATGGCAGGGGGCCCACGCTGGATGGCCTCTCCCAGCAGCCCAGGCATGCATGGTAGCCCAGGTTTGAGTTTGCTGGCAGGGGGGCAGCAGGGCGGCATGTTCCCGGACGCCCTAGCTCTGGCTTTTGACAGCGCGGGTGAGCAGCTGGCGGTGGCCTACTCTGACCGGTCCCTCCTGATCTGGGACGTACGCAGCCCAGTCAAGGTAGGCCGGGGCATCTGGTGTGTCCGCCATGCCCTGCACCTGGCCTGCCTGCCCACATTGACTTGTGGCACATGCTCCGCCACTCCCACCAGTTACTGTGCACTGCCCCACATTGATATCCAGCCCCTGCCCTGCCTCCTGCGCAGGCAGCCTGCATCCGGTGCCTGATGTCCCACTCTGCGGCTATCTGGGACGCAGCGCTGCTGCCCGCAGCTTCAGCAGTGCTCATGGGCCTGGTGCCACCTCCCCCGGCCCCAGCCCCGCAGCGGCTGAGCCCCAACACAGACCTAGCAGACAGGGGCAGCGGAGAGACACTGGCTACCAGCTCAGCTCTGGTCACATGTGCAGCTGATGGCACCATCCGGCTCTGGTCTCTGCAACATGCAGGTTCTGCGACCACCAACGGCCTCAAAGGTGAGCCCTGCTGCTGGTCCTCTATCTTCAGCCTACCAAAAGCCTTGCGCTGGCTGGCTGGTCATGGCTGATGGCGCATGGAGGCATGGCGCAGTGTGTGGATCCGACCCCAGTGTGCCAAGGTGTTGCCCACTGTCGCAAGGTGCTGCAAGGTGCATGGGGTCTCCTGCCCCTGACTCAGGATGCATACCTGCATGCAGGGGCTGGCGCTGCCCATATCGCAGTGGAGGCTCCTGGTGTGAGCAGTGAAGCAGTGAGGGCGGATGAGGAGCCGGTCAACTATGCCAAGCTGGCTCGCACTCTAAGGGGTGTGATGTACGCTGGTCAGCCTGACTCAACCGCCTGGCTCCTGGACCCTGACCCATCCAGCTCCACTCCCAAAAGCAGCAGTGGGCAGCAGCAGCAGGCAGCTGCACCAGGCAAGCTGTGTGCACCGGAGTCACCACTGCCAGGCCATGGCAGCGCTGTGGCGATGGCTGCCGGGGAGCAGGCGGTGCAGCTGCGGTGCTTGCGGCTGAGCAGGGACGCCACGCACCTGTCCACTGGTGAGAAGGAGGAGGCGGTAGCATGTGACCAGCCACCCACACCAGCAGTGTGCGTTGTGAGGCTGAAGCAGGAGTAGAGGGCTTCACATGAGGCTTTCTTGCAGCCCCAGGACCGCCACCCTATCCCACCTGCACCCTCCCATCCACCACATGTCGCCTGGCCCATTTGCACTTGCAATCACTGGTGTGACAGCACGTCACCCCACTGGTGATGACCAGATACTTGATAACGATCATGACTGACGCTGCACTCCACCTGTGCCTCCCGACTTACACACTGGTTTGGCCATGTGCCCGACTCACTCCTCGTCTCGACTATGGCATGCTCTGCTGCTTTACCTGGTGGCAGGTGACGTGCAGGGCAATGTGCGGGTGTACGACTTGCACACCCGGGTGCTGGTTGCTTTCAAGGAGGCGCATGAGTCAGCAATCCTCGCCCTGGACTACTCTCCACCTCAACCGCAACTGCCTCAGGGCGCACCAGGCAGCAAGGGTGAGGCAGCACCTTCCTCATTGCTCCGTCAACAGCAACACAGCTCCAAGCCTTGCTGCACCGCATACCTTGAGAGTGCAGCCATCAACTTTAGGGACACCCACAATGCCCGACGACCCAGCTTGAATTGCAGCATTCACATAGATAACCGGGTCCACGGTGTGGTGCCACCAGACAGTGTGTGCTCATCATCCGTATGCACGTTGGCATCAGATCGCATGGGTTGCATTAGGTTACCTGTTGTTTTCTCCAGCGCCTGCCTGCACCTCGCTGGGCCTGCTGCGTGCAGGGTTCCTTGCCACAGGAGGGCGTGACGCAGTGATCCATGTGTTTGACGTGGCCTCGGGCTACCAGCTGGTCAACACCCTGGAGGATCACTCCGCAGCAGTCACCTCCGTCAGGTTCAGGTGGGTCCTGGTGTTGCCCAGGCTGCGCGTGCCACAAGGCAAGGGCGGCAGCCCTGCACCTGCTCTGGGGTCCTGCAAGCCATCCCTTGGGAAGGGAGGCAGGGGCAGGGGCCACCGGTGTTGGGGGGTTTTGTGCCACCGGTGTTGGGGGTTACAGCCATCAAGGGTGCACCCAATCACCCACAGGTTAACACCTTGGTATGCCCGGCTTGCCACGGATGTCTTGCCATGAGTGTGTGGGGACTCTGGCGTCCTGCTTCTGCATCCTGTAATCCTACATGGCCTTCCTCCTTCATCCTTCTTCATCGACCCAGCGCACAGCATGCACCAAGGCAGAGGCATAATCAGGTGTACTCACGCAGGTGTCATTTGCACTGTGCAGCACCAGCAACCAAGCATGGTGGGTGTATTGTGTATTGGTTGGTGCATGGTGCTGTGTGCAGCTGTGTGCAGCATGGTGCTGTGTGCAGTGCCTGCGGAGGCCAGTTGCTCAGTGCTGGTGCTGACCGAGCGCTCATCTTCCGCCGCGTGGTGGACGCCACAGACTGCAGCGTGTCAGTCACACACAAGGAGTACCTGCCAGCGGGCAACGCCATGGTTGCAATGCCGGCCATGTCGTCCATGACGCCAGTGACAGGTGGCTACCTGCACCAGTTGTGCCTTTGTCTCCCGTCCCTGCTGTGCTGTTGATCGCGGCTGCACTCACGCAAAGGGTGTGTTGCGTCCACAGCTGTTGGAGATGTCCTAGATGCACACCTGGCAGCTCTCATCAGGTGTCCGCACGCCGTACCCATGGCAGTCACAACAGTTGCAGTTCTCTGAGGCCCTGTGAGATACATCCATGGTACATGACACATACATGGCTGGCAATCCTACATGGCTGAAAGCTTATCTTATCATCTGGGCTGGGCAGCACATCCCTCACTAGCCCAGCGGGCAGCAGGTACCACGCAAAGGCAGAATCAGGTCCTCTCATCAAGGGTGGTGTTTTGTCTGTAGGGAGTAAGCCTCCCATGCACAAGACAAAGGCCCTTCCACCTTCACTATTGCCTGACCCCTGTAACCGGGCTATAGCCTAGAGAGTATATGTTATGAACATGCACTGTTGTAGGCTGATGACAGCTGAAAGGGGGGCACACTACTGTGCCCAAGGCCTGGCTTGGGAAGGACTGGAGCAGCAATGATATGCACTAGAGTTCTGGCGCCCTTGACCAGCTACCTCCTCGTCACCCTGTCCCTGCCCCTGATCTTGCTGCTCACTGCCACTGGCACCTGCAGACACAGGAAAGCACAACACAGGCACAGCAAGGCAGGACTCGATGTACAGAGTCGCTTGGTCACTTGATGCACACTGCGTTGTGTCATCAGTGAGTGTCTTCTGCGGGTCTTGTCGTTTGTCAAGCTCTGCGGCTCACCGGCTGCACAGTGCGTGGGGGACCAGTGCGCTTGCGTTTCTTGTTCGGGGACATCTGGACGCCTAGACAAGGAGAGGCTAGCTTCAAGCCCTGGCAGGCTCCTCTCGGTGAGGCGGTTTCAATGTCTTGCAATGCATGCTGTTTGCAGGGGGCAGGGGTGTCATCTATGACATGGCCATTGACGACATCGGTCAGCGTGTAGTGGTGGCCACGCAAGGGGGCTTCCTGCGGCTGTTCGACTTGCGCTCTGGTTTGCAGCTGACGTCCATGGCCCAGGTTGTTGGCTCAGGTGCGGGGAAGGCTGAGGAGGGGAGATGAGAGGGAGGAGGAGATGTAACACATGCCTGCAGGTGAAGCTGGATGGATGGATGGTACCTGCTCTGACACCCTGACTGCTGGTGCTATGCCTTCCCGCTCTTCCCCAGCACCGTGTCCCTTCTATGCCCACCCTGCTGACTGCTGCTGCTTGCAGGCGAGGCCGTGCGAGTGAGCCTGGACCCCTCCGGGCAGCATGCCCTGTGCGCATGCTCTGATGGCACCATCACGCTGTATGCCCTCCCTGTCACTGATGCCGGGCCCAGCCTGCCTAGCAAGCCAGCTGCAGGGTCCTACAAGTTCTCTGATGCGCCTGCGCTGGCCGGGCAGCCCCGAGCAGGGACTGCGGCTGCACTCCAGGCCGTGACTCAGGGCACCTTGCTAGCCAAGGCCTCAGGGCATGGGGAGGTTGCCACCGCCGTCACCCTGCTGCACAACTGCAACACCCTGGTCAGCACGGGGGGAGACGGTGCGTGCCAGCACATTATTGCGTGCATGCACATTATTGCATACTAATTGCAAATACCATATTTATTATACACAACTGCCTGGTCAGCACATTATCCCCTTACAAACGGGTAGAGGCTGTGATATCTGTAATTCGAATTGAGTGTCTGTGACCTACAGCTGGTACCAATACCTACTTTCCTACCCCTCCCCCCTTGCATTGCCTAGTGCACACATGCTACTGTGCCACAGGCTGCTGGGATGGGGCCTTGGGTGCTCGGTCTCGCAGCTTCTTGAAGCCCAGTGCTGGGTACTCCTTGCCCTTGGCAGGAGCCCTTGCTCGATGTGGCCACCTGCACATCTCCAGTGGGCGCCACTTGCTCTCCCCTGCCCGCTGAAGGTTGAGGGCTGCGTTGCAGTCCCTGTCCACCCACTTGCCAAGGTCACCAGGGGTGGCCTGGTGCAGCTGTGGGCACCACATGAGGCCCCGCACTGGCGCCTCAAACCGCTTGCTGTAGGCTGACCGCAACAAGCGATTCTGCACCTGACCTGGCTTGGGCTTCCAGCCTTCAGGCCTGGTGGGCTTGCTGCGGTCCAGCTTCCTCTCACAGGTCTGGGGGCTGTTCATAGCTGAGCTGACCCTGCTGGTGCGGAACTCATCCACTGTCACCACCTTGCCAGGCAGCCTGTCAGTTGGCCTGCCGCTGTTGGCCCTCTCCACCACCTTGCGGCAGGCCTGCAGCACAGCCTTGCCCCCCACCCACCCTGGGTGCCAATGCCTGCGTTGCCAAAGAACACCACCAGATGCTTGCGGGTCCCCCACCGGTTCTGGGACTCAATGGCGACTTTGCGACTGTCTCCCCTCTCACGACTCTCACTCTCACGAGGCTTGTACAGCGCACGGGGCTTGTGCAGCGCAGGCCATCGCCGCGCACCTGCTCGTGCTCAGCCCTGCCTTGTCAGCATGGGGGAAGACGGTGCGTACCAGGCTGGAGCTGATGCAAACACCATGCACAGCCCCTGTTGTGAATGCTGCACTCGTCTATAGTCATTATGGCATGCTGACTGTGCCACTGATTGCATGCATGGATCACTAAGGGCTACAATTGTAGAGAAAGCGTGGGTGCAGTAGCACCTGTGTCATCAGCCCAGCAGGCAACAGGTACCATGCATCAGGTACCTCACATTCTGCCGCACCTCCGACATCAGGGACCACGCAACTTCTACCTACACTTTTGCCTGACCCCTGTGACAGGGCTGTAGCCTAGGATAAACATGCATTGATGTAAGCTGAGGACAGCTCACCCCATTGAGGGGGCACACACTACTGTGCTCCAGCCTGCTGCTGCTACTGCTGCTGGGCCTGGAATGGGCGTTCTTGTAGCCGCTTGTAGCCCATCTCAGGGCACTCCTTGCCCTTGGCTGGCAGAGCTGCATGGTCTGGCCAGCTTGGTAGCTCAGGCAGCCCAGGCCACCAGCACAGCTCCAGTGGGCGCCACTTGCTCTCCCCAGTGCGCTGCATGTACAGCGCTGCATTGCGGTCCCTGTCTACCCACCTGCCTGGCGGTGCTGGTGCTGGTGCTGGTGTGGGCCTCAAGGGGGTTAGGGGTATAGGGTCGAGGTTTATGGTTGCGTTCCATAATTACCACTGCTACTGGCTTCCATGGCTTCACATCCTCCATGTGAGACATAGCAGCCTGCTCCACGCCCACAGGTTGCATCCTGCAGTGGACGCTGCCGCCTTCCCTGGTTGCACGCTTGCAAGCCGCCCAAGCCCACCTTCCACCACCACCGCCATCAACCCAGGCAACACAGCCTGCAGCACTGCTACCCACACCCCTACCAGCCCTATCCCAGCCATTAAGACATGCAGGCCAGCAGCCACAGGCTGTCACTTGGTTGGGTGGCGAAGGGGCGGCCGCAGCGGCAGTGGTGCCGCCAGCCTCCCGCTCCAGCTTCTCGCCCAGACCTGCTGAGGAGCCCCTGGCCCTGGAGGATGTGGATGCCGAGGTGCAGCTCACCCCAGCTGTACTACAAGCCAACAAGGCGGTACCATGCATGGCCAAGGGGCCTCAGCCAGGTGACCTAGGGCAGTTCTAGGTCCAGCCTCTTGCAGTTTGTGTGTTGGCTGCTTGCTTGATGTGCCCAAACGCTTGAGGTACTGGGTTGCAAGCAGGCTATTGTGAGCTCCACAGTGGGCCTGCATTCGGCTAGGAGCTGCTGGGAGCTGATCTGGCCTGCTGCCCTGGTCCTTCAGGCACTGGCTGTGCAAGCTGCGGCTCTGTTGTCACACTGCACTGTGCGTCTGCAGTGTTGAACCCGCTGGTTGAGCCTGACACGACCAAGTCGCGCACCTTTCAGAGAGCAAAGGCAGGGATGCCACTGCTCAGCACTGACAAGTTGCCGCGCTGGGCTGCCCAGCGAGCTGGCAAGCCCAGGGCGGGCGCCATAGGAGCAGCAGCAGCATTAGGAAGGCTGGGTGTTGGAGATGCAGTGGGGCAGGATGCTGCTGCACAGCCTACGGCTCAAGGGCGCTGGGCCTTGGTAAGCACACTCTCTGCCATACCCATGGCATGGTGCACCCCCAATTGCACCATGTCTTGCACCATGGAATTACATTGATACATGGATACATTGATACATGGAATTACCATGGAATTACATTGATTGTCTTGACATGAGTGTGTACCACTTCCTTCAAGCTTCTTCCAGCTCACCAACGACCCAAGCTGTCCTGACCAGCACCTTGGCCGCTGCTGCTGCTGCTGCTGCTGCTGCTGCTGCTGCTGCTGCTGCTGCTGCTGCTGCTGCTGCTGCTGCTGCTGCTGCTGCTGCTGCTGCTGCTGCTGCTGCTGCTGCTGCTGCTGCTGCTGCTGCTGCTGCTGCTGCTGCTGCTGCTGCTGCTGCTGCTGCTGCTGCTGCTGCTGCTGCTGCTGCTGCTGCTGCTGCTGCTGCTGCTGCTGCTGCTGCTGCTGCTGCTGCTGCTGCTGCTGCTGCTGCTGCTGCTGCTGCTGCTGCTGCTGCTGCTGCTGCTGCTGCTGCTGCTGCTGCTGCTGCTGCTGCTGCTGCTGCTGCTGCTGCTGCTGCTGCTGCTGCTGCTGCTGCTGCTGCTGCTGCTGCTGCTGCTGCTGCTGCTGCTGCTGCTGCTGCTGCTGCTGCTGCTGCTGCTGCTGCTGCTGCTGCTGCTGCTGCTGCTGCTGCTGCTGCTGCTGCTGCTGCTGCTGCTGCTGCTGCTGCTGCTGCTGCTGCTGCTGCTGCTGCTGCTGCTGCTGCTGCTGCTGCTGCTGCTGCTGCTGCTGCTGCTGCTGCTGCTGCTGCTGCTGCTGCTGCTGCTGCTGCTGCTGCTGCTGCTGCTGCTGCTGCTGCTGCTGCTGCTGCTGCTGCTGCTGCTGCTGCTGCTGCTGCTGCTGCTGCTGCTGCTGCTGCTGCTGCTGCTGCTGCTGCTGCTGCTGCTGCTGCTGCTGCTGCTGCTGCTGCTGCTGCTGCTGCTGCTGCTGCTGCTGCTGCTGCTGCTGCTGCTGCTGCTGCTGCTGCTGCTGCTGCTGCTGCTGCTGCTGCTGCTGCTGCTGCTGCTGCTGCTGCTGCTGCTGCTGCTGCTGCTGCTGCTGCTGCTGCTGCTGCTGCTGCTGCTGCTGCTGCTGCTGCTGCTGCTGCTGCTGCTGCTGCTGCTGCTGCTGCTGCTGCTGCTGCTGCTGCTGCTGCTGCTGCTGCTGCTGCTGCTGCTGCTGCTGCTGCTGCTGCTGCTGCTGCTGCTGCTGCTGCTGCTGCTGCTGCTGCTGCTGCTGCTGCTGCTGCTGCTGCTGCTGCTGCTGCTGCTGCTGCTGCTGCTGCTGCTGCTGCTGCTGCTGCTGCTGCTGCTGCTGCTGCTGCTGCTGCTGCTGCTGCTGCTGCTGCTGCTGCTGCTGCTGCTGCTGCTGCTGCTGCTGCTGCTGCTGCTGCTGCTGCTGCTGCTGCTGCTGCTGCTGCTGCTGCTGCTGCTGCTGCTGCTGCTGCTGCTGCTGCTGCTGCTGCTGCTGCTGCTGCTGCTGCTGCTGCTGCTGCTGCTGCTGCTGCTGCTGCTGCTGCTGCTGCTGCTGCTGCTGCTGCTGCTGCTGCTGCTGCTGCTGCTGCTGCTGCTGCTGCTGCTGCTGCTGCTGCTGCTGCTGCTGCTGCTGCTGCTGCTGCTGCTGCTGCTGCTGCTGCTGCTGCTGCTGCTGCTGCTGCTGCTGCTGCTGCTGCTGCTGCTGCTGCTGCTGCTGCTGCTGCTGCTGCTGCTGCTGCTGCTGCTGCTGCTGCTGCTGCTGCTGCTGCTGCTGCTGCTGCTGCTGCTGCTGCTGCTGCTGCTGCTGCTGCTGCTGCTGCTGCTGCTGCTGCTGCTGCTGCTGCTGCTGCTGCTGCTGCTGCTGCTGCTGCTGCTGCTGCTGCTGCTGCTGCTGCTGCTGCTGCTGCTGCTGCTGCTGCTGCTGCTGCTGCTGCTGCTGCTGCTGCTGCTGCTGCTGCTGCTGCTGCTGCTGCTGCTGCTGCTGCTGCTGCTGCTGCTGCTGCTGCTGCTGCTGCTGCTGCTGCTGCTGCTGCTGCTGCTGCTGCTGCTGCTGCTGCTGCTGCTGCTGCTGCTGCTGCTGCTGCTGCTGCTGCTGCTGCTGCTGCTGCTGCTGCTGCTGCTGCTGCTGCTGCTGCTGCTGCTGCTGCTGCTGCTGCTGCTGCTGCTGCTGCTGCTGCTGCTGCTGCTGCTGCTGCTGCTGCTGCTGCTGCTGCTGCTGCTGCTGCTGCTGCTGCTGCTGCTGCTGCTGCTGCTGCTGCTGCTGCTGCTGCTGCTGCTGCTGCTGCTGCTGCTGCTGCTGCTGCTGCTGCTGCTGCTGCTGCTGCTGCTGCTGCTGCTGCTGCTGCTGCTGCTGCTGCTGCTGCTGCTGCTGCTGCTGCTGCTGCTGCTGCTGCTGCTGCTGCTGCTGCTGCTGCTGCTGCTGCTGCTGCTGCTGCTGCTGCTGCTGCTGCTGCTGCTGCTGCTGCTGCTGCTGCTGCTGCTGCTGCTGCTGCTGCTGCTGCTGCTGCTGCTGCTGCTGCTGCTGCTGCTGCTGCTGCTGCTGCTGCTGCTGCTGCTGCTGCTGCTGCTGCTGCTGCTGCTGCTGCTGCTGCTGCTGCTGCTGCTGCTGCTGCTGCTGCTGCTGCTGCTGCTGCTGCTGCTGCTGCTGCTGCTGCTGCTGCTGCTGCTGCTGCTGCTGCTGCTGCTGCTGCTGCTGCTGCTGCTGCTGCTGCTGCTGCTGCTGCTGCTGCTGCTGCTGCTGCTGCTGCTGCTGCTGCTGCTGCTGCTGCTGCTGCTGCTGCTGCTGCTGCTGCTGCTGCTGCTGCTGCTGCTGCTGCTGCTGCTGCTGCTGCTGCTGCTGCTGCTGCTGCTGCTGCTGCTGCTGCTGCTGCTGCTGCTGCTGCTGCTGCTGCTGCTGCTGCTGCTGCTGCTGCTGCTGCTGCTGCTGCTGCTGCTGCTGCTGCTGCTGCTGCTGCTGCTGCTGCTGCTGCTGCTGCTGCTGCTGCTGCTGCTGCTGCTGCTGCTGCTGCTGCTGCTGCTGCTGCTGCTGCTGCTGCTGCTGCTGCTGCTGCTGCTGCTGCTGCT
>JASKMD010000011.1:6473880-6528722 GCA_030144725.1 Haematococcus lacustris
CTGCTGCTGCTGCTGCTGCTGCTGCTGCTGCTGCTGCTGCTGCTGCTGCTGCTGCTGCTGCTGCTGCTGCTGCTGCTGCTGCTGCTGCTGCTGCTGCTGCTGCTGCTGCTGCTGCTGCTGCTGCTGCTGCTGCTGCTGCTGCTGCTGCTGCTGCTGCTGCTGCTGCTGCTGCTGCTGCTGCTGCTGCTGCTGCTGCTGCTGCTGCTGCTGCTGCTGCTGCTGCTGCTGCTGCTGCTGCTGCTGCTGCTGCTGCTGCTGCTGCTGCTGCTGCTGCTGCTGCTGCTGCTGCTGCTGCTGCTGCTGCTGCTGCTGCTGCTGCTGCTGCTGCTGCTGCTGCTGCTGCTGCTGCTGCTGCTGCTGCTGCTGCTGCTGCTGCTGCTGCTGCTGCTGCTGCTGCTGCTGCTGCTGCTGCTGCTGCTGCTGCTGCTGCTGCTGCTGCTGCTGCTGCTGCTGCTGCTGCTGCTGCTGCTGCTGCTGCTGCTGCTGCTGCTGCTGCTGCTGCTGCTGCTGCTGCTGCTGCTGCTGCTGCTGCTGCTGCTGCTGCTGCTGCTGCTGCTGCTGCTGCTGCTGCTGCTGCTGCTGCTGCTGCTGCTGCTGCTGCTGCTGCTGCTGCTGCTGCTGCTGCTGCTGCTGCTGCTGCTGCTGCTGCTGCTGCTGCTGCTGCTGCTGCTGCTGCTGCTGCTGCTGCTGCTGCTGCTGCTGCTGCTGCTGCTGCTGCTGCTGCTGCTGCTGCTGCTGCTGCTGCTGCTGCTGCTGCTGCTGCTGCTGCTGCTGCTGCTGCTGCTGCTGCTGCTGCTGCTGCTGCTGCTGCTGCTGCTGCTGCTGCTGCTGCTGCTGCTGCTGCTGCTGCTGCTGCTGCTGCTGCTGCTGCTGCTGCTGCTGCTGCTGCTGCTGCTGCTGCTTGCTGCTGCTGCTGCTGCTGCTGCTGCTGCGCTGCTGCTGCTGCTGCTGCTGCTGCTGCTGCTGCTGCTGGCTGCTGCTGCTGCTGCTGCTGCTGCTGCTGCTGCTGCTGCTGCTGCTGCTGCTGCTGCTGCTGCTGCTGCTGCTGCTGCTGCTGCTGCTGCTGCTGCTGCTGCTGCTGCTGCTGCTGCTGCTGCTGCTGCTGCTGCTGCTGCTGCTGCTGCTGCTGCTGCTGCTGCTGCTGCTGCTGCTGGCTGCTGCTGCTGCTGCTGCTGCTGCTGCTGCTGCTGCTGCTGCTGCTGCTGCTGCTGCTGCTGCTGCTGCTGCTGCTGCTGCTGCTGCTGCTGCTGCTGCTGCTGCTGCTGCTGCTGCTGCTGCTGCTGCTGCTGCTGGCTGCTGCTGCTGCTGCTGCTGCTGCTGCTGCTGCTGCTGCTGCTGCTGCTGCTGCTGCTGCTGCTGCTGCTGCTGCTGCTGCTGCTGCTGCTGCTGCTGCTGCTGCTGCTGCTGCTGCTGCTGCTGCTGCTGCTGCTGCTGCTGCTGCTGCTGCTGCTGCTGCTGCTGCTGCTGCCGCTGCTGGGGCTTGGGGGGCTTGTCTCGCAGCCGCTTGTAGCCTTGAGTACTCCTTGCCCTTGGCTGGCAGCTTCCCCTGTTTTGGCCACCAGCATTGCTGCGTTGCAGTCCAGGTCTACCCACCTGCCTGCCTGTGGTGCTGGCTTGGCTTTGGCAGCCTTGCCCTGGGCCTTGCCTTTGCCCTTGGTGGGCTGGGTAGGCTCAGCTGCCGGCTCAACCTTGGTGCGCTTGCTGCGCTTGGCTGGCAGGGGAGTGCTGGGCCCGGGCTCTGAGGCAGCTGGATGTGTGGCTGCCTGGCTGCTGCATGGGGGCTGTGGGGGCTTGCGGGGTGCCACTGACCAGCATCAAGTCCACACAGGTTTTCCCGCCCATTAGCTAAGGTCTTAGTTGCTGCAGCTTCCCCATAGGAATAGCGTGATGGGCTGTGCTTTGATATGTCTGGCACTAATGATGCTCCCCTCCCCCTCCCTTGCCCCTGGTGCAGGACATGCCCACCCTCCCCGCCACGCCCCGCAGCAGCACCTCGTCACGCTCCACCTCTCAGGGCCTGAGCTCAGTGCGGCCCTGGGCCGACGACCTGGAGGAGGGCGATGACATCGTGCTGTGGGACGAACCAGATGCTGCAGGGGCAGTGGGGGAGGAGGCAGGCAGTGGCTCCAGGCCTGGCTCGGCTGGGGGCGCCCCCCAGAGCATGGGTGGGTGTGGTGACCGTACACTGCGTTAGTGCTGAAGCTTTCGAGTGAAGTGAACGGGAGGGGTGGGCAGGTGCATGTGTGGTCACAATTGTGACTGCCAGCACAGTAATAGTCACGTGCAAGTTGTGCTAGCTTGCACACATGATATAGGACAGGTCGGGTCAGGAGGCTAACGTTAGGGTTGGGGGTGCAAATGGTGTACTTGGCAGGCAGCATGTGCCGCAGCAAAGATGGCCTTACGGAACTCACTCACAGGGGTGATGATATGTTTTGATGCAATGCTGGCGTCTCTCGGCAGGTCAAGCTCACGCGGCGTGTGGGCCCTTCAACGTGGAGCAAAACAACATTCTGAGCAGCTCTGGTGAGTCATGCCCAGCTTACACTGGAGCAGCGCTCTCAGCTCCAACCCAACACACCACACTCCCTAGCCCTGGTAATGGCCATTGGTATTGGGGTCTGCAGTCATCAACGGTGCACCCGGTCACCCACCAGTTAACAACTTGGCCTGTCTTGCGTAGATGTCTCGACATGAGTGGGTGGTGACACCAAAGTAGCACTGGAGCAGTGCGGCGGTACTGCCGTTCGCTCAGTTGTTAGCCGATGATGGCTGTTGTCCTGGAAGCTACAGCCTTGGAAGGAGCCTTACACTAGGTGCTGCCGCGCTTCTGCTGCTCTGCTTACAGCGGACGAGCTAGAAGGCATTGAGGATGGACTTGAGGAGCTCGCGCTGGGAGAATCGCCCATCTGCCCTGCATCCGGTGGCGGCTCAAACCGTCTCACACAGCGAGCGGCTGCCGCGGCGGGGGCTGCGGAGGACGACTCACAAAGCACCGTGCAAGATGGAGCAGTCACTGGCGCAGCGGAGGACGAGATCAAGCGGGACCTATTTAGGTATGACTGCTAGGGGCAAGCCGCTCAGCACCTGCAAGCCAGTGGCTTTCAATGGAGCAGGGGTGTGCAAGGAAGGCGTCAGCTTGCATGTGTTCCTGATCTGGATCAGCAGCCACAACAAGCACTTGTATGTAGTGACATGCGGTGTGCCATGCAGGCAGCATTTTGGCTGCCTGGACCAAGCGTCAGGGACCACCACTCCTGCCAGCATACGAGGGTTGGCCGATGCCGGACGCCACAGGTGAGCTGTGCACTGCCCCTGCCCCTGATGGGCCTGCCCTGACCCTGAAGTGCCTGGCCCCAGATCTTAAGTGCACTGCCCTAGGCCATGTGGGCACTGCTCCTAGCTGCAACACGCATCGTACCCTTGGGTTGCTATTGTTCACTCTTCACTTTGTATGTATAGGATGCAAGGGTTCGCGTGCATTGATGTTTGCTTATGCATTAACCCCTCTAAAAATCATTGTGTGACAGTCTCCGGCGATGCTGCCAGCTTGCTGCCCCTGAACCCCTGCCGCCTGCAGCCTCACCGCTGCCTATCGCCAGCTGGCCAAGAGCCTTCTGGCTGCTGGCCCAGAGGGTGAGGCCCTAGTCATCGCAGCCACAGGGAACGGGGCAGGCCTGCCAGGAGGGAAGCCATTCCCACAGCTCCAACCCAACACGCCACATTCCCCAGCTCAAGTAAGTCCTGAGGGCAAGTGGGCCCACCTCCTCTTCCCTTCTGTGTATGCATTGTTCGCATTGCTCCCACAGCCTAGCAAATGTCCCGGTCTTGAGCCCTCCTCCCCACACCCTTGGGCAGCCCTGTTGTTGGCCCCTGTGCATCTCTCCGTCCCACATATAGGCCAGGCCTGGAGCTCTGCACAGCTACCAAGACTCTTGGGCTGCTCACATACCCAGCTTCCACAATTTCGAGCTCTACTTGTTCTGATCATTTGCAATGCTGGTTCGGCAAGGAATGGCCCAGGCTGGACCCCACCCTGCAGGCACCCAACACCCAGCAGAGCAGCCCCTTGCTGGCCCAGGAATCAGCCAGTGAGCCACACACTGCTGCCGTCAAGGCGCTGGTGCACACCCTGGACGTGACATCCGCCTACAAGCCAGCAGGGGTCATCCTGCGTGCAAAGGATGGCGCAGGTGGGGCAAGCAGAAGGCCCGTCCTACACCAGCCCAGTAGACACATGCCCTACAGGCTTGACAACCCAGCAATGACAACACAGGAGTCCTGCAGCATGTTGAGTGAAACCCTGTCCTGCCTGCGGTTCAGCCTGGCTGTGTGCAGGGAAAACGATGTTTAGGGCTTACCTTGCGCAATCAATGTTGCACTAAAGCAGCCCATGGCAAAGCTAGACACTGTGCCCTGTAACATATTGATGGCCCAGCCCTGCAGCAAAGCCTGCATGCACTGCCCACCCATCTCAACACAGCTACAGCTCTGCTGTTGGCTGGATACCTGACTGCTTCCCCGACACCACCTTGAAAATGCAGCCAGTTCAGCAGCATTGCCACCCTGCTGTGTAACACACATTGTGATACACGAGTCAAGGGATGTGCTTCAGCAAGAACTCAGCATGAGCGGAGGAATGTGTCTCAGCACTAATTCAGCATGCTGCTGGGTCCAGCCCACCTCCCTTGAACTGTGCCATGGCTCCTGGCTATGTCCTCCTGCCACCTGGTCGCAGGGCCAAGCTGTAGCACACCCGGACCAGACCCCCCCACTCACGAGCAGATGACCCCTATGCTGGACCCCAGCAGCAGGCCCCTTATGGCATCGCCTGTTGGCAGAGCAGGTACTACTGCTGCCTGCTAAGCTGAGCATCTGTTGTTCTGGGCTGCAGCTGTGCTGGAGAAGCTACCTGTCATGCCGGTTGTTGTAGCATGCAGCGTGGTCGCCCCTGACCACCTGCTGCCTGACTAGTATAGCTGTTCACCTGTGGCCTGCCCCTGTAAAGGTATCTGATGCCAATCAGTGCTGGGCGATTGGGTAATAATGTAATAAGTCGGTAATAATCCAGCGCAAAAAACGGTAATAAGTCGAAAAAATCGTCCTCAAAATGAGTGAATTTTATTACATCGGTAATAGCTCCACCGCCCGTTTGGTACTCCGTTTATTACTTATCCCCCAACAATGTATCCCATCTTCCGCAAACCCCAAAGCGGGCGGCTGCCTACCACAGCCGAACATCCATCGCAGTACAACCACATAGCGTCCCAACGCTCTGTAACAACAAGTGCCGATGACGAAGGCGTTGAGGTCAGTAACCGCAGCATGTCCGTCAACGCAGCATGTCAACAACGCGATGCGATGAGTATATTATAACGCAGCATGTCTTCCCATTGATTACTGGATGGCTGGGGCATCTGCCAGGGGCCGCTACCTAGGGCACAGGGTCTAGGGCTACAGCCCAGCCTGTTGCATGCTGACCCACTAGGGCTAGGGTCTAGGGCTACAGCCCAGCCTGTTGCATGCTGACCCACTAGGGCTAGAGTGTGGGGCTACAGCCCAGCCTTGTTGCATGCTGACCCACTAGGGCTAGGGTGTGGGGCTACAGCCCAGCCTTGTTGCATGCTGACCCACTAGGGCTAGGGTGTGGGGCTATGTGGGATACATTGCATCCTGGTCCTACAAGGGAGTATGCTGTAATTGTATAGACTCAAATGGCGATTTTTGCGATTTATTTTGATTTATAATTAATTAATGTATACTAATTATAATTGATCAATTAATATATATTAAAAGTAATAAAAAACTCCAGTTTTGATGTTTTTTATTACACTGAGTAATACGTCTTTGGCGAATCGCCCAGCACTGATGCCAATGCATGCCATGATAGTCATGAAGCCCAAGTGCAAGTCAGCCTACAGGCGGCACTGAGGCCTGTCTCCCTGCCTTGTGAGCTGCTCCCCTGCACTGCTAGCCAGTCTGCCTGGAGTATTGCTAGCCAGCCTGAGTGCCTGAAGCGGACCGTGCCTACAGCTGTGCCCTCACCATGTTCACTGCGGCTGGCTGAGCCGCAGGCCGCATGGAGAGCGAGCTGGCCAAGATGCGTGAGCGGCTGTGCAGCCTGCAGCGCACCTTTGCGGAGCAGCAGGCCCGCAGCACCCCCTGGAGGGCAGGCCGCCACACCCGCTGCCCCTCAGGCGCTCTGGACATCCCCCCCAGCACGCTGCTGCAGCCACCCAGCCCCAGGGCTGAAATTGGAACCACCACACCCAGTCTGGACTTGGCCCCAGCCACCAGCGCAGGGGCCGCTGCTACTGCAGGTGGCGAGGCGGCCCTGCCGGTGATGTTCCCGGTGGCCAAGCCTGGGGCACAGCAGCAGCAGGCCACACCCATCTTGGTCCGGCCAGCAACGAGCCCCTTCACTGTCGCATCTGCTGCAGGGGTGGCTGGGAGTGGGGCAGGGGTTGAGGGGGGCTGCCCACCTTCAACCCCAGCTGACGTGGGCTCCAGGGCAGCCCTGCCCCTGACACCTGCATCCCTGACGCCCCCACCCCCTGCTCACCGCTACCCTTCCCCACTCAAGTCCGGCGCGACCTGTCAGCCAGGGGCCCCCTTTCCTGCATCAAGCCAGGCTGCTGCTGCCGCTGGCTCAGCTGCAGCCTTCCAGGTGAACAACAGTATGTTCAACGCCACACCCTCCTCCAGCCCCGCACCTGCAGCAGCACTGACTCTGGCAGCTCTGCAGGCCCATGGGGCGGCCCCGCTCCCCTCAACAGCCTACCTTGGGACTGCTCTGCCGGCCTCCATGGCACCCTGCGGACCTCATCAACAGCAGGCCCAGCACCATCCCCAGCCAGGGCCAGGCCCAACCGCTCCGCTACAAGACCTAACAAAGCACCTGGCTGGGGCTGCTGCTGGGGTGTGGGGCTCCCCAAATGCGAGGAAATTGAAAGCCACCCTCCCCGCCTGTCGATCTGCAGCTAACCGGCAAGCCAGCGAGGGCAAGTTTGCAGATCTGAACGAGCTAGCAGCAGCCATGGCCTCTGTGGCAGATGGTCTGGTTGCAGGTGGCCAGTCAGCCCAGGCGGCTTCCCCCCAGCCCAGCCAGGGCCACCCAGTAGAGGAGCGCAAGGGAGGTGCACATGAGGGCGCCGCGCCCACAGCATCCAACGGCAGCAGCGTCACTGTTGCATCCTTTGCAAGCAGCCCAGCTGGCAAGGGGCCTGCTGCAGCCCTGTCCATTGCAAGCGAGCATCAGCCTCAGCAGGGCCCCGGCCCTGTAGCTGCAGTCCAGGAGTTGGATGCGGTCCAGCAGCAGCCGCAGCATGCAGCCAGCCAGCGGCCCCCTGTGGCAGGCCCACCGTCCCGGCCGCCCTCAGGGCTGCTCAATGGAGGCAGCACAGCCGGCACTCGGCGCAGCAGCGGCATGCTCCGGCGTGACAGCGCTAGCTCGGCCCTGCAGGACTCAGACGAGGCGGATGTTGAGTCTCGCTGCTCCTGGGCTGATGGCACAGCTTGGCTGCCAGCCCTGCCCACCCACCTGCCCTTCTTCATGCAAAGTACCTCGACCCAGTCGCCTGCTGCTGCACCTCATGGGCAGATCACTGACGAGGTTGGCAGGAAGGGGCAGCAGCAAGAGCTGCAGGGGCAGGGACAACAGTCGGCCAGCCTTCCCTTGCCATCGCAGCTGCCTGACCCAGCCCTGGAACCTCCTGGCGCTCCCACACACCCTAGCCCAGCCCCCTGCCCCAGCCTGGCCCTCCCCCGCCCCTTGTCGGAGTACCACACCTGCCTAGAAGCCCTGAGTGCCAACCTTGATGCAGTGGCCCTGCAGCTGGCAGAGTTGCGTGCCCTGGCGGCTGCAGTGCCCCCCGACCACATGCTACCACGGGCCGTGTCAGACCTGCACAGCCACTTTGAAGACAGCCTGGCAGCAGGCAGTGCCAAGCTGGCCGCGCTGCTGCTGCCCCACCTGCCCACCCAGGCCCAGAACTCTCTCCAACACCCTGGCGCCCATCAGGCAGGGCTGGAGCGCCGTGTCCTACAAGTGGCCATACCCCCCAGCTGCAACTGGCAGGCCAGCATCACTCCACGCGGGCTGAGAGGCTCTGAGCCAGGTGCAAGCGCAGGGGGGCTGCAGTCACCCTTGCCAGCAGTGGGCCATGTGGCAGCGGATGCAGCAGAGGCCACACCGAGTCTCAGTCGGGCCGCGTCCAGCCAGCAGCTGGGCAGCGGGGGCTGGGACCCCCTGCAGGGCCAGGCAGCTGCCTCAATGCTGCCCTGGCTGCAGTCATTGCAGCAGCAGGCAGGTGGATTGGGCGACGTGGGGGGCATGCGGGGGTTGGGGGGGGAGGGGGGGCAGGGGGAGGGGCAGCCCAGTAGCCATGACATGCGGCTGCTGTCAGCGGTGGCTCAGCTGATGAGTGCACTCAAGGCCAGCCAGCCGACCACTGCCGCTCAGCTTGCATAGCTTGCGGCCACCAAGCTGCTTGCCTGTGGGAGGGCGCAGCTGGTTGTCAGTCTCCAAGCAGCGCACAGGCTGTCATGCCTCTCCTTAGCCTTATGCACAGCACTTTGACCTCAGCTGCTGTGAATCTAGTATCAAGCAATGTCATGTGGGTGGGGCGTGCAAACCACTACAACACTGCTGGTGATGCAAGGCCAGCAGCACTTACCTGCCAGGGAGGAGCGCGAATAATGAGTATGAAAAGAGTGTGATGCTGATGCTGAGTACAATGCTAGTACTGGGCTTTGCATATTAATGGGCTTTGCAAACTAATGGCTTTCGCTCAATAGCCCAGTGGGGCAGCCCCAAGCGATGCTTTCCCAGCACATGCTCCAGGCAGGCGGAATATATGCAGACAATGCTTTCGTACTTTCTTATTGGAGCGGTTCAGGGTATTGGGCGACCAGGATCCATCCTGACATGTTCCGTCGTGCTAAGCTCTTCAGCCAGTATCCATCCGTTTGAAAGTCAGTCTTTAAAAAGGTTCAGAAATTTGCATAATCTCAATAGAAGGAGAAGAAAGTCACATCTCAGAATTCCTAGCACGCAACACAAGATCTCGCATACGGGCCTAGATAGACCTGGAAGCGCATATATTATACATGCACAATGGGTTTTCAGCAGAACTATAACAATGCACACGCTGTAATTGCTGTATGGCTGTACATTGCTGTTGCCACTGTGCATTGCTGTTGCCATTCTTTGCTAGTACGTCTAACTGAAAGGATGTAACTTCTTGGTCATCAGTGAGCAGCAGCATTGATGGGAACGCTAGCAGTACCGACACTACCAGCATCGCCATACACGCCCAGGAATTTGTAGCACTGCTCTACATGCGCCTAGGCACAGCTTACTTCACTTTGACAATGTGTTGTAGGTGCAGTGTGGAAAGGCGCAGCTAAGTGAATGCTAGTGCAGGGATACATGCTCAACAGGGATACATGCTCAACAGGGATACATGCATACATGCTCAACGGACTTCTGCCTACGAAGCAGCCAACTCCAGCAGCCACCAACGTACTTAACTGACCATGAATGTTGTGATACGCACCTGCCTCATGCGTCTGTCTGACACTGTAAAGCTGCAGCTGTTGCTGCCATACTGCTGAGCCCCCCCACACGTTACCTGCAACATGCATCAAATACACACCATGACACCGGGCTATGCTGCCCACACCACCTGGACACGATGGCTGAAATCATAAGGTGCAACCTGGCATGACACACTCATCATGCAACCGTCAAATATGCCCACAGTGACTGGCACAGCTGCCTAACCCTCGTCACGGCCCTTGGTTGCTGCCTTGAGGCCTCCCGGGGGACGGTTGCCACCAGCCTCGGTGGTACTGCTGGCAGGGCAAAAGTTTGTCTGTATGAATGGCCCCCACTGGCCCCTCAGCCGCATGGCCCCCACTGGCCCCCCACTGCTAAGCCCCCTGCGCCTCAAAACAAAGCTGCAGGGAGGGAGCAGACTGACCACATGGCTGCTGCCAAGGGCTGAAGCAGGGCCGAGCCTGTGAAGTTGTGTTCCTTGTGCGTTGTTGACCTTGGCCATTTTCTACGAGCTGTTGTGCTGAGGGCCATCGCCAGCCAGCGGGTCCTGAAGCAGAACACCCCATCCCATCCGGTGATACCTTAGTGTGCGCCGACCCAAATGATGTATTCGGCGGAAGTGAGCACATTATTATGTTTCATTCACCCCGTGTAGGTGCCCTGCACGCCCGGCAGGGATTGCGTCGGGTGTTGGCCGGACATTTGTGCACAACCAGCTCACTACGCTAAGTAAATGGGTTCACAGGGATGTGGCTCACCGTCCCAATGAGATCTATCTCGCCACTGTGATTTGTTCGCGGGCACATGTGGCAGCCCGCGAGCAAAGCATGCAATGGCTTGCGCTGATGGTCAGAAAACGCGGATACAACTGCGTCTGCCAATGTGATAAACGCTATCGAAAACAGTGCAGAGATTATGTGCATGAAGATTGCCAACCCCATGATGGGAACGCCTGAGGTACATGGCATTTTTTATCTCGAATGACGATCTCGCAGAACAACCGAGATGGGTGCTACTAACGCAGCGGCATGACTTATGCCTTCCGTGTGGTTGTGCGTGCTCCCCGCCTTAATTGTTTGTATTCTGGCTGATGGTAGCCTGTCCAGCAGCCTGAACACCACGGGCAGCCGACGAGAGGCACTATCATGTCCCAACTCGACAATCCAGCAGTGGCTGTCCGCGCACAACATCCAGGACGACGAATGCGCCGACAAGGTCAAGCTCTTCGCTTCAGAGCTTACATGCGTTGCGAATACCTGTTTACCGGTGGACAAGGCATGTGCAAGCCGGACTCCGTGCAAGCTTACAAGTGTGCTACAGCTACTGCTAGAGCATGACTGTGACCAATTGCATTGCTGCAGCAGGGGAGAGTGACCGTCTACATCCAATCTTCGTGTCACATACCTGAGTACTTGCTGGGCTTGAAAGCATATGAAAACCTAAAGCGCGGCTACTCCGTCCTGCCTTCTCTTACTGTAAGTACCTAGTAGCTTCAACACCAAACACTGCAGGCCGCAATACAGATGCGGGCGGTGGTCGTGGGTGGTAACACAGCCTATTTGCAGGCAGAGCTAGCTGCACACCCAGCACACCCAGTACAGCCACTTGCTCACTTCGTTGCTCTGCCCCAGCAGCCTCTGGGTTTGGCTGGCAAGGTGGTGCTGGGTCCAGGTTCTGAAGCTGACGTGAAGGCCGACAGTCTGCGTGGGGTGGTTGTGTGAGAACACATTGGGGCCCCACATCAAGCCTCACACCAGGCTGTCAAGACTCACAGCGGCTTGTAGCCCAGTCCCGTGTACTCCTTGCCCTTGGCAGCTGGCAGCTCAGGCCGCCCAGGCCACCAGCACTCTAAAACTAATGCCTGCTCTGGTCACAGCTGTGTGTGGCAGGCAGCGGCTGCACCGGGACGCAGAGTACCAGCGGGGCATTGATGGCCGGGCCGCAACAATGCATATGCCCTAGTAGTTTACAGCCTTACAAGCATTAAGCTGCTAATTTTGATGGGTCGCCCAGTGGTCTAGGGGAAAGTGCCACCAGAGTGGGGTTTGTGGTCATCAAGGGTGCGACCGAGGATGCTTCAACTTGATTGGAGTAGCTGAGGGAGACTACTTGAGGGAGGTTACCCACAGTCAAAAATGTTGTTGCATGTTAAATGAGTTTTGTTTGGCTGTCAAAGCGCTATCCACAGGCTGGGGCATGACTGGCCTGGCGCTTCCATACCTAACACCTTTGGGTGCGGTGCTCATCCGCCAGCACCACCCAGACGGGCTGCCTGTCTGCCTCCTTGGCCTCCCCAGCATCTTGAGGCAGGCTGGCAACACCCGGGTGGCGCCCCCTGGGCACAGTTAAGCACAGCACTAAGCACAGCACAGTGCTGTGCAATGCAAAGCAGAGCACAGTGGGATGTAGCCTTGACGCACGCAGGGACTGCATTTGCAGCCAAGATGTGATTTGGTGAGCTTGGTGAAACGCTTGCCAACCACTCTCATGGCGCCCAGCGGATGTTGGGCCCAGGTTTTGCGACACCGTACTGCTCCAAGCCATGCCGCACATTGTCATATTGTTCACCATGTGCCATAGCGGGCTGTGAAAGCAGCAGGGAGCATGCGTGAGGCTTGCATGCAAGTTATTTAGCTCTGGCATGCCATGTGTTCAGCATGTGTGCTCTGGCTCTGTTGCGCAGCCCACCACCAACAACATCAGTTGGTTTGCGCAGCAGTACGCCACCATCTCCAATGACACACAAAGCCAGGCGTGGGACGCTTGTGAGTGGTGTGTGGTGGACACAAGCCTATTGCTGGGAGCTTGGCATGAGTGTATGGGGACACTGGGAATGAATGGTGAAGCCATTCAGCTGAGATATTGTTGGGCCTAGGCAGGCCTAGGCAGGGATTGCCTTCAGCTGTGATATTGTCACATTGGGAATCACGCATCATAAACTACTCAACTCGGCAAACGAAAATATAAGCTCTGGTGCTCAATGCACTGAATTGTTACGGACCACACTGCACACTGCAGCAGACTGACCAGTGAACGCCATGCTGCTTGAGTGCCTATCCACTGACATTGAGATTGATGACTGTGCTGCGGTGGGTGCAAGAAGAGCTCAGCTCAGCTAGGGACTAACAAAACCTGCGGTGTGACACTGTGTTATTGCAATGTCCCGCTTGTGTGCATGTGCATGGTGGCGACACGCGTCATTGTGCAGCCTACTATTACTACCTTGGTGAGCCCAGCTGGTGTGCTGCAGCTGTGTTGCGGCTGCCATGATGACACCTGCTGGGCAGGCTGCTAGCAGGTACAAATTAGGTTCCATATGACACAGCCCCTAGCTTTAGGGTATTTTGCTGCTGGGCAGGCTGACACTGCTCTAGACCAAGCTACTGCACGAGCATGTGGTGACTCTGCCTGCTGAAGTCCTGTGCTCAACAACACCCCTCCAACAAATCTTGTCCTGCACTCACACTCACCCTCCTGTTTTGTTTGCAGGATGGGACCTCACTTACCCAGGTGGGTCAACACTGGCTGTGCTTGTACGCTAGTTTTTGCGATTTTATGATGAGGCTGCAGCCAGTGCCGCAAAAGCTGCGGCAGAGCCACCCATTATGCTGCTGCTCCCCTAGGCCGACAGCGCTCCGGCACCTAAAAGGCGCATCCTCACGTGCTCGGGCCTGCCTGAATTAGCCCCACAACCCTAGCCAGCCGCCTCAAGTAATACCTTCACCTGCTCTCACCCTCACTGCACCCGCAGCACCTCATTCATTAGTCTGGTGGGCAACCAGTACTACCGCAAAGGCATAATCAGGTCCTCTTACCAGAGTAGGTGTTTTGTCTAGATGGAGTGCCTTATACACACATGGCGTGGGCGCCTTTCACCTACACCATTGCCTGATGCCTGTGACAGGGCTATAGCCTATAAGTGGCATGACACACATTAGTGGCACACGCTGATGACAGCACCTTAACCCTCACTAGGGCCTTTATTGCCGTGGACCACTAAGCGTGGACCACTACAAAACGGTGTTTTTGTTTGTGTGGAGTTCCCATGCACATGGCATGCACATGGCATACACATGGCATACACTATTGCCTCCCGCTTGTCTACCCATCTGCCTGGCTGGCTTGGGTTTGGCAGCCTTGCCCTGGGCCTTGCCTTTGCCCTTGGTGGGCTGTGTGGGCGGCTGCCGGCTCAGCCTTGGTGCACTTGCTGCGCTTGGCTGGCAGAGGAGTGCTGGGCCCAGGCTCTGAGGCTGCTGGCTGTGTGGCTGCCTGGCTGCTGCCTGGGGTTTGTTGGGGTTTGCGTGGTGCCACTACCGGGCACCACATCATGCCCTGCACTGGCTGGTCACACTGCTGGCTCCAGGCTGGGCGCAGCAAGCGGGGTTCTACCTGCCCTGCTGGGGTCTTCCAGTCTCCAGGCCTGGTCGCCCTGCGTTTGTTCAGCTGGCTCTCACAAGGCTGCTTGCCATTTACTGCAGAGCTGACCCGGCTGGTGCGGTGCTCATCCACAAGCACCACCCTGCCCCGCCGCTGGTCTGTGCCCCTGGGCCTGCACACCACCTTGCAACAGGCCCACAGCACCGCATCAGCACCCCAGCCTCCCCGGGTGCCAATGCTAGCTGCTCCAAAGAAAACCACCAGCTGCTTGACCAGCTCAGCCATGAATGCACACAAAGCACACACATGGTGGCTGACATGGTGGCACCAGGTTAGGCATGGCACAGTCAACATGGCACATGCCCACCCATCACCTCCCACTACATAACCCACCCACTTATACTCACCATCATGAAGAACTGCTCCAGTGCCCGTCCTGGGCTCCGTACAGCCTCAACCGCTGCCGTGCCCACTTGGGGTCCAGGTACACCTCTCACACCGCATCCCAGGTGGCCAAGGTGACAGTGATGTGCTTCAGGTTGGGCTCCAGGGAGGTGCCAGCTGAGGTAGCTGCTGCCAGGGGCTGGAGGTAGGGCTGGATCGGAGCCAGCCACCGCTGGGTGTCACGGCGGGAGTTGTTTAGGCCACTGGCCTGCCCCACCTAGCCCTTATTCAGCTTCCACCGGGCCAGCTGGTCTATTATCAGGGTAGGGGTGCTGCATTGGGTGCCGGGGGTGGGCTGCACCGCTGGAGGTGTTGGGGCGCAGTGGAAACCCGGGGTGGGGTGGCCAATTCAACATGTCAGAAACATTCTGAGCACAAACAGTGAAGCGAGTGGAGGTGCGCCAGGATCTCTATCTTCGTCTTCTTGCAGCCCCGGAGCACCTGCGACAGCTTGATTGCGGATAAGACACAAGGTGTCGACACACAACGCAGGGACACACAACGCAGGGACACACAACGCGGGGCCGACCCGCACCTGGCGCCGCTACGTCTTCCACCCCTCCCTTCGCTCCTCTCGTTGCTAGCCTGACTGAGTCGAGCGAGCACCTGCACTCGCATCAGCAGCAGCGCTGTGTGCTCACACAGCGCGGAGCACACAGCACAGCACAGTTGGGGCGGACCACACCTTGACGAACCTTGCCATTGCGGGCGTTTCTTCGGGCGCGCCATTTGCTTGGCGGTGTTCCTCCGCTCATCGCGCCACTAAGTGGTTTGCTTTGATAAGACTGCGGTGTTCCTCCGCTCATCGCGCCACTAAGTGGTTTGCTTTGATAAGACTGCGACTGCTCAAGGCAACTTAGGATTTCACATGTCATTATGACCTTTGACGGATGTACTTCCACGGACCATGAGCTACGCAGGAAAGCCCGACAGTGCACCCCAGCAGGACAGGACCAATACAGCGGCGGTGTCCCGCGCCGGGGTCACTGCAGTACGTCTTGCTGAAACACATTCAGGCTTGCCTATGCCAACAAGATGGTGCTGCTCATGCACTTGCCATGATCTGAGCAGATCTCATCATCCCTGAGATCCAGGCAGTCAAGATGACAAGGCCTCATGGCCTCATCCACCCAAGGTGAGGCTCAGACGTCCCTGCACTGCCTCGCCTCAATGCAGCTGCTGGCACCCAGCTGTGACACAAGGCCTTCCTCATGCACCGCCACGTTGTGATCCAGGCATGGTGTGACTAGTCCCACACCTTGACACCAACTGTTACACTGCCTGCGCTGCCATGGCACTCATGACAGGACCTACCTGGTGATGTTCTACCGGCGTGATCTGTTCAGCGCCCTGGGCCTGGCCCCCCCTGACACCTGGGAGCAGCTGCTGCAGCTGGCCACCAACACCAGCCTGTGGTCCGCCCAGGACTTCAACAGCAGCAGCACGGATCTTGGGCAGGACGGCACAGCGCCTCCAGCCTCAGTGCACAGCAGCCCTGACCCTGGGGTCACGCCGGCCACATCCCCCGCCCCTGCTGCGAGTCTCACCGCGCCCACCACTGGTCTGTGCCTGGCGCTGGCTCTAAACTGCACGGCCGCCTTCCTGCTGCAAGCCATCTGGGCCTCAATGGCCCAGTACACAGGCGCTGCGCAGGGCCTGCACTTTGACCCACTGACCATGCAGCCCCTGGTCACCTCGCCCGCCATGACAGAGGCGGTGCGCCTGTACACCGCCCTGGGTGCCGCAGCCGGCCCCGATGCCCTGGACACCTGTGGCCCGCTGCACCCGGCCTTCCTGGCCGGCACCTGTGCCATCACTGTGGGCTGGGACCACTACTTCACACTCATCGCGGGGCAGCCTGTCAGCGGGCGGGTGGGTGTGGCCCCTCTGCCGGGCAGCACCCGGGTGTGGGACAGGCAAGCCAGCCCCGCCACCCAGCCTGGGGACCCAACCAGCCACCAGCGGCAGTCTGCCAGCAGGCCATCTGGCGCGCTCAAAGCTTGCACAGGCCCTGCCGTCCCAGCTGCGGGTGCAGGCAGCGTGAAGCAGTCCACCACCATCTACTGCCCCCATGCCTCCCTGCTGCTGGATGGTTCCTGGGTCAACCGGGCGCCACTGTCACAGTTCTTCTATTTCAGCATGTAAGCGCTCAGCCTGCGTGACCTCCTGCTGCCTCTTCCGACCAGATATGCTCCTGCTTCACACATCCCTAGTGCTTGTGCCACAGTAGCAATGCAGCATGTGGCTGTGCCTTCAGCACTTGTGAGGTGAGGTGAGGTGCAACAACAGCACCTTGACCCTCACTTGGGCCTTCATTGCCATGGACCATTGAGCGTGGACTTGTCTGTGTGGCATTCCCATGCACACGGCATGCACATGGCATACACATGGCATACACATGGGCATGGTCGCCTACCACCTGCAATAGGTGCAACAACAGCAGCAAACATCGTCACTGCAGCACGTTTTGCTACAGCCTCATTTAGCTTATGAGTAAGGCATTCTCCCTGCTCTGCACCGTGGACTAGTGCAGACCCAGGCAGGACCCACAGCACTCTGTCCGCTCTCTGCGTGGTCACCTCACTTTCTCTGCACTCTTGTTTGCAGTGTCAGTGATTAACTGCTGCTGCTGGCCTGGCAGTCAGGCAGGGCAGGGTGATGTGGCATGCAGGCCTCAAGCCTCATGGCAGTCAAGCTGGCACAACATGGCTGGGTGAGATGTGTGGCTGCGTGTGCGCTGTGTCTGGGTAAGGTTACTGACTTGATGCTAACGTGGGTGCAGGTACAACAACGAGAATGGGGATCCGTTTGCCCAAGCTGAAACACAGCTTCTCAGCTGGTTCATGACTTGGTAAGTGCCTTGGCCTGGGTCACAAGTGAACGTCCCTGTATGAAGAAATCTATTTCCTGGACAACGGCTTCTGCACTCAATTGGCAGTTGCCCTTGGCCGTTCATGCGCCTGCCTGGCCTGCCTCGTCACCCTTGCACCGCAGGAGGTGGACCAACTTCCGACGAGCCCGCCAGGCGGTCACTGACTCAATGCTCAACAGAATTCAAGCCCGCCCTCTTGTCCCTCCACCAGAGGACCCTCAGCCGCAGCCACCGGATGATGCAAACCAGGCCATCTCAGGGCCTGAAGGCAACAACAGCCCTGGGCCATCAGCACCGGGTGCACTTGCAACAGCACAGCAGACTCCAGCACCAGCAGCCGCGCAAACAGCAGGGCAGGCAGTGTTCGTCGACGCTGGGTGTGGCTTGAATGGCACCCAAGGTGCCGCCTCCAACGCACTGCCTTGCCTGTTGCTGCCCCGTGACGGCAGCCACCCGCCCGACGCTGACTTGTCTGCCTGGCTAGCTCATCAACCCGGGCTGCACCCTGCAGACTCCCAGCTGTACTTCAGGTAGGGTTACCGCATTACCCCTCCCCTCCCCACCCCCCAACCTCAACCCCTCCCATTCTCAACCCCCACCCCACCCCCCTCCCCATGCCCCACCCCCCTCCCCATGGCCCCACCCCCCTTCCCATGCCCCTACCCCTCCCCACGACTCCTCCCGCTCCCACCCCCCTCCCCACCCCCCCTTGCACCAGCTTTTGTTCTTCATCTGACGTCACCCAGCCCTGGCACTTGTGCTCCTTGTTGCAT
The DNA here is from genome assembly GCA_030144725.1 of Haematococcus lacustris. Lineage (NCBI taxonomy): Eukaryota > Viridiplantae > Chlorophyta > Chlorophyceae > Chlamydomonadales > Haematococcaceae > Haematococcus > Haematococcus lacustris. Next base: position 6,491,906 of record JASKMD010000011.1, read on the forward strand.
CGTGGGGTGCGGCGCCCATGCGGGCTGATGTGCGACTGTGCTTGTTGCTGTGTGCAGGGCTGTGTGGTATGCAAAGTGGCACCCCAACCTGGCCAGCGACATCAACACCTATTATGGGGAGTTTGCCAGGTCAGTCGAGGCAGGCGGCTAGCACCTGCCTCACCCACACCGTCAAGTCAATGTGTACATGAGTAGAGGACAGAACTTTCCACGGATTGCTCGAGTGTCTTCACTTTTCAATATTTTTTGCTACTGTGACATGGCTGAGGCCTGAAGTTGGCACAACTGGCATGCGGTTATGCAAGCTGACAACAGGTCAACGGCATACACTCAGTTTGACAAGCGGCTGTGTCTGTGCCTTGAGCGAGCGGCCTTGCAGCCGAGCAGCCTTGCCGGCACATGAAGCCCAGGCCAGGCTACTTCCCAGGCCACCAGCCCAGCTCAGCTTGGCCTCCCAATGCGCTGCATCTCCACCACTGCATTGCAGTCTTGGCACAGCCACCTGGTTGGCTGTGGTCCAGGGTGGGAACAGGGGCCTGGCGCCACTGAAGGTAGTGATCAAGGTACATCTGCTAACAGTTGTAGCATAGTTCCCACACACACTCATGTCAAGACATCCATGCACGACGTTGAAAGGTGTTGACTTATGGGTAGCCAGGTGCACCCCTGATGACTGTAAAAACCTGATAACCCTGAGCTAACAGCTGAGGCGGCACTGGTGTATGGCTCCAGGGCTGCCTTCATGAAGGCCGCTTACCTGGTGCTGGTGGATCCACCAAATCAAACAGCGTCTACCCTGGACGAGGTGGCCAGCATGTGAGTGGCTGCCTTTTGGGCTTCATGCGCGTTCAACTAGCATGTCCATGGCACATTACTGGCGCATGTGTATCACATGGCTCCATGGCTGGCAGTAATAGCAAGTGCATGTGGTTTGCATTGAATGGCGTAGGACTTCCGACTGCACCAAACGGTTGATTTCTTGCATGGCTGGTCTGACAAATTGTTTGAGGATTGATGGACAGCAGGGATAGTCGGAGAGTATGCTGTGTATCCTGCACTGCCCTGTGCTTGGTCACTGCAGCTATGCCGCTACTGTGGAGGGCACCAGGCGGACGTCCGCATTTGTGCCCATGGACCTTTACTGGCAAACGATCGGGTACACTCCACCCCCTGAACCTCCTTTACCCTCAACGGTGAATGCAAGTGCCAGCTCCAGCCCAAAGAAAGTGCCCATGATGGTTGTCCGCCTCGCTGGGGGCTACAAGCCAGTTCTGGGATGTGCGCCCATGTAATCGACAGAGTCCCCACTGGCATCTGTGCAAGACATGCCGAGGTGTTGACCTGTGGATAATTGGGTGCACCCTTGATGACTACAACCCCCAACACTGGTGACACATCCCCTCCCAAAGGGCACAGGCACGGGTTGGTGTCCCGGTCCAGCCACCTGCCCCATGGGGGCCCTTGGGGTGGGCACACAGGGCAGGTGCAGCAGTGGGGGCCTGGGCAGGGGGAAGGGGCCTGGGAAGGGGGAGAGGGACCTGGGCAGGATTGAGGGGGGTCTGGGTAGGGGAAAGGGGTTTGGGCGGCACCTCATGGTAACACTGCTGGCCTGGCAAAGGAAGGACTGGAGTAGCACTGTTGCCTGGCAGCACTGCTTGCTGCCCTGGCCACACACTTGTTGGTCTCTGCTACAAGTGCTTCCACAGAGAGGCCGTGTGGCTGCAGGCGAACCCTGTGGGTGATGATGCCTTGCAGGTCATGGTGAGGAACGGCTTGGATGGTCGCCAGCTTGCCGCAGCAGTGGCAACCCCATTACTGGTGTTCTCCTTTCTGCTCGCAAGCGCCGCCGTCCTGGTTTACATGACCCGCCAGGTGACATGCCAGGCATAGGTGGATGCATCTGATGCTTCATGCGGTGCTGCGAACAGACTGTTTCTAGTACTATTGAGCTGGTGCTCCTAGCCGCTTGTAGTTCGCAGCGACTGCTACCTTGCGCGTCCTTAGGACTTGCAACTGTCATGGCTCATCAGGTGCAGCTTGCTAGTTCGGAAGGAGGGAGAAAGATAGGGCAGGCCAAGGGATCAAAGCGAGTGCTGGCTCACCCTGCCTGTGTCGAGCACGCTTTCTTGGCTGCAGCGCCAATGCCATCGCACGCTGCTGGGAGGCGTGCTGCCACCCGGCGTGGCGCCTGCCACCACTTTCCTGGTGACAGACATCCAGGACTCCACGTTGCTGTGGGAGGCGCTGCCAGTGGAGGTCATGGACACCACCATTGCGCTGCACCATGCCGCCATTCGCCAGTGTCTGGCCAACTTCTGTGGCTATGAAGTCATCACAGAGGGTGCGGATTGCCTCTCTGTTCTCTACCAGTCAGTTGTGTGACATGAACAAGGCTCCACTCCTGTACTCCAATACTACAGGCTCCGTCGTCATTACGCATAGCAAGTGGCAGCAACACTGGCAAGCTCTGTGTACACTCCTAGAAATCACATACCTACCATATCTTCGTCTGCGCAGGGGACTCCTTCACCATTGCCACTCACACGCCTGGGGACGCTGTACTCCTGGCCACCCACATCCAGACAAACCTGATGCACTGCGCATGGTGCGCTGTCCGCATGCTGCCCACATGCTGTCCATTCTCTGCATGCATTCCACCTGGACACGACAGCTCCCAGAGCATGTGCTGGGAGAGGTTGCATCAGCTGCTCAGGGCTGCCACACCACTCCAGCTGCCTCGCACTCCAGGCTGCATGGCACTCCAGGCTGCATGGCACACATAATTGTTAACATGCTGGCCTGACATCAGCTGCACCGGGCTGCGGAGTACTGGCGGGGTATTGATGGCCGGGCCAGCAACAATGCATAGGCCCTAGTAGTTTACACAGGCTGTTAGCCTTACAAAAGCATTAAGCTTTTAGTTTTGATGAGGTGCCCAGTGGTCAAGGGGGTTCGCCCCAGGAAAGAGTGCCATTGGTGTGGGGTTTGCAGTCATCAAGATTGCGACTGAGGTTGCTTCATCTTGCTTAGAGTAGCTGAGTGAGATTACCCACAGTCAAGCATGTTGTTCCATGTTGAGCAGGTTTTGTTTGACTGACATCAGCTAATGACATTAATCTGGACATCAAGCAGCCGTGTCGCAGCCATCTCTCTAGCTCTCTCCAGCAAGCCCCTAGGCCAGGGAGCTTTGCCATCATGATGCAAAGGTACTGCAGCACCAGTATTGCTATACACCAATATTCCCTACAAAACCAAGGAAACCCCCATTGTGAGGCGTGAGGGTGGTCACACTCAACTGTGCTCTGGCCCTGTCGCCACGTTTACCTGCCCTGCTAGGCTCTTGCCTTTGCTTCCTGGCAGGCTTGCCCACGAGTCCAGCTGCTGCACCCCGACCTTTGTGAGCACCATGTGAGCACCATGCAGGCCGGAGGAGCTGTTGCAGGCATCCCAGTGCTGCTGCGTTTGGGCAACTCCCCTTGGCACCGACCCTGCGACTGCCTTCCTCAGCCCCTTGGCCTGGCACAAGGCACTCAACCAAGTGCAGCAAGTGCAGAGTGAGTCGCACCTTCTTCACCAGCCCTGGATGCAACATGTGCCTGAGCAAAAGAAGCACATAGGACGCAGGCACTAGAGGTGGTGCTTTGTTTGAGTGGTTTAGACCTCCCACGAATTTCTTCAGCATATTCCATCTACACTATTGCCTGACCCCTGTGACAGGTGAGCGGCAGCATGAGCAGGGCAGGGTCGTATCCCAGCCAGTGGTGGAACTGACCCTCGCTCAAGACGGCTACAGTGGTGACAGGTAAGCTGTTAGCTGTGACTTTTTTAGGTGGTGCCGTTCCCTTCAAAATGTTACACAACATGAGCACATCCTTGTAGCCAGCACCTTGACCCTCACTTGGGCCTTCATTGCCATGGACCACTAAGCGCGAACCACTACAAATTGGTGGGTATGTCCTGTAGGATGTCCTAGTATGTGTAGCCATGGGTTCAGCTGTTTGGCAGTGTCAAGGCTCAGTATCAAAAGCTGTCGGGACAGGCTGCATTCCTAGCCGGTGGGGAAGGCTTCAGCCCCCCCCCCTCCCAGATCATCAGCCTAGTGGACACAGCCATGCACTACTCTGTGGGCTTCTCCATGCAGCCACTACAGCGGGCATTCCAGCGAACAGACTGGCCTATTCAAGGATAACATGCTAGCAGCCCACACAAGGATAACATGCTAGCAGCAGCAGCAGCCAGCATGGAGGGTGGCAACCAGCAACCAGCCCTCATACCCTGGGTCCCCTTGACAGTCGGCGCCACAATGTTGCGTGCTGCAGCTCAGCAATCAGCCCAACCGCAGCCCAGCTTACGTTCCCCAGCAGAGGATAGGTTCTATGTCATGCATGAGGTGATTGCTAAGGCAGCCAAGAAAGCTGCAAAGGCCAGCAAGTGATCTTGCAAGTAGCATGCTTGCATGTCCATGTGCACAACTTTGAGTGCCTTTGGACTGCCACTGGATCATGTTTTTTACAAGCTGCTGGCCTGGCTAAAGTAGGTGGACAGGAGCAACGACATGCTCACATTACGGAACGTTTACGGGGGGTATGGTACTAAAACATGTCATATCTTAGCTGCTATTGGGCATTAGTGGACTGTGGAGAGATTTCATGAAGGATTGCACGGCTATGTGCTTGTTTTTACAATAGTAACGAAATGGAGCAGCAATGGGCATGAGACGCCAAAAGTTACTCAGATTAGGAACCTTGCTGTGTATGTCCTGTAGGATGTCGACACAAACATCTCTGGACCTGAAGTCGCACTCCTCCTTAGAGGTGCAGCCATCTGCTTTCCCCGCTCGCCCTTGGGCGGGTAGGCAGCAGCAACAGCCCTCTGGCCCTCCTGGCAAGGCTGGGCTGCACAGCACCAACATGCCACTGTCTGCTATTGCGTCAGCGGAGGGGGGTGCTCCAGGCTTTCCTTTCGATGCCTTTTTGGAGGCGAGCGCCTCACAGCCCAACAAAGCTGATGCGCACTTCTCACCTTGCACTATTCAACAGAAGCTGATGGAGCTTGTGCGCGTGCACACAACCAGGACCTCCCCTCGCACATCGTCAGCAAACAGCCCCCAGGCCCCAGGCCCATGCAACAAGGGGCAACGGAACCCACAACTGGCCCCCTGTCCCACCTACGCTGGGCCTGGTATCACCACTTCTGTCCATACCCCCAACCCACCCATGCGTCCCAGCATCCAAGGTGCAGCCAGCCAGATCCTGAACGCAGCAGACTTTGTGCAAGGCCCCAGCTCATTGGGCAGCAGGCTGGCAGGAGGCAGGCAGAACGCAGGCAGCAAGTGGCCAGATGTGCTGCTGCTGTGTGGGCCCCGGTTGCGCATGGGCCTGGCCAGTGGCCTTGACTCTGAGGCGCAGCGCTCTTGGAACAAGGTCACCGGGCGCAAGCAGTACACTGGACCGGCAGTGGAGGCAGCCAAGCAGATGTGCCATGCCTGCCCTGGTGGCCTGGTGTTCTTGGCTGGCTCCTGCTTCAAGCAGGTGAATGCGTTGTGGGTGCATTCAGGTCACTGGGCACATGGTGAACACCCTCTGCCTGCATCTGGGCATCCGGTGCATCTGCTGTCTGGCATCTGCGTGTACAAAGGCATTCATGTTCAGTAGCCCTACCACTAACATTTTGCACAACATATGGAACTAGGCCTCGTAACTGAAACACAACCTCACATGTGGCTGTGCTTGTCGTAGCTGGCTGTCCAAGAACTGACACCCCAACTGCTGGTGGTTCACATGGCAAACTATTTGCTGGAGGCGGAGGCGGAGGCTGAGCCCGTGTACCTAGCCTGCAGGGGAGAGCAGCTGTCCAGGTATGCCACTGCAGTCGCCATGTAAGGTACTGTTAGCCTCATAGGCATCACAGGCATTGGGTTGTAGTTGAGTGAGATTACATTGCTGTTCCATGTTGAATGAGGGGTACGTAAGGCTGGTGTCTAATGACCAGCTCATGCACTGGGTTGCTGCTGGCAGGCACCAGGCAGGTGCAGCATCTATTCAATACTCCATTTAATTGGAGTACTGAGCAAATGCCCCCAGGTCATGGAGTTTGCTGTGCTGCGGCCCCCTGCCCACCGCACGTGCCTGCCCTGCTAGGCCCCCACCTTTGTGCATCATGCGTTGCCACATGGGCCGGTAGCAACTGGTGACCAGCGCAGTACTGATGACCACTGTTGACAGCTGGTGAGCCGCACACTACTGTGGCTTCCTTGCCCTGCCCTATCAGGCTGCTGGTGGCCTGCCCCATACGCTGCCTGCGCCCTATGTCCACGAGCCTCCTGGAGGCACCCTGCAGCCACGCCGCAGTGGTGTACTTGACCGTAGTGGGCCTGGGCAGCTTGACAGCCTGGGACAGTCAGGTGGCTGGCAGTGCCGTGGCCCTGTGCCACACCATCCTGGACCGCCAGCTGCACCTGTACGGCGGCTACTGTGTGGAGCAGGCGGAGGCTGTCTACCTGGCCACCTTTTGCCACCCCCACACCGCCATCCGCTGGGCCCTGGCCTGCATCCAGCTGTGCCTGGTGGCCGCCTGGCCACAGCAGCTCCTGGAGCATGTGCTGGGGGAAGAGGTGGGGGCTCGGTTTAGCCTCAAGGCAGTCAAGGCATTGGCATCCACTTGGCAGTTTGTTCCACTTGGCTGGGTCTGCGCACAAGCCCTGCAGTCTTGGCAGCTAGTTGACATGGTAGCTGGTAGGGACCTGCTTGACGGCCGTTGTGGGGGCCATTGTGGCAGGCTGCTGGCAACATCTGCTGAATCTGCCCAAAACAATCCCGAACAGCAACCATGTCCAAACCTTGGCAGCCTATGCAGCCTACTTTACACCCATGTAGGGGCGGTTTTGCTCTGCCTCAGCAAAATATTCCCCTACAACAGCACATTATTCCCATACTAATGCGTAGGGGATGTGTTATTTGCAATCCGGACTGTTTGTATGGGATAAGCATTCGGAACCAATACCTGATTTCCTACCCCTCCCCCCTTGCGGCGATCGATGTTGGCATGAAACACATGCTACTGTGCTACAGGCGGCTGGGCAGGGGCCTTGGGTGCTCGGTCTCGCGGCTTCTTGAAGCCCAGTGCTGCGTACTCCTTGCCCTTGGCTGAAAGCCTTCCTCGGTGTGGCCACCTGCACAGCTCCAGTGGGCGCTACTTGCTCTCCCCTGCCCGCTGGAGGTTGAGGGCTGCGTTGCAGTCCCTGTCCACCCACTTGCCGAGGTCACCAGGGGTGGCCTGGTGCAGCTGTGGGCACCACACAAGCCCCCGCACTGGCGCCTCAAATCGCTTGCTCCAGGCTGATCGCAACAAGCGGTGCTGCACCTGACCTGGCTTGGGCTTCCAGCCTTCAAGCCTGGTGGGCTTGCTGCGGTCCAGCTCCGCCTCACAGGGCTGGGGGCTTTTCATAGCTGAGCTGACCCTGCTGGTGCGGAACTCATACACTGTCACCACCTTGCCCGGCACCCTGTTGGTCGGCTTGCCGCTGTTGGCCCTCTCCACCACCTTGCGGCAGGCCTGCAACACAGCCTTGGCCCCCCATCCACCCTGGGTGCCAATGCCTGCGTTGCCAAAGAGCACCACCAGCTGCTTGCGGGTCCCCCACCGCTTCTGGGACTCAATAGCTGCCTCCTCTGCACAGCTCCAGTGGGCGCCACTTGCTCTCCCCTGCCCGCTGGGGGTTGAGGGCTGCATTACAGTGCCTAGACAGCACAAAGCCAGGAGACTAGGGTACCAGCACAGGTCTGGGTTGCATGTCCAGTGCTGCGCTGGTGTCCCGGTCTAAATTTGGCAGGCTGGGCAGCCTTGTAAGGCTGGGTGGTCTTAGGTGACTGGGCAAGCTGTGGGGGCTGTGAGTTTGCTGGCTGGGCTGCCTGGCTCCGTGGTACTCTGGCAGCTCTTGTGGCGCCCTGGGGAGAAGGGCCCTGCGCTGCTTTTCTGCCTCAGCAGCCTCTATGGGCTTGGCTGGTGAGAGGGTGCTGGGTTCGGGATTCAAGACTGCAGTGGGAGATGCCTGACACAGGGGGTTGGGGAGTAAAGAGGTGCAATGAAACAAGGATTAGGCAAAGCTCAGTACGGTGAGCGGTGTGGCGATGCAACCCCAACAAACCCAGGAACCTTGCTCGCTGTGACAAGCACGGCTTGGTGACAGCCAGCAGGCAGCTCAGGCTGACAGAAGCAACCAGGGGACCAAAGCACCCTGCCACGCACGATCCACACATCATCAGCTATGCCCGTTAATCGTACATGTCACTTTCTCAAGGGGTCATATGTATGCGCATGCTCTGCATATTTGCCTAGTGGTTTTGTCTTGTTTAATGGAATACTCTAGTGTGAAGGCGTGCCTTAGAAGCTGCCGCCAGTGCCCCTGAAGCTGTGGCAGCGCCACTCTCTGTTGCCTGCAGGTGTTGATAAGTCGAGACAACTATGCCAACCTCCAGCCTGTGCCAACTCGTGCTGAGCCATGGCTTGCCAGGATGACGGGAAAGCTGCAGCTGCAGAGTCCCGCTGTCAGGCAGCGTGGAGCCCTGACTTTGCCTCAGCTGCACAGTGTACGCTCTGGCCCAAGCATCAGGCTGCCACAGCGACAAACGCTGGTCTTGGGTGTGGCGGAGGACACTGAGCCCAATGGCATGGCAGACACAGATCATCGCACCAGTTTGCCTACTTCTGCACCGCCAACAGGCCAGCACCCAAGCTTTTCATTCAGGGCCTGGTCCCCTGGGACAGCCAGGGAGCCAGGCAGGGCTGCTGCCACCCAGCAGGGGGCTGAGGGTCTGCGCCGGGAGAGGAGTGGCGGGCAGCTGCTGTTCAGGGGACTCAGGCTTAAAGTGGGTGCATGCAGCTGTGACAAGCTTTCGTATGTCATCACCTCACCATGTGCAATGCCCACATGCCCTGCTGTGAGGTGCACACGACCCTTGCGTTGTACATGTTTACTTATGCATTCCTCGCAGCACCCAGTATGTGCTTGAGCTTTGCAGGATGTTCTGCCAGGGCACCTGGCAGCCTGGCTGCTCGTACCCTGTCCTAGCCATGAGCCACACCCACCCCTCTCAGGAAGGCAGCCACCCGCCCAACCTCCCCACATCTTGCTTTGCTCTAGTGCATGCCATCTTCACATGCTGCCCTGCCTGCCAGCCTGTGCAGGCAGGCGTGGACTTTGGCTACGTCAGCACCTCAGTGCACGCAGCCCTGGCCCGTATCACTTACTTGGGGCGTGTGATGAACAGGTGAACAGCTGTGGCCCCGGCTGTGCATGTGCACACAGCGCTCCTGGTGCAGCAGAAGGGCAGCCAGCCTGGGTGGAGGCCCAGCACTGACCTTGAAGCTGCTCACTGGCTGCAGGGGATCCAGGATAGCGAGCTTGGCCAAGACAGGCCAGGTGCGGCTTTTGCCTAGCCGGGTTCTTCCGCTTTTTCGGAGGCATAGCACCACTAGGAACCCAGAAAGGTTTCCAGAACCTTATAATGTGCTCAAGCTCACTTCCCCTGGAGCTGTGCCATCGCAACTCACAACACCGCAGCTCACCGCAACAAACTGCTGCTCCATGAGATTTGGTTTGAATGCATGTACGCAGTACACATAGATTGTGGCTCAGGTCAGGACCTGCTCTTGGTTGGCAGCATCCCCACACACTCATGTCAAGACATCCATGCAAGTCATGCCGAGGTGTTGACCTGTGGGTAATTGAGCGCACCCTTGGTGACTACAAACCCAACACCAGTGTCACGCTCCCTCCTAGAGCATTGGGCTTGACATCAAACTAACTCGATTTAGCCTTACTAACTATTAGGTCCTATGGCTGGTTGCGTGCCCAGCCATCAATGACCCGTCGATACTGTTCTGCCCGGTGCAACCTCTGCCTGGCCTTAGTCATTGACCAGCTTGCAGCCCTGCTGGTACTGCTGGGGCAGAAGGGGCCTGGTACCACATAGGGGTGCTTGGCAGGGAGCTCCTGGGAGGGGGGGGCAGCACCTCATGGCACCAATCAGGCCCTGCACGGGCTTGCCATGCCGCTGGCTCCAGGCTGGGCGCAGCAACCGTTGGATCACCTGACCTGTTGGGGTTACCCAGCCTGCAGGCCTAGGCTGGTCCTGTGGCAGATGCAGCTCACAAGGCTCCCAGCTTTACCAAAGAAGTCCACCAGCTGCTTGCGCTTGCCCTACTACTCCTAGGACACCTTGGCCGTCCCATACTCGAGCTGCATGGCACACAAGACATACATGGTTTGCCAGCCTTTAACTTGGCACAGCAGACAATTTGAGTCATGGCCACCACTCTACACACCATTCCACTAATCATATTTTGAGACTAATGTCTCCCTTGCCCACGTTTCCTTTACTTCTCCAGCGCCCGCTGGTACTTACCCGCACACGCCCACTGATATCCAGCCGCACTGTGACTCCCTCTTTAATTGGGTGTTGGTGCTTGGTGTTTGTGGATGCATTAGTGGGGAAGATATGGGCCCTCGCTTTGAGGCAGCGCTCGCCGGGCAATTACAGTTAAGCACTAAGCCACTAAACAGAGCCAGAAGCCAAACTTAAGTCACAGAGAGTTCAAGCCCTGATGGGCTGGCTGAACCTAGCATACCTTGCTCCAACATTTAGTCTAGGGATGCAACAAGATAAGTGGCAGACATGTGATGACAGACGTGCTTGCCTGCAGGTCTGGTGCTCTGAACGTGCCTCCCAGGCAGGTAAGGAGCTGCTGGCCTTGCAGCCACCAGCTGTGTCGTAGTGGTGTGCACGCCCCACCCACATGACATTGCTTGGTACCGGATTCACAGTAGCCGAGGTCAAAATGTTGTGCATCTGGCTGCCTGCAGGTTGCGATCACTTTCAAGGCATGCAGGTTGGTGCACAGGGCAGCAGCATGGGTACACAATGTCAGACCATGCAGTTGTGCACTCAAGAGCTGCTGGGTGTGGCACAGGTGCATCTCTTTGCTGACAGGCTCACATGTGGAAACATCCATGCGGCCAGAGGTCGAGCACGGTGGGCATGAGGGAAAGGGAGGTGATGCAGCCTTGGCGCCATGGGACCAATGGGACCAATGCAAAGGCATGCTGTGGCGCTGCAAGAGCAAGGAGCCATGTGTTTTGAACTGCAGTAGCTGCTAGCTCAGCCTCCTTCCCAACCCCTTCTCTGGGTCTATGCTTGACAGGCAGCCCTTACCCCTGTCTGGCTGCAGCGTCCCACTCATGTCAAGACATCCATGCAAGACATGCAGAGGTGCTGCCCTGTGGGTGACTGGGTGCACCCTTAATGACTACAAAACCCAACACTGTTTGTCTGGCTGGCTGCAGGGCAAGCAGGGCGTGCCTGCAACTACTGCAAGGAGCGTGCCAGAGGCATGGAATGACCAGGAGTCCGAACCCTGGCCTGGATTCGACCTGCACAGACACCGCCCTGCACCTCCTGTTCCTGTGACAGCTGGCGCTCCCACAGGCTTCAAGTCGAAGAGCAGCAGCTGGGCTGACCTAGTCAAAGCTGGCTCTGGTCAGGACCTTGCTGCTTCGCCTGTCACTGGCTGGATGAAAGTGCAGCAGCAGCAGCAACGGCCACGCAACAGTCTCACTGGGCTGGCTGCCTGTGATGGGCCTTCCATGCTTGAAGAAGGCAGCTTTATGCGGACCAGCGGACTTGGGCCAGGGCAATCTTCATTGAGGCCAAGAAGGACCTACAGCACCCTATCTCTTGGCAGTACTGATGCCAGCAATGAGCTGCGCATGCTTGATCGGCAGCCAACCTGCTCAAACTCGACCCAACCCCAAGCGAATCAGCTCAGTCAGTTGCAGGTCAGCTCCTTTGAACAGAACAGCAACATGGCCAGGGCTGAGGCTGCCCTAAGTTTTGAAGAGGGAACTGAATCGCAGCCCGTTGGGCTGAAGGCGCAGATGGATGCTGATACGAGGCGATGGCTTACCGAGCCCTTGGTCGCTGTGCCGATGGGCCTACACAAGCTCAGGGGCGTTGTGGTAAGTCCTGGTCTTGATAGGAGGCCTGAACCATGTCATGCTGGCAATGACAGGCAATGACAGCTGACACAGCAGTGCTCAGGCCACCCACAGACACTAACACAATTGCATTAGACATATGACAGCCGAACCCCGTGTGTTGCCTGCTTCTGCTGCTTGCAGGAGCCAGTCAAGCTGTTACACTATTCATTTGCCAACAACGATGTGTTGCACCACGTGCGGATGATGAAGCCCGTCAAGTAGGCCTTGCCGAACGACAAGACCCGTCCAGCCCATTTACCTTATCACGTATTAAAATGTAGAGCAAGGAGCTACTATCGCTACTATCGGCGCTCACTGCGCTAAACGCCATGCCTAGCATCCCGTGCTCATGCCCAGCCTGGCTCGGCTGCTTCATGTGCACATCCAGCATTGCATGGAGTGGTCGTGTAGGCACCAAGTGGTCGTGGGCACATTCGGACCCTTGAGAATGTCAATGGACAAAGCATGACATGGTTATCCAAATGTGTAAGAAGTGGTATATGCCTAATGCCCCGCAGCATTGTTATTCATGATTATGCCATGTTGGTTGCTAGGGTTGATGCCGCTTTCGTAAGAAAAACCACCAGGGTTGCTTGCTCAAGGGTCATTCTGTTTTGCTTCACAATTGGAGGTTTCAATGATGCGTTGACCCTCCACACTCGTCACACACTTAAGGCCATGTATGCCCTGTGGCAGGCGAGGACCTGAGCCGGTGGTCTTTCCCTTCTTTGGATTTACGTGGCTGTGTTTCATCCACTATAAAAATAATTATCAAAGTGTTTAGTTATTTATGCTACTTCACTGCCTGCAAAGGCACAGTCACATTGGGCCGCAACGATGCTACACTTAGGCTTTGTGGAGCTGGTGCTGCAGTACGTGGACCCAGATAGCAACTGCCTAGCCGTCTCTCGTATCAGTTAGGCCAGCAAGCGACCGGAGCACGCTTGGCCTCATGGCATACCAACTCAGCTAGCTGCTCATTGTTGAGCCTGTTGTTGTACGCATACACTAACAACAGATTGACTTAGCATCAGGAGTCCACACAGTAGCTTCTTACCCTGTGTGCCTGAGCTGACCACGCTGACACAGCCATAATACACAAGGGGAGAACGCTGCTACTGCTGCATTGTCATGCTCCTAGGCTGCTGCCTGTCGGCCGCTGGCCCCTTCCACCTGTTCCCCTCTCATGTGGGCCTGACACGGTGCTGTGAGGCCTGGCTGGCTGGCATGACATGTGCCATCATACTGGACACTGTGTACTGGCACCCAACTGCAGCCATGGCGTGCGGCATACCGCTGGCCTGTGCAAGGCCGCACCCCTGGTGCAAGCGCCAGGGCGGTTGGACAATGCAGGCCAACACAGCACCTGATGATGTCTGCTGTAGGTGGCACACTGTCATGGAGGTGGATCAGAGCCCTTCCATCTTCAACTCACCTGCTCTCCAACCTGGCGCTACCTAGTGGGCAACACGAAGAGCACAGTTGCTCCCAGGGCAGTCAAAGTGCCAGTGTGGGCGGTTGGAGCGCCAAGATGTAGTGTGACGCAGCCCCTATAAGCAGGGCAGGGCACAGCGCAAGCATGGTTGCAGCAATAGGAAAAGTGCAGGCAGTGATGCTGTGCATGCTGCCAGGTTGGAGAGTGCAATGGCAATGTTCACTGGCAACAGGGTGGTGTTGGTCGCTTTGGTTGTATTGCTGGGGCACCGGCATGTGGTGAAGCTGCCCCATTGAGCCAGCATAGCCAGCCCGGAGATACTGCACTGCTCTGATGCCTCATTGGGCTGGCCCTGCGTAGCTGACGGGAGGCTATTGAGCATGGCACTTGGTGATTGCTTCTTTATTGAAAGGTGAGCCATCTGGCCAGCATGCAGGCACAAGTGCCACTATTTCTTTCCTTACGTACCTTGGCCTTGGCAGCGACTAGTCGCTAGACCTGGTGTGAATAAAGGAGGAGCAGCAAGGTGCACCTGCGCATGTGCCTCATCCAGCGTCGTCAACCACAATACTAGATGCCTACCCTTCCATTCAGCATGAGTTGCGAGCCATCTACTCGCCTCTCTTGCCTGCTCAAGCTGAACAAAGTAAGAGGCTTGCATCAGTATTCACAGCGGCTTGCATGGTCCCACAACCCGCAATCGGCCCTCGGCACCGTCTGTAGCTCTCTCATGGCGCATACTCGAGCTGGTTTCCGCCCTTCGGGTACTGCGGCTTGCCCGCTAGTTGGTCACACATTGAGGCGCAATAAAACGCCGTGTCTGTCGGTGGCAAGGCACAGCTGTGCTCACTGCAGCAACCAGTGCTGATACACCGCACGCCATCACAAGCGCTTGCTCCTTCGGCGAAGCACTGCAGTAAGCGCGCTGCCTCGTCCGCAGCTTCTGCTATGGCTCACATTGCAGTGTGCAGGGTCGCCTGGTCTCTGACGCTCGTGACTCCGAGCAGCCCGCTTTACTTGTCCCGCAGAGGATGACAGCTGGCCGCGCTCTGCTCGTGATCCTGGGCCTGTCGCTTGCCTGCCAAGGTAGTTGGGGCACAGCTACGTTCCTTCCTGCGCAGCGTGCGTCCACTGTGTCCAGGCGGGCAGCTGGCGGGCTGTTGGCCGGCCGACACCCTCGTCGTGATCGACCTTCCTGTGCTCCTTTCCGCAGGCCTCGCCGGCCGTCAGCTACTACAGCAGTTCGGCGTGGACCTCTCCCAGTTAAACTCACTGATTGACAAGGCACAGAAAGCAGCTCAGAGCCAGGCCAATCATGGTCTTGGCCCCAGTGGCAGTCTCAGCCTTCATCGCAGCCCGCCTCACAACCACAGTCACAGTCTCCCAACTCAGGTTTCCAGCTGCCCCAGTTGCCTGCACTGGCTGGCCTCCAACAGCTTTCACAGCAGACCTTCAAGTTTTCTCCTATGAACAACTGGCAGCCAGCCAGCTCCCCAACTCAGCAGGCACCCTCTCAATCCTCTCCTCAAGCATCCCCTGCCAGGGCCCCAAGTGGAACAGGCTGCGCCGCTGGGAAGCAGAATGGTAGGTGGTGGATGGGGCCCAGCCCAGCTTCCTGTGCTGTACCCTTGTTGAGCATTGATGTGCTGCTCATCACACACCTCACCTCACTGTGCAACGCACTCCTGTGCATGCTGCGCAGGCAATGATATCCTGGCCCTCCACAATGCCTACCGCGCAGCCCACTCCGCTCCAGCCTTGTCTTGGGACTCCCAGCTGCAGAGCAAAGCTCAGAGCTGGGCGAATAACCTGGCAAGCAACTGCCAGTTCTATCACTCGGGCTCAGGTGAGTTGTTGTGCCTGGGCCGCCATGGAACACATGCGTGCTGCGTGCGGCTTGCCACTGCTCTGCCTTGCTGCATGGCCACCACCATCGCACACGTCTCAATGCATGCTCACCCACTGCTGTTCATTGCTTTAGCACTTTGGCATTGGTGCGCAGGCGAGAACCTGGCTTCTGGCTTTGCTTCCTGGGCTGACGCTGCCTATGCTTGGTACGTCCTGCAGCCAGGTCCACACGCGTCAGGCATGCTAGTACTCCGCCTGGCTATGGTCGGTGTGCTGACGTGCGGTGTGCTTGTGTGTCTGGCCAGGTATGTCGAGTACAAGCAGTACAACTACAACGCGCCTGGGTACTCTGCAGCTGTGGGCCACTTCACCCAGATGGTGTGGCTGGGCACCACCAAGCTGGGCTGTGCCACTGCTAACTCGAAATGCTCCCAGGTGGGCTGCGCTGGCTGCCTGCTGCTGGCACAGCATGCTGTGATGTGGCTGCGTGCTGCTCAGCTGACTAGGTCCTCTGCTCGGCATGGGTGGCTTGTGTGGTCTGTGCAGGGGGTCATCTATGTGTGCCAGTATGACCCGCCTGGCAACGTCAACGCCCCCCAATACTTCAGGGACAACGTGCGCGCCCCCTCGGGCTCATGCTATCAGTCCTAGACCCTTGAGCCTTGTACGACTGGCTGTACAGCGACACTGTAGCTGCAGTGGCTGCATGCACAAACACACATCAGTATTTCGCACATATCATGCACTTGGATTAGCGTCAGTATAAGACCTGCAGTTTTGCCAGCGTAGGTAGGCCCTTTGTTTGAGAGACAGAGAGTGAGAGGGGTGTGATGTGTTCAAACCTAGAAACAGCAGCATGGTGCATGTAGGGTACAGCTTTGCAGCAGTGAGGTAGTCGGGGAGGGAAAGGGCGGGTGTAGGCCTCCCAGCAGACACACCTTGGTCTATGTATTGTTCCATGAGAGCAACCTGGGTCGTGCGTCCACTGTAAGGAGCGTGTGGTGAGAAGCGTCGCTACGTCTGTTCGCTCCAGTGTCTCCCAGCTGCCTCACAATGCCTTGGCACCCCAATGGAGGCTGGCCTGTGCGCTGACCCTCCGCCCCTGGCCGCGCTCAAGGCAGCTGTGCTACAGTTTGTTGCAAAGACGTGGTTCTCAAGGCTGACAGGACTGGACGCCTGCCCTCAGATGCACACCTCAATGAGTGGGGCCAGTGACATGGGACCAAGTGGCTCAGGCACCGGTGCGGGCTGTGAGCCTGTCAGGCATGCGTCAGGACCGGGAGGTATGGTGTGCCCACCTGTCCCCCTCTCATGTGGGCCCGACACGGTGCTGTGAAGCCTGGCTGGCTGGCATGACATGTGCCATCATACTGGACATTGTGTACTGGCACCCAACTGCAGCCATGGCGTGCGGCATACCGCTTGCCTGTGCAAGGTCGCACCCCTGGTGCAAACGCCAGGGCGGTTGGACAATGCAGGCCAACATGGCAGCACCTGACGATGTCTGCTGTAGGTGGCACACTGTCATGGAGGTGGATCAGAGCCCTTCCATCTTCAACTCACCTGCTCTCCAACCTGGCGCTACCTAGTGGGCAACACGAAGAGCACAGTTGCTCCCAGGGCAATCAAAGTGCCAGTGTGGGCGGTTGGAGCGCCAAGATGTAGTGTGACGCAGCCCCTATAAGCAGGGCAGGGCACAGCACAAGCATGGTTGCAGCAATAGGAAAAGTGCATGCTGCCAGGTTGGAGAGTGCAATGGCGATGTTCACTGGCAACAGGGTGGTGTAGGTCGCTTTGGTTGTATTGCTGGGGCACCGGCATGTGGTGAAGCTGCCCCATTGAGCCAGCATAGCCAGCCCGGAGCTACTGCACTGCTCTGATGCCTCATTGGGCTGGCCCTGCGTAGCTGACGGGAGGCTATTGAGCATGGCACTTGGTGATTGCTTTTTTATTGAAAGGTGAGCTAGCTGGCCAGCATGCAGGCACAAGTGCCACTATTTCTTTCCTTACGTACCTTGGCCTTGGCAGCGACTAGTCGCTAGTCCTGGTGTGAATAAAGGAGGAGCAGCAAGGTGCACCTGCGCATGTGCCTCATCCAGCGTCGTCAACCACAATGCTAGATGCTTACCCTTCCATTCAGCATGAGTTGCAAGCCATCTACTCGCCTCTCTTGCCTGCTCAAGCTGAACAAAGTAAGAGGCTTGCATCAGTATTCACAGCGGCTTGCATGGTCCCACAACCCGCAATCGGCCCTCGGCACCGTCTGTAGCTCTCTCATGGCGCATACTCGAGCTGGTTTCCGCCCTTCGGGTACTGCGGCTTGCCCGCTAGTTGGTCACACATTGAGGCGCAATAAAACGCCGTGTCCGTCGGTGGCAAGGCACAGCTGTGCTCACTGCAGCAACCAGTGCTGATACACCGCACGCCATCACAAGCTCTTGCTCCTTCGGCGAAGCACTGCAGTAAGCGCGCTGCCTCGTCCGCAGCTTCTGCTATGGCTCACATTGCAGTGTGCAGGGTCGCCTGGTCTCTGACGCTCGTGACTTGAGCAGCCCGCTTTACTTGTCCCGCAGAGGATGACAGCTGGCCGCGCTCTGCTCGTGATCCTGGGCCTGTCGCTTGCCTGCCAAGGTAGTTGGGGCACAGCTACGTTCCTTCCTGCGCAGCGTGCGTCCAGTGTCCAGGCGGGCAGCTGGCGGGCTGTTGGCCGGCCGACACCCTCGTCGTGATCGACCTTCCTGTGCTCCTTTCCTCAGGCCTCGCCGGCCGTCAGCTACTACAGCAGTTCGGCGTGGACCTCTCCCAGTTAAACTCACTGATTGACAAGGCACAGAAAGCAGCTCAGAGCCAGGCCCAATCATGGTCTTGGCCCCAGTGGCAGTCTCAGCCCTCATCGCAGCCCGCCTCACAACCACAATCACAGTCTCCCAACTCAGGTTTCCAGCTGCCCCAGTTGCCTGCACTGGCTGGCCTCCAACAGCTTTCACAGCAGACCTTCAAGTTTTCTCCCATGAACAACTGGCAGCCAGCCAGCTCCCCAACTCAGCAGGCACCCTCTCAATCCTCTCCTCAAGCATCCCCTGCCAGGGCCCCAAGTGGAACAGGCTGCGCCGCTGGGAAGCAGAACGGTAGGTGGTGGATGGGGCCCAGCCCAGCTTCCTGTGCTGTACCCTTGCTGAGCATTGATGTGCGGCTCATCACACACCTCACCTCATTGTGCAACGCACTCCTGTGCATGCTGCGCAGGCAATGATATCCTGGCCCTCCACAATGCCTACCGCGCAGCCCACTCCGCTCCAGCCTTGTCTTGGGACTCCCAGCTGCAGAGCAAAGCTCAGAGCTGGGCGAATAACCTGGCAAGCAACTGCCAGTTCTATCACTCGGGCTCAGGTGAGTTGTTGTGCCTGGGCCGCCATGGAACACATGCGTGCTGCGTGCGGCTTGCCACTGCTCTGCCTTGCTGCATGGCCACCACCATCGCACACGTCTCAATGCATGCTCACCCACTGCTGTTCATTGCTTTAGCACTTTGGCATTGGTGCGCAGGCGAGAACCTGGCTTCTGGCTTTGCTTCCTGGGCTGACGCTGCCTATGCTTGGTACGTCCTGCAGCCAGGTCCACACGCGTCAGGCATGCTAGTACTCTGCCTGGCTATGGTCGGTGTGCTGACGTGCGGTGTGCTTGTGTGTGTGGCCAGGTATGTCGAGTACAAGCAGTACAACTACAACGCGCCTGGGTACTCTGCAGCTGTGGGCCACTTCACCCAGATGGTGTGGCTGGGCACCACCAAGCTGGGCTGTGCCACTGCCAACTCGAAATGCTCCCAGGTGGGCTGCGCTGGCTGCCTGCTGCTGGCACAGCATGCTGTGATGTGGCTGCGTGCTGCTCAGCTGACTAGGTCCTCTGCTCAGCATGGGTGGCTTGTGTGGTCTGTGCAGGGGGTCATCTATGTGTGCCAGTATGACCCGCCTGGCAACGTCAACGCCCCCCAATACTTCAGGGACAACGTGCGCGCCCCCTCGGGCTCATGCTATCAGTCCTAGACCCTTGAGCCTTGTACGACTGGCTGTACAGCGACACTGTAGCTGCAGTGGCTGCATGCACAAACACACATCAGTATTTCGCACATATCATGCACTTGGATTAGCGTCAGTATAAGACCTGCAATTTTGCCAGCGTAGGTAGGCCCTTTGTTTGAGAGACAGAGAGTGAGAGGGGTGTGATGTGTTCAAACCTAGAAACAGCAGCATGGTGCATGTAGGGTACAGCTTTGCAGCAGTGAGGTAGTCGGGGAGGGAAAGGGCGGGTGTAGGCCTCCCAGCAGACACACCTTGGTCTATGTATTGTTCCATGAGAGCAACCTGGGTCGTGCGTCCACTGTAAGGAGCGTGTGGTGAGAAGCGTCGCTACGTCTGTTCGCTCCAGTGTCTCCCAGCTGCCTCACAATGCCTTGGCACCCCAATGGAGGCTGGCCTGTGCGGTGACCCTCCGCCCCTGGCCGCGCTCAAGGCAGCTGTGCTACAGTTTGTTGCAAAGACGTGGTTCTCAAGGCTGACAGGACTGGACGCCTGCCCTCAGATGCACACCTCAATGAGTGGGGCCAGTGACATGGGACCAAGTGGCTCAGGCACCGGTGCGGGCTGTGAGCCTGTCAGGCATGCGTCAGGACCGGGAGGTATGGTGTGCCCACCTGTCCCCCTCTCATGTGGGCCTGACACGGTGCTGTGAAGCCTGGCTGGCTGGCATGACATGTGCCATCATACTGGACATTGTGTACTGGCACCCAACTGCAGCCATGGCGTGCGGCATACCGCTTGCCTGTGCAAGGTCGCACCCCTGGTGCAAACGCCAGGGCGGTTGGACAATGCAGGCCAACATGGCAGCACCTGACGATGTCTGCTGTAGGTGGCACACTGTCATGGAGGTGGATCAGAGCCCTTCCATCTTCAACTCACCTGCTCTCCAACCTGGCGCTACCTAGTGGGCAACACGAAGAGCACAGTTGCTCCCAGGGCAATCAAAGTGCCAGTGTGGGCGGTTGGAGCGCCAAGATGTAGTGTGACGCAGCCCCTATAAGCAGGGCAGGGCACAGCACAAGCATGGTTGCAGCAATAGGAAAAGTGCATGCTGCCAGGTTGGAGAGTGCAATGGCGATGTTCACTGGCAACAGGGTGGTGTAGGTCGCTTTGGTTGTATTGCTGGGGCACCGGCATGTGGTGAAGCTGCCCCATTGAGCCAGCATAGCCAGCCCGGAGCTACTGCACTGCTCTGATGCCTCATTGGGCTGGCCCTGCGTAGCTGACGGGAGGCTATTGAGCATGGCACTTGGTGATTGCTTTTTTATTGAAAGGTGAGCTAGCTGGCCAGCATGCAGGCACAAGTGCCACTATTTCTTTCCTTACGTACCTTGGCCTTGGCAGCGACTAGTCGCTAGTCCTGGTGTGAATAAAGGAGGAGCAGCAAGGTGCACCTGCGCATGTGCCTCATCCAGCGTCGTCAACCACAATGCTAGATGCTTACCCTTCCATTCAGCATGAGTTGCAAGCCATCTACTCGCCTCTCTTGCCTGCTCAAGCTGAACAAAGTAAGAGGCTTGCATCAGTATTCACAGCGGCTTGCATGGTCCCACAACCCGCAATCGGCCCTCGGCACCGTCTGTAGCTCTCTCATGGCGCATACTCGAGCTGGTTTCCGCCCTTCGGGTACTGCGGCTTGCCCGCTAGTTGGTCACACATTGAGGCGCAATAAAACGCCGTGTCCGTCGGTGGCAAGGCACAGCTGTGCTCACTGCAGCAACCAGTGCTGATACACCGCACGCCATCACAAGCTCTTGCTCCTTCGGCGAAGCACTGCAGTAAGCGCGCTGCCTCGTCCGCAGCTTCTGCTATGGCTCACATTGCAGTGTGCAGGGTCGCCTGGTCTCTGACGCTCGTGACTTGAGCAGCCCGCTTTACTTGTCCCGCAGAGGATGACAGCTGGCCGCGCTCTGCTCGTGATCCTGGGCCTGTCGCTTGCCTGCCAAGGTAGTTGGGGCACAGCTACGTTCCTTCCTGCGCAGCGTGCGTCCAGTGTCCAGGCGGGCAGCTGGCGGGCTGTTGGCCGGCCGACACCCTCGTCGTGATCGACCTTCCTGTGCTCCTTTCCGCAGGCCTCGCCGGCCGTCAGCTACTACAGCAGTTCGGCGTGGACCTCTCCCAGTTAAACTCACTGATTGACAAGGCACAGAAAGCAGCTCAGAGCCAGGCCCAATCATGGTCTTGGCCCCAGTGGCAGTCTCAGCCCTCATCGCAGCCCGCCTCACAACCACAATCACAGTCTCCCAACTCAGGTTTCCAGCTGCCCCAGTTGCCTGCACTGGCTGGCCTCCAACAGCTTTCACAGCAGACCTTCAAGTTTTCTCCCATGAACAACTGGCAGCCAGCCAGCTCCCCAACTCAGCAGGCACCCTCTCAATCCTCTCCTCAAGCATCCCCTGCCAGGGCCCCAAGTGGAACAGGCTGCGCCGCTGGGAAGCAGAACGGTAGGTGGTGGATGGGGCCCAGCCCAGCTTCCTGTGCTGTACCCTTGCTGAGCATTGATGTGCGGCTCATCACACACCTCACCTCATTGTGCAACGCACTCCTGTGCATGCTGCGCAGGCAATGATATCCTGGCCCTCCACAATGCCTACCGCGCAGCCCACTCCGCTCCAGCCTTGTCTTGGGACTCCCAGCTGCAGAGCAAAGCTCAGAGCTGGGCGAATAACCTGGCAAGCAACTGCCAGTTCTATCACTCGGGCTCAGGTGAGTTGTTGTGCCTGGGCCGCCATGGAACACATGCGTGCTGCGTGCGGCTTGCCACTGCTCTGCCTTGCTGCATGGCCACCACCATCGCACACGTCTCAATGCATGCTCACCCACTGCTGTTCATTGCTTTAGCACTTTGGCATTGGTGCGCAGGCGAGAACCTGGCTTCTGGCTTTGCTTCCTGGGCTGACGCTGCCTATGCTTGGTACGTCCTGCAGCCAGGTCCACACGCGTCAGGCATGCTAGTACTCTGCCTGGCTATGGTCGGTGTGCTGACGTGCGGTGTGCTTGTGTGTGTGGCCAGGTATGTCGAGTACAAGCAGTACAACTACAACGCGCCTGGGTACTCTGCAGCTGTGGGCCACTTCACCCAGATGGTGTGGCTGGGCACCACCAAGCTGGGCTGTGCCACTGCCAACTCGAAATGCTCCCAGGTGGGCTGCGCTGGCTGCCTGCTGCTGGCACAGCATGCTGTGATGTGGCTGCGTGCTGCTCAGCTGACTAGGTCCTCTGCTCAGCATGGGTGGCTTGTGTGGTCTGTGCAGGGGGTCATCTATGTGTGCCAGTATGACCCGCCTGGCAACGTCAACGCCCCCCAATACTTCAGGGACAACGTGCGCGCCCCCTCGGGCTCATGCTATCAGTCCTAGACCCTTGAGCCTTGTACGACTGGCTGTACAGCGACACTGTAGCTGCAGTGGCTGCATGCACAAACACACATCAGTATTTCGCACATATCATGCACTTGGATTAGCGTCAGTATAAGACCTGCAATTTTGCCAGCGTAGGTAGGCCCTTTGTTTGAGAGACAGAGAGTGAGAGGGGTGTGATGTGTTCAAACCTAGAAACAGCAGCATGGTGCATGTAGGGTACAGCTTTGCAGCAGTGAGGTAGTCGGGGAGGGAAAGGGCGGGTGTAGGCCTCCCAGCAGACACACCTTGGTCTATGTATTGTTCCATGAGAGCAACCTGGGTCGTGCGTCCACTGTAAGGAGCGTGTGGTGAGAAGCGTCGCTACGTCTGTTCGCTCCAGTGTCTCCCAGCTGCCTCACAATGCCTTGGCACCCCAATGGAGGCTGGCCTGTGCGGTGACCCTCCGCCCCTGGCCGCGCTCAAGGCAGCTGTGCTACAGTTTGTTGCAAAGACGTGGTTCTCAAGGCTGACAGGACTGGACGCCTGCCCTCAGATGCACACCTCAATGAGTGGGGCCAGTGACATGGGACCAAGTGGCTCAGGCACCGGTGCGGGCTGTGAGCCTGTCAGGCATGCGTCAGGACCGGGAGGTATGGTGTGCCCACCTGTCCCCCTCTCATGTGGGCCTGACACGGTGCTGTGAAGCCTGGCTGGCTGGCATGACATGTGCCATCATACTGGACATTGTGTACTGGCACCCAACTGCAGCCATGGCGTGCGGCATACCGCTTGCCTGTGCAAGGTCGCACCCCTGGTGCAAACGCCAGGGCGGTTGGACAATGCAGGCCAACATGGCAGCACCTGACGATGTCTGCTGTAGGTGGCACACTGTCATGGAGGTGGATCAGAGCCCTTCCATCTTCAACTCACCTGCTCTCCAACCTGGCGCTACCTAGTGGGCAACACGAAGAGCACAGTTGCTCCCAGGGCAATCAAAGTGCCAGTGTGGGCGGTTGGAGCGCCAAGATGTAGTGTGACGCAGCCCCTATAAGCAGGGCAGGGCACAGCACAAGCATGGTTGCAGCAATAGGAAAAGTGCATGCTGCCAGGTTGGAGAGTGCAATGGCGATGTTCACTGGCAACAGGGTGGTGTAGGTCGCTTTGGTTGTATTGCTGGGGCACCGGCATGTGGTGAAGCTGCCCCATTGAGCCAGCATAGCCAGCCCGGAGCTACTGCACTGCTCTGATGCCTCATTGGGCTGGCCCTGCGTAGCTGACGGGAGGCTATTGAGCATGGCACTTGGTGATTGCTTTTTTATTGAAAGGTGAGCTAGCTGGCCAGCATGCAGGCACAAGTGCCACTATTTCTTTCCTTACGTACCTTGGCCTTGGCAGCGACTAGTCGCTAGTCCTGGTGTGAATAAAGGAGGAGCAGCAAGGTGCACCTGCGCATGTGCCTCATCCAGCGTCGTCAACCACAATGCTAGATGCTTACCCTTCCATTCAGCATGAGTTGCAAGCCATCTACTCGCCTCTCTTGCCTGCTCAAGCTGAACAAAGTAAGAGGCTTGCATCAGTATTCACAGCGGCTTGCATGGTCCCACAACCCGCAATCGGCCCTCGGCACCGTCTGTAGCTCTCTCATGGCGCATACTCGAGCTGGTTTCCGCCCTTCGGGTACTGCGGCTTGCCCGCTAGTTGGTCACACATTGAGGCGCAATAAAACGCCGTGTCCGTCGGTGGCAAGGCACAGCTGTGCTCACTGCAGCAACTAGTGCTGATACACCGCACGCCATCACAAGCTCTTGCTCCTTCGGCGAAGCACTGCAGTAAGCGCGCTGCCTCGTCCGCAGCTTCTGCTATGGCTCACATTGCAGTGTGCAGGGTCGCCTGGTCTCTGACGCTCGTGACTTGAGCAGCCCGCTTTACTTGTCCCGCAGAGGATGACAGCTGGCCGCGCTCTGCTCGTGATCCTGGGCCTGTCGCTTGCCTGCCAAGGTAGTTGGGGCACAGCTACGTTCCTTCCTGCGCAGCGTGCGTCCAGTGTCCAGGCGGGCAGCTGGCGGGCTGTTGGCCGGCCGACACCCTCGTCGTGATCGACCTTCCTGTGCTCCTTTCCGCAGGCCTCGCCGGCCGTCAGCTACTACAGCAGTTCGGCGTGGACCTCTCCCAGTTAAACTCACTGATTGACAAGGCACAGAAAGCAGCTCAGAGCCAGGCCCAATCATGGTCTTGGCCCCAGTGGCAGTCTCAGCCCTCATCGCAGCCCGCCTCACAACCACAATCACAGTCTCCCAACTCAGGTTTCCAGCTGCCCCAGTTGCCTGCACTGGCTGGCCTCCAACAGCTTTCACAGCAGACCTTCAAGTTTTCTCCCATGAACAACTGGCAGCCAGCCAGCTCCCCAACTCAGCAGGCACCCTCTCAATCCTCTCCTCAAGCATCCCCTGCCAGGGCCCCAAGTGGAACAGGCTGCGCCGCTGGGAAGCAGAACGGTAGGTGGTGGATGGGGCCCAGCCCAGCTTCCTGTGCTGTACCCTTGCTGAGCATTGATGTGCGGCTCATCACACACCTCACCTCATTGTGCAACGCACTCCTGTGCATGCTGCGCAGGCAATGATATCCTGGCCCTCCACAATGCCTACCGCGCAGCCCACTCCGCTCCAGCCTTGTCTTGGGACTCCCAGCTGCAGAGCAAAGCTCAGAGCTGGGCGAATAACCTGGCAAGCAACTGCCAGTTCTATCACTCGGGCTCAGGTGAGTTGTTGTGCCTGGGCCGCCATGGAACACATGCGTGCTGCGTGCGGCTTGCCACTGCTCTGCCTTGCTGCATGGCCACCACCATCGCACACGTCTCAATGCATGCTCACCCACTGCTGTTCATTGCTTTAGCACTTTGGCATTGGTGCGCAGGCGAGAACCTGGCTTCTGGCTTTGCTTCCTGGGCTGACGCTGCCTATGCTTGGTACGTCCTGCAGCCAGGTCCACACGCGTCAGGCATGCTAGTACTCTGCCTGGCTATGGTCGGTGTGCTGACGTGCGGTGTGCTTGTGTGTGTGGCCAGGTATGTCGAGTACAAGCAGTACAACTACAACGCGCCTGGGTACTCTGCAGCTGTGGGCCACTTCACCCAGATGGTGTGGCTGGGCACCACCAAGCTGGGCTGTGCCACTGCCAACTCGAAATGCTCCCAGGTGGGCTGCGCTGGCTGCCTGCTGCTGGCACAGCATGCTGTGATGTGGCTGCGTGCTGCTCAGCTGACTAGGTCCTCTGCTCAGCATGGGTGGCTTGTGTGGTCTGTGCAGGGGGTCATCTATGTGTGCCAGTATGACCCGCCTGGCAACGTCAACGCCCCCCAATACTTCAGGGACAACGTGCGCGCCCCCTCGGGCTCATGCTATCAGTCCTAGACCCTTGAGCCTTGTACGACTGGCTGTACAGCGACACTGTAGCTGCAGTGGCTGCATGCACAAACACACATCAGTATTTCGCACATATCATGCACTTGGATTAGCGTCAGTATAAGACCTGCAGTTTTGCCAGCGTAGGTAGGCCCTTTGTTTGAGAGACAGAGAGTGAGAGGGGTGTGATGTGTTCAAACCTAGAAACAGCAGCATGGTGCATGTAGGGTACAGCTTTGCAGCAGTGAGGTAGTCGGGGAGGGAAAGGGCGGGTGTAGGCCTCCCAGCAGACACACCTTGGTCTATGTATTGTTCCATGAGAGCAACCTGGGTCGTGCGTCCACTGTAAGGAGCGTGTGGTGAGAAGCGTCGCTACGTCTGTTCGCTCCAGTGTCTCCCAGCTGCCTCACAATGCCTTGGCACCCCAATGGAGGCTGGCCTGTGCGGTGACCCTCCGCCCCTGGCCGCGCTCAAGGCAGCTGTGCTACAGTTTGTTGCAAAGACGTGGTTCTCAAGGCTGACAGGACTGGACGCCTGCCCTCAGATGCACACCTCAATGAGTGGGGCCAGTGACATGGGACCAAGTGGCTCAGGCACCGGTGCGGGCTGTGAGCCTGTCAGGCATGCGTCAGGACCGGGAGGTATGGTGTGCCCACCTGTCCCCCTCTCATGTGGGCCTGACACGGTGCTGTGAAGCCTGGCTGGCTGGCATGACATGTGCCATCATACTGGACATTGTGTACTGGCACCCAACTGCAGCCATGGCGTGCGGCATACCGCTTGCCTGTGCAAGGTCGCACCCCTGGTGCAAACGCCAGGGCGGTTGGACAATGCAGGCCAACATGGCAGCACCTGACGATGTCTGCTGTAGGTGGCACACTGTCATGGAGGTGGATCAGAGCCCTTCCATCTTCAACTCACCTGCTCTCCAACCTGGCGCTACCTAGTGGGCAACACGAAGAGCACAGTTGCTCCCAGGGCAATCAAAGTGCCAGTGTGGGCGGTTGGAGCGCCAAGATGTAGTGTGACGCAGCCCCTATAAGCAGGGCAGGGCACAGCACAAGCATGGTTGCAGCAATAGGAAAAGTGCATGCTGCCAGGTTGGAGAGTGCAATGGCGATGTTCACTGGCAACAGGGTGGTGTAGGTCGCTTTGGTTGTATTGCTGGGGCACCGGCATGTGGTGAAGCTGCCCCATTGAGCCAGCATAGCCAGCCCGGAGCTACTGCACTGCTCTGATGCCTCATTGGGCTGGCCCTGCGTAGCTGACGGGAGGCTATTGAGCATGGCACTTGGTGATTGCTTTTTTATTGAAAGGTGAGCTAGCTGGCCAGCATGCAGGCACAAGTGCCACTATTTCTTTCCTTACGTACCTTGGCCTTGGCAGCGACTAGTCGCTAGTCCTGGTGTGAATAAAGGAGGAGCAGCAAGGTGCACCTGCGCATGTGCCTCATCCAGCGTCGTCAACCACAATGCTAGATGCTTACCCTTCCATTCAGCATGAGTTGCAAGCCATCTACTCGCCTCTCTTGCCTGCTCAAGCTGAACAAAGTAAGAGGCTTGCATCAGTATTCACAGCGGCTTGCATGGTCCCACAACCCGCAATCGGCCCTCGGCACCGTCTGTAGCTCTCTCATGGCGCATACTCGAGCTGGTTTCCGCCCTTCGGGTACTGCGGCTTGCCCGCTAGTTGGTCACACATTGAGGCGCAATAAAACGCCGTGTCCGTCGGTGGCAAGGCACAGCTGTGCTCACTGCAGCAACCAGTGCTGATACACCGCACGCCATCACAAGCTCTTGCTCCTTCGGCGAAGCACTGCAGTAAGCGCGCTGCCTCGTCCGCAGCTTCTGCTATGGCTCACATTGCAGTGTGCAGGGTCGCCTGGTCTCTGACGCTCGTGACTTGAGCAGCCCGCTTTACTTGTCCCGCAGAGGATGACAGCTGGCCGCGCTCTGCTCGTGATCCTGGGCCTGTCGCTTGCCTGCCAAGGTAGTTGGGGCACAGCTACGTTCCTTCCTGCGCAGCGTGCGTCCAGTGTCCAGGCGGGCAGCTGGCGGGCTGTTGGCCGGCCGACACCCTCGTCGTGATCGACCTTCCTGTGCTCCTTTCCGCAGGCCTCGCCGGCCGTCAGCTACTACAGCAGTTCGGCGTGGACCTCTCCCAGTTAAACTCACTGATTGACAAGGCACAGAAAGCAGCTCAGAGCCAGGCCCAATCATGGTCTTGGCCCCAGTGGCAGTCTCAGCCCTCATCGCAGCCCGCCTCACAACCACAATCACAGTCTCCCAACTCAGGTTTCCAGCTGCCCCAGTTGCCTGCACTGGCTGGCCTCCAACAGCTTTCACAGCAGACCTTCAAGTTTTCTCCCATGAACAACTGGCAGCCAGCCAGCTCCCCAACCCAGCAGGCACCCTCTCAATCCTCTCCTCAAGCATCCCCTGCCAGGGCCCCAAGTGGAACAGGCTGCGCCGCTGGGAAGCAGAACGGTAGGTGGTGGATGGGGCCCAGCCCAGCTTCCTGTGCTGTACCCTTGCTGAGCATTGATGTGCGGCTCATCACACACCTCACCTCATTGTGCAACGCACTCCTGTGCATGCTGCGCAGGCAATGATATCCTGGCCCTCCACAATGCCTACCGCGCAGCCCACTCCGCTCCAGCCTTGTCTTGGGACTACCAGCTGCAGAGCAAAGCTCAGAGCTGGGCGAATAACCTGGCAAGCAACTGCCAGTTCTATCACTCGGGCTCAGGTGAGTTGTTGTGCCTGGGCCGCCATGGAACACATGCGTGCTGCGTGCGGCTTGCCACTGCTCTGCCTTGCTGCATGGCCACCACCATCGCACACGTCTCAATGCATGCTCACCCACTGCTGTTCATTGCTTTAGCACTTTGGCATTGGTGCGCAGGCGAGAACCTGGCTTCTGGCTTTGCTTCCTGGGCTGACGCTGCCTATGCTTGGTACGTCCTGCAGCCAGGTCCACACGCGTCAGGCATGCTAGTACTCTGCCTGGCTATGGTCGGTGTGCTGACGTGCGGTGTGCTTGTGTGTGTGGCCAGGTATGTCGAGTACAAGCAGTACAACTACAACGCGCCTGGGTACTCTGCAGCTGTGGGCCACTTCACCCAGATGGTGTGGCTGGGCACCACCAAGCTGGGCTGTGCCACTGCCAACTCGAAATGCTCCCAGGTGGGCTGCGCTGGCTGCCTGCTGCTGGCACAGCATGCTGTGATGTGGCTGCGTGCTGCTCAGCTGACTAGGTCCTCTGCTCAGCATGGGTGGCTTGTGTGGTCTGTGCAGGGGGTCATCTATGTGTGCCAGTATGACCCGCCTGGCAACGTCAACGCCCCCCAATACTTCAGGGACAACGTGCGCGCCCCCTCGGGCTCATGCTATCAGTCCTAGACCCTTGAGCCTTGTACGACTGGCTGTACAGCGACACTGTAGCTGCAGTGACTGCATGCACAAACACACATCAGTATTTCGCACATATCATGCACTTGGATTAGCGTCAGTATAAGACCTGCAATTTTGCCAGCGTAGGTAGGCCCTTTGTTTGAGAGACAGAGAGTGAGAGGGGTGTGATGTGTTCAAACCTAGAAACAGCAGCATGGTGCATGTAGGGTACAGCTTTGCAGCAGTGAGGTAGTCGGGGAGGGAAAGGGCGGGTGTAGGCCTCCCAGCAGACACACCTTGGTCTATGTATTGTTCCATGAGAGCAACCTGGGTCGTGCGTCCACTGTAAGGAGCGTGTGGTGAGAAGCGTCGCTACGTCTGTTCGCTCCAGTGTCTCCCAGCTGCCTCACAATGCCTTGGCACCCCAATGGAGGCTGGCCTGTGCGCTGACTCTCCGCCCCTGGCCGCGCTCAAGGCAGCTGTGCTACAGTTTGTTGCAAAGACGTGGTTCTCAAGGCTGACAGGACTGGACGCCTGCCCTCAGATGCACACCTCAATGAGTGGGGCCAGTGACATGGGACCAAGTGGCTCAGGCACCGGTGCGGGCTGTGAGCCTGTCAGGCATGCGTCAGGACCGGGAGGTATGGTGTGCCCACCTGTCCCCCTCTCATGTGGGCCCGACACGGTGCTGTGAAGCCTGGCTGGCTGGCATGACATGTGCCATCATACTGGACATTGTGTACTGGCACCCAACTGCAGCCATGGCGTGCGGCATACCGCTTGCCTGTGCAAGGTCGCACCCCTGGTGCAAACGCCAGGGCGGTTGGACAATGCAGGCCAACATGGCAGCACCTGACGATGTCTGCTGTAGGTGGCACACTGTCATGGAGGTGGATCAGAGCCCTTCCATCTTCAACTCACCTGCTCTCCAACCTGGCGCTACCTAGTGGGCAACACGAAGAGCACAGTTGCTCCCAGGGCAATCAAAGTGCCAGTGTGGGCGGTTGGAGCGCCAAGATGTAGTGTGACGCAGCCCCTATAAGCAGGGCAGGGCACAGCACAAGCATGGTTGCAGCAATAGGAAAAGTGCATGCTGCCAGGTTGGAGAGTGCAATGGCGATGTTCACTGGCAACAGGGTGGTGTAGGTCGCTTTGGTTGTATTGCTGGGGCACCGGCATGTGGTGAAGCTGCCCCATTGAGCCAGCATAGCCAGCCCGGAGCTACTGCACTGCTCTGATGCCTCATTGGGCTGGCCCTGCGTAGCTGACGGGAGGCTATTGAGCATGGCACTTGGTGATTGCTTTTTTATTGAAAGGTGAGCTAGCTGGCCAGCATGCAGGCACAAGTGCCACTATTTCTTTCCTTACGTACCTTGGCCTTGGCAGCGACTAGTCGCTAGTCCTGGTGTGAATAAAGGAGGAGCAGCAAGGTGCACCTGCGCATGTGCCTCATCCAGCGTCGTCAACCACAATGCTAGATGCTTACCCTTCCATTCAGCATGAGTTGCAAGCCATCTACTCGCCTCTCTTGCCTGCTCAAGCTGAACAAAGTAAGAGGCTTGCATCAGTATTCACAGCGGCTTGCATGGTCCCACAACCCGCAATCGGCCCTCGGCACCGTCTGTCGCTCTCTCATGGCGCATACTCGAGCTGGTTTCCGCCCTTCGGGTACTGCGGCTTGCCCGCTAGTTGGTCACACATTGAGGCGCAATAAAACGCCGTGTCCGTCGGTGGCAAGGCACAGCTGTGCTCACTGCAGCAACCAGTGCTGATACACCGCACGCCATCACAAGCTCTTGCTCCTTCGGCGAAGCACTGCAGTAAGCGCGCTGCCTCGTCCGCAGCTTCTGCTATGGCTCACATTGCAGTGTGCAGGGTCGCCTGGTCTCTGACGCTCGTGACTTGAGCAGCCCGCTTTACTTGTCCCGCAGAGGATGACAGCTGGCCGCGCTCTGCTCGTGCTCCTGGGCCTGTCGCTTGCCTGCCAAGGTAGTTGGGGCACAGCTACGTTCCTTCCTGCGCAGCGTGCGTCCAGTGTCCAGGCGGGCAGCTGGCGGGCTGTTGGCCGGCCGACACCCTCGTCGTGATCGACCTTCCTGTGCTCCTTTCCGCAGGCCTCGCCGGCCGTCAGCTACTACAGCAGTTCGGCGTGGACCTCTCCCAGTTAAACTCACTGATTGACAAGGCACAGAAAGCAGCTCAGAGCCAGGCCCAATCATGGTCTTGGCCCCAGTGGCAGTCTCAGCCCTCATCGCAGCCCGCCTCACAACCACAATCACAGTCTCCCAACTCAGGTTTCCAGCTGCCCCAGTTGCCTGCACTGGCTGGCCTCCAACAGCTTTCACAGCAGACCTTCAAGTTTTCTCCCATGAACAACTGGCAGCCAGCCAGCTCCCCAACTCAGCAGGCACCCTCTCAATCCTCTCCTCAAGCATCCCCTGCCAGGGCCCCAAGTGGAATAGGCTGCGCCGCTGGGAAGCAGAACGGTAGGTGGTGGATGGGGCCCAGCCCAGCTTCCTGTGCTGTACCCTTGCTGAGCATTGATGTGCGGCTCATCACACACCTCACCTCATTGTGCAACGCACTCCTGTGCATGCTGCGCAGGCAATGATATCCTGGCCCTCCACAATGCCTACCGCGCAGCCCACTCCGCTCCAGCCTTGTCTTGGGACTCCCAGCTGCAGAGCAAAGCTCAGAGCTGGGCGAATAACCTGGCAAGCAACTGCCAGTTCTATCACTCGGGCTCAGGTGAGTTGTTGTGCCTGGGCCGCCATGGAACACATGCGTGCTGCGTGCGGCTTGCCACTGCTCTGCCTTGCTGCATGGCCACCACCATCGCACACGTCTCAATGCATGCTCACCCACTGCTGTTCATTGCTTTAGCACTTTGGCATTGGTGCGCAGGCGAGAACCTGGCTTCTGGCTTTGCTTCCTGGGCTGACGCTGCCTATGCTTGGTACGTCCTGCAGCCAGGTCCACACGCGTCAGGCATGCTAGTACTCTGCCTGGCTATGGTCGGTGTGCTGACGTGCGGTGTGCTTGTGTGTGTGGCCAGGTATGTCGAGTACAAGCAGTACAACTACAACGCGCCTGGGTACTCTGCAGCTGTGGGCCACTTCACCCAGATGGTGTGGCTGGGCACCACCAAGCTGGGCTGTGCCACTGCCAACTCGAAATGCTCCCAGGTGGGCTGCGCTGGCTGCCTGCTGCTGGCACAGCATGCTGTGATGTGGCTGCGTGCTGCTCAGCTGACTAGGTCCTCTGCTCAGCATGGGTGGCTTGTGTGGTCTGTGCAGGGGGTCATCTATGTGTGCCAGTATGACCCGCCTGGCAACGTCAACGCCCCCCAATACTTCAGGGACAACGTGCGCGCCCCCTCGGGCTCATGCTATCAGTCCTAGACCCTTGAGCCTTGTACGACTGGCTGTACAGCGACACTGTAGCTGCAGTGACTGCATGCACAAACACACATCAGTATTTCGCACATATCATGCACTTGGATTAGCGTCAGTATAAGACCTGCAATTTTGCCAGCGTAGGTAGGCCCTTTGTTTGAGAGACAGAGAGTGAGAGGGGTGTGATGTGTTCAAACCTAGAAACAGCAGCATGGTGCATGTAGGGTACAGCTTTGCAGCAGTGAGGTAGTCGGGGAGGGAAAGGGCGGGTGTAGGCCTCCCAGCAGACACACCTTGGTCTATGTATTGTTCCATGAGAGCAACCTGGGTCGTGCGTCCACTGTAAGGAGCGTGTGGTGAGAAGCGTCGCTACGTCTGTTCGCTCCAGTGTCTCCCAGCTGCCTCACAATGCCTTGGCACCCCAATGGAGGCTGGCCTGTGCGCTGACTCTCCGCCCCTGGCCGCGCTCAAGGCAGCTGTGCTACAGTTTGTTGCAAAGACGTGGTTCTCAAGGCTGACAGGACTGGACGCCTGCCCTCAGATGCACACCTCAATGAGTGGGGCCAGTGACATGGGACCAAGTGGCTCAGGCACCGGTGCGGGCTGTGAGCCTGTCAGGCATGCGTCAGGACCGGGAGGTATGGTGTGCCCACCTGTCCCCCTCTCATGTGGGCCTGACACGGTGCTGTGAAGCCTGGCTGGCTGGCATGACATGTGCCATCATACTGGACATTGTGTACTGGCACCCAACTGCAGCCATGGCGTGCGGCATACCGCTTGCCTGTGCAAGGTCGCACCCCTGGTGCAAACGCCAGGGCGGTTGGACAATGCAGGCCAACATGGCAGCACCTGACGATGTCTGCTGTAGGTGGCACACTGTCATGGAGGTGGATCAGAGCCCTTCCATCTTCAACTCACCTGCTCTCCAACCTGGCGCTACCTAGTGGGCAACACGAAGAGCACAGTTGCTCCCAGGGCAATCAAAGTGCCAGTGTGGGCGGTTGGAGCGCCAAGATGTAGTGTGACGCAGCCCCTATAAGCAGGGCAGGGCACAGCACAAGCATGGTTGCAGCAATAGGAAAAGTGCATGCTGCCAGGTTGGAGAGTGCAATGGCGATGTTCACTGGCAACAGGGTGGTGTAGGTCGCTTTGGTTGTATTGCTGGGGCACCGGCATGTGGTGAAGCTGCCCCATTGAGCCAGCATAGCCAGCCCGGAGCTACTGCACTGCTCTGATGCCTCATTGGGCTGGCCCTGCGTAGCTGACGGGAGGCTATTGAGCATGGCACTTGGTGATTGCTTTTTTATTGAAAGGTGAGCTAGCTGGCCAGCATGCAGGCACAAGTGCCACTATTTCTTTCCTTACGTACCTTGGCCTTGGCAGCGACTAGTCGCTAGTCCTGGTGTGAATAAAGGAGGAGCAGCAAGGTGCACCTGCGCATGTGCCTCATCCAGCGTCGTCAACCACAATGCTAGATGCTTACCCTTCCATTCAGCATGAGTTGCAAGCCATCTACTCGCCTCTCTTGCCTGCTCAAGCTGAACAAAGTAAGAGGCTTGCATCAGTATTCACAGCGGCTTGCATGGTCCCACAACCCGCAATCGGCCCTCGGCACCGTCTGTCGCTCTCTCATGGCGCATACTCGAGCTGGTTTCCGCCCTTCGGGTACTGCGGCTTGCCCGCTAGTTGGTCACACATTGAGGCGCAATAAAACGCCGTGTCCGTCGGTGGCAAGGCACAGCTGTGCTCACTGCAGCAACCAGTGCTGATACACCGCACGCCATCACAAGCTCTTGCTCCTTCGGCGAAGCACTGCAGTAAGCGCGCTGCCTCGTCCGCAGCTTCTGCTATGGCTCACATTGCAGTGTGCAGGGTCGCCTGGTCTCTGACGCTCGTGACTTGAGCAGCCCGCTTTACTTGTCCCGCAGAGGATGACAGCTGGCCGCGCTCTGCTCGTGATCCTGGGCCTGTCGCTTGCCTGCCAAGGTAGTTGGGGCACAGCTACGTTCCTTCCTGCGCAGCGTGCGTCCAGTGTCCAGGCGGGCAGCTGGCGGGCTGTTGGCCGGCCGACACCCTCGTCGTGATCGACCTTCCTGTGCTCCTTTCCGCAGGCCTCGCCGGCCGTCAGCTACTACAGCAGTTCGGCGTGGACCTCTCCCAGTTAAACTCACTGATTGACAAGGCACAGAAAGCAGCTCAGAGCCAGGCCCAATCATGGTCTTGGCCCCAGTGGCAGTCTCAGCCCTCATCGCAGCCCGCCTCACAACCACAATCACAGTCTCCCAACTCAGGTTTCCAGCTGCCCCAGTTGCCTGCACTGGCTGGCCTCCAACAGCTTTCACAGCAGACCTTCAAGTTTTCTCCCATGAACAACTGGCAGCCAGCCAGCTCCCCAACTCAGCAGGCACCCTCTCAATCCTCTCCTCAAGCATCCCCTGCCAGGGCCCCAAGTGGAACAGGCTGCGCCGCTGGGAAGCAGAACGGTAGGTGGTGGATGGGGCCCAGCCCAGCTTCCTGTGCTGTACCCTTGCTGAGCATTGATGTGCGGCTCATCACACACCTCACCTCACTGTGCAACGCACTCCTGTGCATGCTGCGCAGGCAATGATATCCTGGCCCTCCACAATGCCTACCGCGCAGCCCACTCCGCTCCAGCCTTGTCTTGGGACTCCCAGCTGCAGAGCAAAGCTCAGAGCTGGGCGAATAACCTGGCAAGCAACTGCCAGTTCTATCACTCGGGCTCAGGTGAGTTGTTGTGCCTGGGCCGCCATGGAACACATGCGTGCTGCGTGCGGCTTGCCACTGCTCTGCCTTGCTGCATGGCCACCACCATCGCACACGTCTCAATGCATGCTCACCCACTGCTGTTCATTGCTTTAGCACTTTGGCATTGGTGCGCAGGCGAGAACCTGGCTTCTGGCTTTGCTTCCTGGGCTGACGCTGCCTATGCTTGGTACGTCCTGCAGCCAGGTCCACACGCGTCAGGCATGCTAGTACTCCGCCTGGCTATGGTCGGTGTGCTGACGTGCGGTGTGCTTGTGTGTCTGGCCAGGTATGTCGAGTACAAGCAGTACAACTACAACGCGCCTGGGTACTCTGCAGCCGTGGGCCACTTCACCCAGATGGTGTGGCTGGGCACCACCAAGCTGGGCTGTGCCACTGCCAACTCGAAATGCTCCCAGGTGGGCTGCGCTGGCTGCCTGCTGCTGGCACAGCATGCTGTGATGTGGCTGCGTGCTGCTCAGCTGACTAGGTCCTCTGCTCAGCATGGGTGGCTTGTGTGGTCTGTGCAGGGGGTCATCTATGTGTGCCAGTATGACCCGCCTGGCAACGTCAACGCCCCCCAATACTTCAGGGACAACGTGCGCGCCCCCTCGGGCTCATGCTATCAGTCCTAGACCCTTGAGCCTTGTACGACTGGCTGTACAGCGACACTGTAGCTGCAGTGGCTGCATGCACAAACACACATCAGTATTTCGCACATATCATGCACTTGGATTAGCGTCAGTATAAGACCTGCAATTTTGCCAGCGTAGGTAGGCCCTTTGTTTGAGAGACAGAGAGTGAGAGGGGTGTGATGTGTTCAAACCTAGAAACAGCAGCATGGTGCATGTAGGGTACAGCTTTGCAGCAGTGAGGTAGTCGGGGAGGGAAAGGGCGGGTGTAGGCCTCCCAGCAGACACACCTTGGTCTATGTATTGTTCCATGAGAGCAACCTGGGTCGTGCGTCCACTGTAAGGAGCGTGTGGTGAGAAGCGTCGCTACGTCTGTTCGCTCCAGTGTCTCCCAGCTGCCTCACAATGCCTTGGCACCCCAATGGAGGCTGGCCTGTGCGCTGACCCTCCGCCCCTGGCCGCGCTCAAGGCAGCTGTGCTACAGTTTGTTGCAAAGA
>JASKMD010000011.1:6529222-6567651 GCA_030144725.1 Haematococcus lacustris
CTTCGCAACCTTCTTCCTTTTAGCAAAAGATGACTAAATTTCTATTGTGCTTGCCCGGCATGACCCTGGGCTACCCAGCTGGACTCGTTGACGCCTGGCACACAGCGAGCTATTAAGCCTGCATCGCACACCTCAGTTTTGGATAGCTTTTCATCTAGCCACCCTGTGGTAGCTTGCTCGAGCAATGACGCCAGGAGCACCATTTTGAAATCCATGCATGTACATCACGAGAGCGACATCGGACGAAACTTCGCTGCCCCTTGGTCCTCGCAACCGTCAGCAGTATGCAGTGTATGCAGAAGATAAACGCTGCGTCGGGGATGCGACCAGCAGCCAAAAGCATCCCGACAACCCAGGCTTTCTCTTGTGGGCATGTCCGGAGTGCTGTGTGTTCTGCGCCTCACCTTTGGGGAGCGAGATCTCCACGTCATCCGCAGCAGCCCGCAAGTAGAGCCCCAGTCCGGTGTCAAGGCTTGTTCGGGCTAGGACTACCAGAGATTGCAGTAATTGCGGGGATAGCGGCGCTGGTGTTTGGGCCCAGTAAACTGCCAGAGCTGGGTAAGGGGCTGGGACAGACAGTGAAGAGCTTCCAAACAGCTGCAAAGGAGTTTGAGACAGAGCTGAAAGCAGCTAGTAAAGGAGACGAGCCCACTGCCACACCAGGCAGTGCAGAGGAGGCAAAGAAAGATTTGAAGCAATGATGAGGTAAGTTCCAAGCACTATATAGTTTGGGCAGCTATGTCATGTTACGTAATCCCATGGGTGTCTGCTTGCCGCAGGCTTAAAGACAACATGTTCGCCATGGGAGTAATCCATGCACCAGCTTGCCAGTTCCTTACCAGGGTGGGCACTTGCTGGGTCAGCTGCTAACAGCAAAGCTGGCCCATAGCAGTGCATGCCATGTGATAGTCTGACATGAGACTGGTTCTGTCAGGGCATGACAGGGCCTCCAGATGCATAAGGCAGCATCCATGTATTGGCTGTGCTTGCTGTCAACTGTGCTCGCTGCCAGGGGCAGCAGGAGGCAGTGGGACGTCAGTGGTGGTGTGCAGGTTGGCTCAGTCCCACTTGTTGTGTGTTGTGCTCCAATGATGCCCAGTCACCTGGTCTAGGTGTAAATAGTAGAACGGCCAGCTGGTGTGATGGTGTAGTGCCAGCATGTCAAGGTGACACTTGTAAGCACAAACATCCTTTTGAACTGTTTGGCCTGTGTGGTCACGATAATTCTAATTATGCGCAAGACCCTTCAGACTGATCAGTACATTGTCACGGGAAACCCAAGTTGCTTGTAAAGGCCACCGCCCGTCTTAATGCGCATCGCGTGATGGCTAAGAAGGGCGGCGGCAAGCACAAGAAGGACCCGGGAAAGAAACAGAAAGGTGCGTGTCCCCAGCCGACTGTGAGCTCCGTGAGTTACGCGCTGTGTGGTGACCCGTCGCTCCTGTTACTACCATCGCAGCGTCTCGTTCCCCTCAAGGCAAGCAACGACGAAGCGTCGGGATGGCTGGACCACGCGCAGACGTCAGGTGCCGCCCCCGCCTTATGTGTCCCCGCACTGATTGTGTCCCCGCCTTTTGTCTTGGCCTGTCAAAATGGCAAATGTGCTTGGTCATGCAGGTCACCAAGGTCCCCGAGGGCGCAGTGCTGCGCGGCTGCAAGAAGACCAGCGGGAGCACCTCCGGCTGCGGGCTGAAATCCACTCCCAGCTCCGCGTCATCGCGTCATTGCTTGTCTTGCGAATTTTTCTGACGTGCCTGGTGGGCTACCCTACCCCTGGCTTCCCCAGCGCCCCTCAGCCTCCAGCCGTGCAGCCCCCCCAACCCCCTGATGCTCCCCCCCTACCCCCACTACCCCCACGGGCCCCTGCCCTGCCTGCCCCTGCCCAGCCTGCCAGCATGGAGTGTGACACTGACTCTGACTGCGAGTCAGATTGTGACTCTGAGCCAGAGCCACAGTCTGACTCGGAGTCAGAGTCAGAACCTGAGCCAGTCACGCAGCCCCCCCCAAGGCGTTGCAGCGCCCGCCTGGCAGCCCTTGCACCTGCAGCACCCACTGGCCCTCCCTTGCCCCTTGACTGCGAGGACCCAGCGATGCTGAGGCAGCTGAAAGACTTTTGCAAGTTCTTTGCCAACCCAAACTTCAAGACAGTCCACAACCAGCTCCAGCGGAGCCTTGTTCGGCATCGCCACCCCATGCTCATGCCAGCCTTTCAGGACCCCAGCAACCAGGTGCTGCTGGCCAAGCTGCAGGAGCTGGGCAGCATCAACCTGGCGGGTGACGCCAACACCATCGACGCACACTCCATGCAGCTGGCGGTGGCCATGCAGCAGCATTACTCCAACCCAGGCAAGTGATGGTGGTGACTAGACCCTGGATCTGGATCTGGACCTGAGCTGACCTGACCTGACCTGACCTTATACCTGACCTGACCTTATACCTGACCTTATACCTGACCTGACCTTATACCTGACCTTATACCTGACCTGACCTTATACCTGACCTTATACCTGACCTGACCTTATACCTGACCTTATACCTGACCTGACCTTATACCTGACCTTATACCTGAGCTGAGCTGACCTGACCTGACCTGACCTGACCTGACCTGACCTGACCTGACCTGACCTGACCTGACCTGACCTGACCTGACCTGACCTGACCTGACCTGACCTGACCTGACCTGACCTGACCTGACCTGACCTGACCTGACCTGACCTGACCTGACCTGACCTGACCTGACCTGACCTGACCTGACCTGACCTGACCTGACCTGACCTGACCTGACCTGACCTGACCTGACCTGACCTGACCTGACCTGACCTGACCTGACCTGACCTGACCTGACCTGCAGAGCGCTTTGTCAAGCTGTACGCCAAGGCAACCAGGGCCAAGCTAGGCTGGAGTGGCGAGGAGGCGCAGCTGTTCATCAGGATGGCGTGCGGGTATGGCATTAACGCCAAGAGCTTGGAGCTGAAGGCCGCCACCCTGGACAAGGGGCATGTGGCGGACCTGATAGAGGAGGCCAACACGCACCGCCGCTTGCTGGGCATGAAGAAGCAAGGCTCCCAGCAGGACACCCTGCCCCTACCCTGCCGCATGCGCCATGCGGTGCATGTGTGCCGGTGGCTAGAGCAGTGGCAGCAGCCCCACACCCCCCCTGAGCCAGGGCAGCCACAGCGCGACAAGAGGCGTGGGGTTGGTCCCCGGACCCTGACCTGCCCGCCCCCTTCCCCCTCACCCCCATGGCCAGGGTGGGGGTGCACTTCGTCAAACTGGACAGCAGGGTGCTGCATGGGGTATGCAAGCATTCACCTCAGAGCCAGCACTGAGCCATAACTGGGCCAGGTGGTTCAACACGCGCAAGCTTCGCAACAAGGGGTTTCAGTTTGAGAGGACGGTGGACACTGACGGTGTCAGCGTGTGCGTGCACTACA
Source organism: Haematococcus lacustris (assembly GCA_030144725.1). Lineage (NCBI taxonomy): Eukaryota > Viridiplantae > Chlorophyta > Chlorophyceae > Chlamydomonadales > Haematococcaceae > Haematococcus > Haematococcus lacustris. The sequence goes on from JASKMD010000011.1 coordinate 6,532,657, forward strand.
CGCGCCCCCTTCCCCCTCTTCCAGCCCCACCCCCAGTTGCCAGCACCAGCAGCCGCCCAAGTGCAGCAGCAGCAGCGGCTCATGCAGTGGGGCTCCCCCACATAGGCAGGGGCATAGCTGAGACGCGTGAGTATGTGTTTGGCCCAGACACACAGATTGGGGTGGGCGTCACCCAGGCAGTCAGCGCAGCCTCAGGGGTGAGGGACGAGAGGTCAGGCCAGCTGGTAGCTGACAAGCGGGCCCGGTGGTAGCTGACCAAGGGCCAGGTGAAGCATGCCAGCGGCCTGAACAATGCCCGCCGTGACACTGAGCGGTGGCTAGCACCGATCAAGCCCCACCTCCAGCACCTGGCAGCAGCAAGCTCAGCCGGCACCTCCCTGGAGGCCAACCTGAAGCACATCACTGTCACGCTGGCCACCTGGGATGCGGTGTAGGAGGTGTACCTGGACCCCAAGTGGGCACGGCAGCGGCTGAGGCTGTACGGAGCCCAGGACCGGGCGCTGAAGCAGTTTTTCAAGCAGGTGAGAGTGGGGGAGGGAGGGTAAGGGGTTAGGCGTAACGTGAAAAGGTACTTGACTGTGCCATGCTAACCGTGTGCTACCATGTCAGCCACCGTGTGTGTGCCTTGTGTGCGTGGCTGCAGTTGGAGAAGGACATGGCTCAGTTGTCCCTGAAACGCCACAATCATGCCAAGCAGCTGGTGGTGTTCTTTGGAGCAGTTAGCATTGGCACTGCGGGAGGGTGGGGTGCTGATGCGGTGTTGCGTGCTTGCCGCAAGGTGGTGTGCAGGCCCAGGGGCGCAGGTCAGCGGCGAGGCAGGGTGGTGCTTGTGGATGAGCACCGCACCAGCCGGGTCAGCTCAGCAGTGACTGGCCAGCAGCCCTGTGAGGAGGAGCTGGACAAACTCAGTGCCACCAGGCCTGCAGGCTGGAAGCCCCCAGCAGGGCAGGTGGAACCCCGCCTGCTGCGCCCAGCCTGGAGCCAGCAGCGTGACTAGCCAGTGCGGGGCATGATGTGGTGCCCTGTAGTGGCCCCCGGCAAGCCCCCACAGGCCCCACGCAGCAGCCAGGAAGCCACACAGCCAGCAGCCTCAGAGCCAGGGCCCAGCACTCCCCAGCCAGCCAAGCGCAGCAAGCGCACCAAGGCTGAGCCGGCAGCTGAGCCCCCAAAGGGCAAGGGCAAGGCTGCTAAAGCCACACCAGCCCCGCAGCCAGGCAGGTGGCTGGACAGGGACTGCAATGCAGCGCTGAACATGCAGCGCATTGGGGAGAGCAGGTGGCGGCCGCTGGAGCTGTGCTACTGGCCAGACCAGGGAGCTCTGCCAGCCAAGGGCAAGGAATACCCTGGCCTGGGCTACAAGCGGCTGCGAGACAAGCCTCCCAAGGCCCAGCAGCAGCAGCAGCAGCAGCAGCAGCAGCAGGCTGGAGCGCAGTAATGTGTGCCCCCTTTGTTGAGCTGTCATCAGCTTACAATTTGTGCATACAGGTCATGCCAACTCTACATCATCGCCCTCGGGTCAGGCAATAGTGTAGGTGGTAGGCGGGCTCATGTGCCATGTGCACTGGGTTTACTCCACACAGCCCAATAACACTGTTTGAGTCGGGTCAGTTAGTGGCTGCTAGTGGCTGCTAGTGGGTACTACTGATCCGGCTCAAATGGAGGCCCTAGTGAGGGATAAGGGGGCTGATCAGTGTTGTTGCCCCCACAGGCAAACATGTTGTTCCTTGTTGATTGAGTTTTGTTTGTCTGATCAGTGTTGTTGGCTCAAGGTGCTGTTCAGCAACACCAGCCAAGATTCCTTCCTTACACGTCACCCGCATCCGTCAATGCACCCATGGGGCTAAGCGGTTTGCACCAGCTACTTAATGTCATGATGATGGTCGAGCATCAACTCACAGCTGTCCAAAGAACAGCTTTGCGGATGCGGCTTATGCGTGGTCATGGTATGACTGTTACACTTCTACTGTGGACGGTTACACTTCTACTGTATTCAAGATTGCTCTAACTTGTGCAGACCAGCAAGGATGCTTGTTTGTACCTATGCGTCCTACAGCTGGCAGGCGTCCAAGCAGCGCACTTCACTAAAAGATAAAATGATGTAAACCACAATCATCAGGTCACACATGCATACAGTCACGCACATAATGCCAGCATTGATTGGTCAAGTTTAAGCGCATCCCACACGCATGATCTGTCAGCCGGTTCAATGGAGATGGTCGTGGCTGACTACCTTGAGAGCCTGAAAGGATGACCTTGATGGCCAGCTGATGCAATGCATGGGATGTTCTTGCATGAAGTATGAAGCACAGCAGTCTGTTGCCAGCCCTAGCCCACAGTGCGACAGCACAGCACGTGTCAGATCGCGGCCAGAGGGGCCGGCTCTGAGAGAGACATGGGCAGACATGCCTGTGGCGCTGGAAGGGTCGATCATGGCTTTTCTTTAGGCCAGTGCTGCTCCTGAGGCTGGGTAGGGGCTGGAGGTGCTCCGCAGGTCACAGGCTGGTGGTGCTTGGCATATCCAAGCAGAGGTGAGGGGAGTGAACCGCTGCTAAGCACCAACCTCAAACCAGGCGGCGCGCCTGCAGGCTGACAGCCCCTCATCCCTCACTAGAGCTAGTGCTGGCTGACAGCCCAGGCCCTCGCCGTCCGTCACGAACCCAGGGTGGGGCGAGTGGGCAGCAGCAGCTCGTAGTGCGCGCCCCCCCACAACAAGCTCACCGGGGTCCTGCTCAGTTCCTGGCCGTACGTGATGACGGGTTCCACCACCCCACGCACTGGCCGATACACGGTGATGGGCCTGGACAGCAGCGGCAGCCGCACCAGCAGCTTGCAGTGTTGTGCACGATGCAAAGGTTGGTGCTGTGGGGAGGGGGAGGGGGAGGGGCAGTGCATGTCAACATTGGCTCACAGCTGGCCTAACCCAGCCCATCCTATCATAACCAAGGTCTCGACACAGCTGAGCCCCCTCCCCCTCCCTCCTCTCTCTTTCGTCCCTCGCCCCTCCCTCCTGCACAGCCACAGGCGTGGGCCACATTCAGTCCTGATGGGGCCCACCTCTTGATGATGTTGACAGACACCACCAGCTCAGGCTCGCCGCCCCACACGTGTTCCGACTCCATGCGCTGCAGGTAGCCCTCCCAGTCATCCGTGATGCCTGCATGGCCACTCACATCCTGGGCAGCCACACTCACATAACAACCTCCCATATCAAAGGTGGTGGTCAAGACATTGGACACAAACCCTAGTGTTCATGCGTGCAGCAATGCCGGTGGTTCTATGCCATGCATGCATTGGCAACGGCTCTGGCCATGCTACCTCTGGGCTCGTCACCACTGCTGCTGCTGCTGCTGCTGCTGCTGTCGATGGCACCTGTCATTCTGATTGAGGTGATGAGGTGCCTCAGAGGCCAGGAGTCAAAGGGCCCCAAGGCCAGCGGCTTAGCAGTGCTCAGGGCAGCAGTTCAAACAATGACAAACAACTGAAACTGGGAAGCAGCTCAATGCAGCCCACAACTTGCGATGCTTCCAGGTGTTGCAGGCACACTTTGCTGTCAGATCCCTGCCAAGCCCCCTCCCTGGCCTTGCCTGCTATGAAGGGCTCCCACTCCTCCCGCTTGCTGCGCATCTCCCTCACCACGGCCTGCCGCAAGTTGAAGGACGCAGTTCTCTCAGCCTCTTCCGGCATCAGTGTGCCTGTGAGGTGCACAACAGGGCAGCCACTGGGGTGTGTGTGGGGTCAAGGAGCTCAGCCCTTGGCAGCCACACCTGGCCGGCTGTGAAGCATTGCAGGGAAAGCCTGCAGGGAAAGCCTGCTGGGCGCCCCTGGCTGGCCGGCACACTGGCACGCTGGCGTCAGCACTAGCGGCGGTGGCGGTGAGAGCTTCCAGCACCAACTGTGAAATAGGTGGTGCCCTTGTCCTGATCTACAACCTCCAGACCCAAGGCCTGTGAGGTCAGGCCACAAGCATGGCCAGCTATGCTGCCACCAGCTAGGTCAACAGGTGAATTGCCCTGACGTGCCTTTAGTAAGGTAGTTGTTGCCCTGCACGATGGCCCGGAACATGCAAGACCCGTCTCCTGTGATGGGATGCAACTGAAACCGGCTGGAGGCTGTGTGGGGTTGGGCGGAAATTGCAGTGTGTGCACGCGCAAAGCACCGGCTCCTGCCCGGCCACCAGGAGCTTGCATTGTGATGTAACCAGTACACTGCACACACAATGCCACCAACCACGATACTGTAGCGGTGGGGAGGAACTAGGCACACGGTGGAAGACGGCAGCGAGGACCCAGGCTGTAGTGTTGCATATCAAATCCATGCACGCCCTGACAGACCTGGTGATGACCTGGGTGGCCAGAACCGTCTGCCAGTCAGAGTCCTGAAGCATGGTTGAGCACATAATGGTCTGGGCTTGATGGGCGAGAAGTGGCTGTTGAGCACGCACAGGCTTGCTTGTGGAGCGGTCATGAGTGACACAGTGTAAGGTGCCGTAGCACACCTGGTGCCGTAGCACGCTGCGAAGCATCACTCTTATTTGAAAGCCAACTAACGGCTCGTCTTGGTTGTGAGATGTACGCTTTCGCTTGACAGGGCTAACAAGTCTTAACTGGTTACATAGGGAACGGATCGTGATAAGGTCTTACAGCTCTTGCTCACACAAGCTATGTCCAGCCCAGCCCAGCCCAGCCCAGCCCAGCCCAGCCCAGCCCAGCCCAGCCCAGCCCATGCATGCATGCAGCCCATGCATGATTGCCACACAACACAAGTGACAGTTTCATGTACTAATGCAACACAAGTGACAGTTGAGTGCACTGATGTAGCAACACAAGTGACAGTTTCATGTTCTGATGTTGGTTGATTGTCCCGATGTAATGATGTGAGGTTAGCTGTAATGATGTATGGTTGAGGACCGGACAGGCCAGCCGCAAACAGTGTTGTGAATCTTCAGATTTTCAGATTTTCATCGTCAGTGAAACTGAGCGGATGCCGCTGGTTCTCAGCCTATCCTTTCGAACGCGACTTGTTTGTAGGCCTGCACTGTTTGAAATGCAGAAATACTTAGGTTGCCAAAGGTCAGACATGCAAGCCATTTTAAAAGATGCAAGCCGTCCATGCTGTCCGTGGATCCGCCATCTGTGGCGTTTTCTGGCTTGCGCTTCTTCCGCTGTGGCTGTAGCGCGCTGGCGCCAGCCAAGTTAATCACAGCACAGCCAATCACTCTGCAACACCCGATCTGCGATCTGACCGGGGGCAGCACCCGGCACTTTCAGATTTTCAATGAAGACGTTCAGATTTTCAGATGAAAATTTTCATTGAAAATCTGAATGAAAATCTGCAATTTTCACAAGCCTGGATCCGGTTGGGCTAGTCAGCACTGCAAGGCAAAGTTAGGCTACGCCAATGTATGTTCCCACAAGCTTACTCAATGAAATGACGTGCTTTCTTCTCCAACAGCTGTGTTGTTGAGTTAGGAACAAGGAACAGTTTGTGGAAGGGGGTCGCTTTTCTGCGTGACTGGCTAGAGAGGAACGCACATTCTCCGCGTTTGTTGCAATGTCGCTCAGTAACTTGCCCCACGACGGTCTTCCGACGCCGCCTGCACCAATGAAAGGCTCGTCAAGCAAGCCTGGCGGGCTGAACATTGATTGTACTTCCTGCTCGATAGCAGGCGTAGCTCAGTCATTGGTGCCGCTACTCACCACTAGAACAATCGATAGTGAGCAGCTGGTCACCCCTCCCATTGGACCACCAACCCCCCTCATGGTAAGGGACAACTGCTTTCCCGGACTCATTTCTGCACGGATAGACACGCGGATTGAAGCGCTGGAAAGCGGCTACGCTGAGCCACACGCTGAGCTGGTCGGGCATGTTGCCGGGTATCTGACCCTACCGAGCCTGCGGACTTGATGTACGCTGACCCAGTATCTGTGAGTCCCTGACTAACGCGATGGATAGTGCGCGATGTGCGAGAAGCCCGACCCCATGTCCAACATCGTGACCAACATGCGCTGGCTCAGGGGCTCTGAAACTAGGCTCTGGGGCTCTAGAACTAGGAGGAGACCATAGTAGGAGCACAGCAGTGGCAACCGCATCAATCATTTGTTGATTAGGCTCCAAGAGGTGGGATGACACTCCTCCATGCTGCCCACTCTGTTGATGCCCGTCTGACAACCATGCAACTCAAGGTAACTCTCCAGCCTTGCGTTACTGGCTAGGGAACTCACTGTGAACCCCCTGCCAAAGTCTCAACTCTTGTTGAGTTTTGTTCATAGAGGTTTTAGAAGCTGGCGTGTGAACATGCCTGCAACATGCCGACATCCAAGTATCACCCCTACAAACGGCAGGAGGGCTAGGCTGCCCCCTGTGCATGTTGTGTGAGGTCTGCGCCAGCTGGCAGCACTGGCTGGGTGGAGATTCATGTGGAGAGGGAGGCTGTGTAAGATGATGTTGAGAAAACTGGGCTCCATGCGTAAAGTGTACCGCAGCGGAAAACTATGCATCTTGCGTTGTGGGTGTTGTGAAGCAGCAGTTAAAAGGTCCATTGCGCAGAGTGAAACCGTTCGCGTGCCTGGCAGACTGCCGGTCACCGTGGGTGCCAGCAGCTCGGGCGCGCAGGTGCAAGCGCGACGCAAAGATAAGGCGTTCCGCGTTAAAATGACAACTCAACTCTCACTAGGCACGCCGCAAAGTCAAATGTCCCTTACGTGGTATCTGTGTCCGCGATCGCTTGCGCCGGCATGGCCTTACTCGCAAGAGGTAACGCGCCGCTTGCCAGGAGACGCGCAGTAATTCGCAGCTGCCAGTGCGATAAACGCTAATGAAAACGGTGCAGTATTGAGAGAGTACTTGCATGAAGACTACCAACCCCATGTTGGGACATCAAATGAAAGATTTCATTGAAAATCTGAATGAAAATCTGATATTATTAGATAGGAGATGTTATTAGATAGGAGGGTTCGGAGCTGGAGTTTGTGTTGGTTGCGGGGCATTATTAACACTCACAGATTTGCGGGAGCTAGGGAGCCGAGCTACCCAGTACAACCGACTGAACGGACCTGGCTAGCGAGAGAGACGGGCCCCGGTCTTAGACTTCATACGTATGTATGCCGCTGCCTACAGCGACCTTGTTGCGTGGACACAACTTTAGACCCAAACAACCATGTTCAGCCTGCGGGCCTGCGCTTCGACGCCGCTAACTTTTCTAGCACGCTGAAGCTAGCGGTGCTATCGCGGTAGCAAATGGTGGTCTGAATGTGGAGAACAGCATGGTGCCCAATTTTTCCCTTGCTTGTCTAGCCTGACTTCTAGGTTGGCGGTCGCTCCCTATTCTTCACGCATAGAAATCAAGAATGACTTTAACTCCCAACGTCCTCTTCTTGACTCGGTTGTTTTTTCTCTTTTGCAAGTGTCAGATAGAGCGCGCGTGGTTAGTCCGGCCGCTCGGACCATGGGTCATGGGGTGACCTCGACTGGGCCGGACCCCGATCCGAGTGGCCTTGGCGCGCTTACCGAGCTGCCATCGCCGTTGCCCCGCGCTGGCGCACCTAGTCATGTGGGCGAAAAGGCCTGTGACCGTCTGGGCCGTCTGGCCGACTGGGCGTGACAGCTAGTGGTTGGTGGTTGGAGCCAAGCAGCGTTCCTTGGTGTTCCTTAGTGATTACCTTGTTTCGAACCGAGTGTTGCGATGTGGGTCGTGCGATGTGCGACGTGGACCTAAACTGTAACCCCGACCGTGAACAAAACTCAGGCCGTGCAGCAAAACCGTGCAGCAGCTCGTTCTAAGCGCACGCATAGAGCTGTCACCCGTTGCACCCACGCATAGAGCAGAAAGCATACTCGTTTCTAGAGGTGCAAACAGTGCGTCAAGTGCCCCAAGTATAGGAGGACAAGTCCACAACCCCGTGACATTCAGCCCCAAGCACCAAGGCATAGATTGTTCAGTCATACATGTACAGTTGCTTGCTGCACAGTGTATGTGGATGCGCAGCTCCTGCATAGCACTTATACAGTGGTGCTGGTGCATGTTACCTGGTGGTGGGGCATGTGCTCCTGGCATGTGGTGGTGGTGGTGGGGCAGGTGCTCTTGGCATGTGGTAGTGATGGTGGTGGTGGGGCAGGTGCTCTTGGCATGTGGTAGTGATGGTGGTGGGCCAGGTGCTCCTAGCATATGGTGGTGGGGGGGGGGGGCAGGTGCTGCTGGCATGTGGTGGTGGTGGTGGTGTGGCAGATGCTCCTAGCATGTGGTGGTGGGGGGGGGGGAGGTGCTCTTGGCATGTGGTAAGGATGGTGGGGGGGGTGGGATGCACCTGGCATGTGGTGATGCTGGTGGTGGGGCAGAAGCTCCTGGCATGTGGTGGGGGTGGTGGGGGTGTTCCTGGCATGTGTCTGGGGGGGGGGGGGGGGGCAGGTACTCCTGGCATGTGTTGTGTGTGTGGGGGGGCATGTTCTCCTGGCATGTGGTGGTGGTGGTGGTGCACCATTAAATGGATGGATTAGACGAGGAAGAGGAGCTTTTGTTTACAACTTTTGTTCACAGCGAAGCAAGAGCATGAACAAAGGCTAGGCCACTCAGTTCTATTTCTTGCTAGCCACACGTGTGGCCTTGCGGACCCTGCCTTGCACATCATTAATCTGCTGTGCAGCCTGCTTGTAGAGGTCCTTGGTGGCCTTGGGTAGCTGGCCCCATGCAGCCATGGACTGCTGCATGGCATGCTTTTTGTGGGCTCCTGCTATGCTGGCAAACACATTGCAGCTGTTCAAGACGCCATGGCTCGGGTTTCTGGCACCAAGGCTGAGAAAGGCTGTCACAATGTCCTCTGTTGTAGTGGGAGAAGCTCTTGCCCCACTTCCAGCAGCTGTTAGAGCCCGAGGGGGGGTGGCAGGTGACCAGGCTGCCCCCCTGCCAGCAGCTGCCAGGGCCTGGGGGGAGGTGGCAGGGGGCAGCCCAGCTCCCCTGCCAGCAGCTGGTAGGGCCTGGGGGGAGGTGGCAGGTGACCAGGCTGCCCCCCTGCCAGCAGCTGCCAGGGCCTGGGGGGAGGTGGCAGGGGGCAGCCCAGCTCCCCTGCCAGCAGCTGGTAGGCCCTGGGGGGAGGTGGCAGGTGACCAGGCTGCCCCCCTGCCAGCAGCTGCCAGGGCCTGGGGGGAGGTGGCAGGTGACCAGGCTGCCCCCCTGCCAACAGCTGCCAGGGCCTGGGGGGAGGTGGCAGGGGGCAGCCCAGCTCCCCTGCCAGCAGCTGCCAGGGCCTGGGGGGAGGTGGCAGGTGACCAGGCTGCCCCCCTGCCAGCAGCTGCCAGGGCCTGGGGGGAGGTGGCAGGGGGCAGCCCAGCTCCCCTGCCAGCAGCTGCCAGGGCCTGGGGGGAGGTGGCAGGTGACCAGGCTGCCCCCCTGCCAGCAGCTGCCAGGGCCTGGGGGGAGGTGGCACTTTTTGTACTCTTTCTGCAGGGCTGCATGGAGCTGCTTCAATGCTGACACCTTCTGCATGCATATGAAACAACATAGCACGCCACACAAGCACCTTAGAGCACAAATGTGTGTGGGTGCTGTGCAACAGGCTAGCATACACCCACGAGATGGGCTGATCCAGGCCCTGTTTCCAGCTGGTCCAGCTCCTGCTCTTCTGCTGGTGTAGGGTGTGGCTTGCATCTGAGCCTCTTTATGAGTCCATGGAGCTTCACGACGTATATGTAGTACAGAGTCGCGCTGTTTACGATGTCCTGGTCATCGCATCTGGGTTCTTGGCTCTCGCACCATCGCTGCAGTCAAGAAGTGAAGTCAATGAGGTCAGCTGTCAGCACACGAATGTGCAATTCCAGCACAACCCACCACGTAGTGCTTGAGCTGCGTTACGTAGCTACGTTTGCTTTTGTCCCTCAGGCCATCGTCAAGCTGAGACACTGCGTCGAGTACTTCTGCGGCCACTGCAATCCGCTTGCCGCTGAAGTGTTGCTGTTGCTCCTCATCCGAACTGGGTGCTGGGTCGCCGGTCTCCCCTTCGGCCGCTCTTTTGTGTGATGTACGCATTCATGTGCGGCTGCTAACCTCCGCTAACGCGGTTAAAAAATGCTTCTCGGTCCAGGCTGGTCCGGGAGGCTCGACTGGTCTGGTCCGGGGCTGGTCCGGGAGTGACTGGCAAAATTGTCCGAATTGTCATGCTAACGCGTGGTTATAGGCAGTTTCAAACAGAAGCTAGGCATGAAGCATCCGGCACACTGCCACGCAATAGTGCAACGGCTCCCAGTTTCAGCTGTATTTCTCCTGCATCGCCCGTCACATCGCTGGTTGTGGCACCGTACACTGCTCTCAACTCACAGCGGCAAATGATTAGTGCGTGCGGGGCGTACAAGTAACCAACCTCTTGAACGAACGCTCTTGCTCACGCGAGTACCGCACAGTCAGTGGGCATCGCAAGCATGGAGTTGCCGCGTAGAACGCGCAGGGCTCTTACTCCCAGGCTGCTGCAGGCCCATGCCGTGTACGATGCTAGAGAGCTGATCGACCTGGCCAGCGCAAGGTATCAGCATCTAAGGGGCAGCTGCATGCCGCAGCTGCCGGCATTGGAGGATAGGGTCGCGGACGGCACTCCGGCTGTCGACCTGTGCCTGCGACGCAACAACCACCAGCAAGAGGAGCACGTGGACCGGGCGCTGTTCAACATCGTCACTGGCAGCGTAGAAGCTATGAAGCGCCTGCACTTCAGCAGCACAGCTGTGCCTGGTATGGCGTCAGTTGAGGGTGCAGTGGTGCTCATCCCTGGTATGACCTCAGCCCTGCTGCTGGCCCACGAGGGTGGCAGCCTGAGCATGCCACCCAAGCACAGCGTGGATGCGCCTACTAGTCTGGCTGAGCAGTTGACAGTGGTGGCGGTGTGCGTGAGGGCGGACATCCCTGTGCGCGTGCTGTGCTGGACATCGCTACAGCAGGCGCTGCTGGGTTGCTTTGCCACTGCACACCAGCCACAGCCACAGTCCAGACCTGCTGTCGGGGCCAGGCCTGCTGTCGGGGTAAGACCTGCTGTCACGGCCAAGGTTGAGGCTGTGCCCCAGGCCAAGCGTGCCAGGTGAGTGCAGTTGGCTGCCTGATTGTGTCTGTTGCATGTGCAGCCAGCTGCAGTGCCTTGTCCTGCATGGCTGCAGGGCGGAGGATGCACCAACAGGACCTGTCTTATGGAGCTTGTTTGTGAAGACACTGACAGGCAAACGTCACCATGTGCACACCTTGCATGGGGCCTCCCTTGTGGCGGACCTTATGCAGGCAATACAAGACATAGAAGGTATACCCCCTGACCAGCAGAGACTTACATTTGCTGGAAGGCGGTTGATGGATAAGGAGCTGTTACAGGACTGTGGCTTACAGGATGGGAGTGTCATCCACCTTGTCTTAAAGATTTGCGGTGATTGACAGCAGCGAGAGATGATGTTCCATCTTCTCACCTTCCAGCTGCACCAGTGCAATTCTAGCTGCATTGCATGTGCTGTTGCTCTATCAGACATCCCACTTCGTCAGCTGTTGTGTGAGGGTAGCTCTCCTGATTGGTCCTTTCTGGTGCCAGTAGAGCTCAACAGTTCATGTTAAGTCAAGATTTGCGGTGATTGACAATAGCGAGAGCACTGCAAAGATTGTTCGCAAGTCTGCAGGAAGTGTGTTGAGTGACTGCTGCATAGCCCCTTCTAGCCTGATGTTGCACCTCTTCACCTTCCAGATGCACCGATGCTTTTCTAGGGAGGTGTGCTGCTTGCTGCCAGGACAGAAGCGCCACTCCAGCTCTGCCGTGACTCCCACGCATGCTAGGATGATGCATGGCTGCAGTGTAACCACCTTGGCATGTCTTGCATGGATGTCTAGCCATTGGTCACTCTGCCCAGTTGTCACTCTGCCCAGTGGTCACTCTGCCATGACTTGCCCAGTGGTCATAGTGCCAGGGCCCAGGGTCATGGGTGCCAGGGTGTGTGTGGGAAGCCTACGGCACTGGTGTGCCCGTAACTGCTCAGCATGAAGCAGTGGATGTATCTTTCATGTCAATAATTGGTGACGTGTATTGGGATACCGGTGCATTCAAGGGTCCAATGATCGCTCCACCACTGCCTCACACGGCGTCAGGCGCGTTACGACCTTGTACCACCAACCACAAAAAGGGACACAGGCCAGGCCAAGCCCTGCCTACAGACAAGCTTGTACAATGTACAAATGTTTCTAGCTGTTGTACATGCTCTGCAGTTCCTTGGTCCATCTCGACCAGCTGTTGGGCCTAAAGAGCAGGGGCACATGCACACGATGGTCAGATAGCCTGACGTTTGGCTGCATCACAGCCAGCTGAGGCGATACTAGTACTACGCCTGCTCAAATGCCTCCTGCCACAGACATCCTACAGTGAGTGTTGTAATGGGTTGACCGCACACGCAACAGCTGCCCTTGCCTTTCTGCTCTTGTCTGCTGCTGCGTGGGGTGCAGGGCTCCTGCTTTACCTTGATTTGCACACAAGTAGCGTGCCACATTATTCAGGGTCAATACCCATGCAAAGAGGCAGCTGCGTCCTTGAACAGTTTCTGCGGCATGTTACCGACCAACGTCATGTTGAGTACCCACCCTATGGCGTCACACCTCCCCACATCAAGAAGGCTTGATGCGAAACACTAGCAACCTAGTAGTGCTGCACCTCTGCCCCTGCCACTGTGCCATGGCTGCCTCACACCTTTGCTGTTTCCCGGCCTTCTGGGGTCAGCGTTGTGTGTATGGCTGTCTCAATGAGCCTGCGGCAGGGTGGGTGCTGCTGGACACCAGGTCAGGTCAAGGAGGGGGGTAAGAGCAGGCTGTTGCAGGGTGAGCGACGCCTCACACAGCACTGCTAAATCGCTGCAGGTGATGGCAGAGCAGCAGGCACGGGGCTCACCTGTAGGTCAAAAACACAAAGGATAGGCAGTATGCCCCAAATAGCAGGCCCCGTCGGAACTTTTGCTGTTTGAGCTGCCTGAAGGCATCCGTGGCATCGATGTAGACGTGGCCCTTCAGGTACAAGTGTACCTACAGGACGCAGCCTGGGCCCACGCCAGTGTTGCACCCTCCTCCACATCCAGCCACCGTGCCTTATCAAACCGTCTGCTCCAATAGCCCCCCCTGGTGTCAAGTCAGGTTTGATTGCTGGGTGCTGGGCTGGGTGCTGGGCTGGCTGCACTGGGCTGGCTGCAGGCGACTGACACTGAGGGACCTTGTGGACTGTGAGCTGGATTGTGTCGGCAGCATAGCCTGAGCTACTCCAGCAGGCTACACATCAGTAGTGGCACTTAGCAGATCTCAGCACTCTGGAAGCGGCCCTGGTGCTCTCACCATGTAGGCTGTGATGGCTACATGCAGGCCTCCTGCCACCCACTTTGCAGTGCCCACCAGGATGGCTGCAATCACAAACTGTGCGCTGTACTCCAACCACTGCACATTGACATGAAGCCAGCACTTGTGTCACAAGGTGTATGGTGCCGCAGGGACAAGGGGCAGCACAAAATGAAGCTGAAAAGGAACACGAAATACTGTTGCTTGTGCTACTGCATCCCCTTCTGCCCTGGCTGCATGTCCTCTCCGCCTCACCACAAACGCCTTCAACTTGCGGCTAAGGTCCAAGGGGTTCAGGAAGTCTTGCTCCAGGTCGCTGAGCGATATGAGCTACGCGAGCGGGCAAACACGGTTCGTTGGGGGCGTTTCCTGATGCTCTGCGGCGACGGTGTTATGAGAGACTCACGCCATACATGCACCGCCCTAGAAGGCCCGCCTGAAGCACAAAGGCGAGTAGCCATACCAGCAGGCTCCACACCATGCCGATCTACTGATGTGCGATCAGCATAGACATGGGTGTTCGGTGGATGTCTTCATGTGGCCGGTTCATGTGCATGTAAGGATGGCTGTACTACAGATAATGACAGAGTAGCTTGGGTACTAGCTTGATGACTTCGCGTCTATGCAATCTTACAGACCTGTGTGTGCAGCTCTTCACCTTCTCAGACAACGCCGGTGACCACAACTCAGCGGACTGCGATGACCTTGAACTGCTGCCGCTGCGGCTGTGCCATGCGACGCAGCGGGCGCTGGCCCAACCTGGGAGCTTTGCCGCTGCACATCATGCCCGCGAGCTCCAGGCCCTGTTGCAGGGCTCACCTACTCCTCCGGCCATACGTATGTAAGACACCCTTGCCCTCTCGAGCAAGCGCACCAGAGCCCAGACAGGGGTCCGCCTAACCCAGGACTGCCTGGGGCCTTTAATGGGTCAACAGCACCGCAGGTGCGCCTTCTCCCAGCTGGCTCAGCTAACTGCGGCCCGACCTTGCACCGTGGACTGCCGCAAGGCCTTCCTCCTGGTGCATGGGGGCCTGCGGGACACAAGCTCCATGCTGGACGCCCCACTGATCACAGCCGTGCTGGCGCTGGCTACCTCCCTAGCTGCCTTGGTACCCAGCACCCATGCAAGCCCACCCTGGCCCGCTGAGACAACTGGGCATGCACAACCACCTCACTCCTGCCAGGACTCTGCTGCACAGCCTGCAGTCTGCATCTTGTCCTCTGGTGACGAGCTACAGAGCAGCACCTGGCAGGCAGTGGCCCCTGCAGCAGCCGGCAGTGGTGGCAGCAGTGCAGCAACGTCAGCCGTGGGAGAGACAGCAGGCGGTAGCTCCAGCAGGGCGGGTGGCATCCTGTCACTACCGGTCACACCAGCCGCCAGGCACAGGCTGAGACTGGGAGCAGGCTGTTCCACCCAAGACCAGCACACAGCCCCCGGCCCAGCTGCTTACTGCCCTGGTCGGCGCCTGACAGTAGCCCAGGCTGAGGCACTCCACCGGGGGCTGGCTGCCTGGGCCGGCCACTGGCACCCTGCGGTGCGGCGGCAGGCGCTGCTGGGTCTGCAGGCTGCTCACCGCCCTGGCCCTGCCCACCCTGACCCCGCTCCCCTGCTGCACCAGCCCTGGCTCAGCTCTGACTCAGGACCTGCATCCCAAACAGTGGGCCCAGGCGGGGAGGATGCCGCCGCAGCCTCAGTGCCAGCCGCAACCCCAAACCCACCCCCACTCCCAACCCAGACTCCAGCACCAGCACAGGCAGACAGCCATAGCAGAGCCCCCTACCACCCCCTCCCCTCTCCTCATGGTGGCCTTGCCACTGTGGGCTCAGCCTACTCAGCGGCCGTCACTGCCCTGGCAGACCCTCAGGAGCCGGTGCGCCTCGCTGCCCTGGGCCTGGTGGCGGTGCTGGCGTCAGCCCACCCGGAGCTGCAGCTGGGTGGCTCCCGCTGGCTGCAGTTTGGCGTGCCCCTGCCCCTGCTGGATGACGCCTTCCAGCGCTTGGCAGCTGCGGCTAGCGATGGGGAGAGGGCGGTGAGGGTGCGGGCTCTGCAGCTGCTTGCAGGTACGAGGCTAGATTTGAGCAAGAGGAGTGGCAAGGAGGAGAGGAGATAGAGGTTGTGGGAGCAGGGCCAGCAAGGGGCACCCTGCCCTTATTCGCCCTCACTCGTCTGTGCTGTTTCCAACCTGTTCCTGCCGTAAGCACCCCTGCACACCTCCTACCACCCACCCCTTGCTCACTGCACCCACTCCTCTCTCACTCACATCACCACCTCCAGCTCCTCTCGTCACATCGCATCGGCTGTTCACACCCACTCAACCTCACTCTTCTCAGCAGCCTGCTGCTGCCTGGCTGTTGTCTCCAAAGACAAGGCAGAGCGGTACCAAGCAGAAGCAGTGCCTGGCCTCCGATGCCTGGCCTCCAATGCACCTCCCACCTAGACCTCCTTGCCGGCTGCAGTACTGCCTCCTGCGGGTGCCCCTCCCTGCCTCAGGTCTGCCCCGCCCTGGCACCCGGGTCAAGCTGCAGCTGCTGAGCAAGAAAGCTACCGTGGCTGCAGCCAGCCCCCCTCCACAAAGCTCTGGGCCCTCAGGGGCTGGACCCCAGGCACATGCGGCAGGGTACCCTGCCCACCCTGACGCTGGCCCACCTGGGCAGCTGCCCCCTCCTCCTCCTCGTAGCGCTGCTGGCATCAGCAGGGGTCACGCCAGGGCTGAGGAAGGGGCGGCAGGCGAGCAGGGGCTGGGGCATGAGGCTCACTTGGATTCAAGGGCAGGCGCCAGAGCTGCAGAGCAGGAGGTGCCACGTCGGGGCAAGAGGGGCAGGGGTGCTGGCGGGGTGGGCAGGCGGGCTGGAGGGGGGAGAGTGAGTGAGGGGCCGGGGGAGGGGGAGGCGGGTGGGGAGGGTGGAGTGGGGAGGGAGGGGGGCGCAGGGCAGGGTGGGGCAGGCAGGGGCAGAGCTAGCCTGGGACACTGGTGCTGGTGTGGGGGGCCAGGGGCGCGGGGCCTGGACCTGTTTGACGCCTCAGTGGGTGCCCTGGTGCACGGCAGCGAGGACGAGAGCAGCCTGGTGGGTGGGTGCCCTGCCCTGCTCTGCACCTGCTGACCCCCTGGCTTTCATAGGGTAGCTGATGTCATGTCAGCCTGACTCTGCCGCTCCACACCCGCTGCTCAACCTGCTTCCTTGCTTCATGCAATACAGTGACAGGCAAGTTACATATAACTATATTGTTCTGAATTACATCCTAGTTGCACCTGGCAGCACAGCGGTGTTATCAAGCACAGTGTCATGACATTACTTTCCTTAAAGCTCATTAAGCATCATCGTTTTTTTTTTAGAGCACAGTGGTATGTATGTAGACAGACTCTTGCATCACACAGTTAGTAAAGATGAAGCAACAGGCTGGCAGGAGCCCAAAACTGCTTACTAATGCTCCTTCTGTGGCAGGCCATTCAGCCCTAGACCCCCCTGGCCTCGCCACACAATGAAGCTCACACAGTTGCACACTCTGTTATTGTGCTTCACTCACACACGTGCTGTCATTTCTTTAAGTGAGATCCATCCACTGCCGTGGTGCTGGCAGCCGTGGTGCTAGGTGCTGTGCAGGTGCGTGTTGCCACAGCGCTGGCACTCACTGTCCTTGGCCAGCAGGAGCTCCCACAGCTTGATCCCCACTCTGTCACTCCTGACCTTGGCCCTGGTGCGGTAGGTGGGCCAGCCCTGAACCCGAACAGCCGTCAGGTGCTCGAGCAGTGTGTCGAAAACCTGGCCGACCTTCTCACGGACGATAATCGCACCGTGCGTGAGGCAGCGGCGTCTGGCTTGGCCCGGCTGCTGACCCGGGAGCGGTTGGCTGCTGCGGATTGCAGCAACAGCTCGTTGCCACCGAGTGGGCTGTGCCTGGCGCCCCGCCTTCCCGGGCTGGCAAGCAAGGACCAGGTGATGAGCCTGCTAGACGCCGCAAGCGACCCGTCAAGTGCTGTCCGTTGCGATGCATTCCGTTGTTTGGCCTGCCTCCCACTGACCTCCCCGGATATGATGCGGGGGTTGGTGCTAGCTGCGGTCCGCTGCTGCTCACAACAAGGAGCTTCACAGCCCGAGGCGAGCCTGGCCCTGGCCTGCGTGCGGGCCGCGGCGGGGCTCATGCCCGGTATCGCGAGGGCGTCGGCCACGGCCATTGCACAGCGACACCAGCACTTGAAGGCGCAGGGCCAGGGCCACGAAGCGAAAGAGACGGCGGCAGGGTTCGGGGCTTGGCCGCCCACTGTGGTGCGCAAGGAACACTTGCTGGTAATGAGGGCGCTGGTGCAGGGCGCTGGACCACCGCCGCAGGGCCAGCCGCACCTGGTGTAAACACGGTGTCTAGGTGAAAAGGGAGACGAAGTTTTCTGAGATTGGCGTGCTGCCTGCAAGGTACTTGCTGCGTTTCGACTTGTAATCTTGCACATGCTGCGATGTGCCTATGCCTATCTTGCGAACAACCAATCGGCAGGGCCAGGGGGTAGGAGTGTAGAGTAGAAGGCTGGAGTGTAGAGCTTGTTGGCTGGAGTGTAGAGGTTGTGTTATAAGTTTACTAAGGTTACGCTCAGGTTCCAAAAACATTTACATGTGCACTCTACTGGGGAGGTTGGTGAGGCTCAGTGGAGGGCGAACAACTGGCCAGGTGGCCCACCGGCACCACTTTAAAACAGTGGCCGCTGTGAAGCTACTGGAAGGGTAAGAGTAATTATAGTTGGCACAGATTCATAAAGAAAGCTATAATTATATGTAGGGAGCGTCTCATGTACGTACATGTACGTACATGTAACTGTTACATTTGCGGGTTATACGGGTGTTACACGGGATGTTACACGGGATGTTACATGCTCACGATTACGGGGTTCCTGGCATTACGGGAGTATAGCAGACTAAGCGTTCATCGCATGCCGCACGGTGCTACGCCAATCGCACACGTCCCGGCACCGGGACATGCATGATAAGGTTGTGTTAAAGCCAGAAGTTGTTGCGTGTAAAAGTCAGAAGTAGAAGTACAAGTAGAAATAGAAGCAGAAGCAAAAGTAGAAGTAGAAGTCAGAAGTTGCTGCGTGTCGAGAAAGAGTCCGATCCTGCGCCTGACAGCCCGCTGAATGCCTTGAGGCATTGCTTCACCCCGGTCCTCTCGCGGCAGTGGGCCAAAACTTGCATTTGTGCCTGGCAGCTGGCTCATGTTAGCGACGCCGAGCTCGGCCCGGTTGTTTGTGGGCACCTTTTGCAGTGGCACACCACAATGCCGTCGCTATTGTAACGAGAGAGCCAGTCATTTGCGAACTTGCTGAAGTACAACATTTGCTGCCAAATTGAGACTGTTGTAGACCTGCTGCTTGGAAACATTCGCAGCAGCCATCAGCAGCTGCTAGAACTGCGACTGCGGCTTGCCGAGCTGCAGCCCGCGGCCCGCGACCCCAAAAATATTTTCTGGTGCGGGAGCAGTTGCGACCAGTGCGGCGGGGTGTACAAGCTCACTGTATTCGAGCCAAGCAGCTAAGAAGGCTATGTAACATGACCGGCACGTGTACGTATACGGGATGTAACATGTAACATAACATAACAATGTAACATGTAACGTTACACGGGTCCAGACGCTCCCTAATTATATGCTGTAGGACTATAATTACAGTCCTTGGCTCAGTGCACAAGTATTTGGCAGCCTAGTTGCCTGCTTGAGGTTACGGGTCCGACCCCACGCAAGAGCGTACTTTTCATGCCAAGTCAGCCTAAACTAGCTGTGAGCAGCTCATCGACCCGCATGTCAGCGGTGTGACGTTGGGGGGCGGTGTGGATTGAGGTGGGCTAGGGGGGAGGGGGGAGATGTATGTCATGGAGGGTCATTTCACATTCTCTCCACAGTGTTGATTCTGACTGTTTGCATGCTTTTCAATACAATATGACATCTCATGCACTCTCACTGCAGTTACTGATGAGCATGTCATCCAAGCCATCAAGACAGACACCTTGCACGTGCAACACATCACACAACACAGCAACACATGTCTCAATGCTCAAACGCCTTGCAACACCACTACAAAAGACATGTGTTGCTGATGCTAGGCACATGCATTGATGCAAGAAGGTGGCAACACCAAACAACACAAATTAGGCTGGGCTGGGCTGGGCTGGGCTGGGCTGGGCTGGGCTGGGCTGGGCTGGGCTGGGCTGGGCTGGGCTGGGCTGGGCTGGGCTGGGCTGGGCTGGGCTGGGCTGGGCTGGGCTGGGCTGGGCTGGGCTGGGCTGGGCTGGGCTGGGCTGGGCTGGGCTGGGCTGGGCTGGGCTGGGCTGGGCTTAGGGGGGGAGGGGGGGGGTATGTCTGAACACTCCTGGCTGCTGGCATCACGCTTTACCTATCCTAACAACTAGGTGACACAACACAACAACACAACAACAACACCCAGCTCCAGGCTGCGCGCTCCAGGCTGCCCGCTGCAAGCTGCATGCTGCCGCCCCAAGCTCCAGCGTGTGTCGTGGGGTGGGGCGGAGGGGAGGGGGGGAAGTAGGTGGGTAGCAGACTTGAAAGTGGTGGTGGTGGGACGGGGTAGGGAAGGGGGAAGGGAGATGGGGGCAAGGGACATGAGTGTGATCATCGTGCTCCATGTTCTGCTCAATGTCATGACTCATTGTCCATCCTGCCTGTCAGTGTCTTCACAAACAAGCTGCATAGGACAGCCAACTGCCCTCACCTGGGACGCTTGGCCTGGGGCGCAGCCTCAACCTTGGCCATGACAGCAGGCCTGACCCTGACAGCAGCGAAGTGACGGCCAACGCAGGATACATGCAGATGGGGAAGTGTGGCAGTATTGCTTAGCTAGGCTACAATCAAAGCGGACCATTAATGTTGTTGAAGAGATATGGCAATGGGCAGGTCAGTGGCAGCAGCGCAGGGTCACTGCTCATCGCACATGTTGGGCATCGCACATGACAGGTGACCGCCAGCACCCGGCAGCCCTGACCAATGCAAGGCAACTGCCAAGCCACCTCTAGTGCCATCACCACTGCCCAGTCCGTGCCACCCCCATTGTCACTTTCCCTCCTCAGACCTCTGAGCTTATGCGTTGTCATGCTCCTGGCAGGCACCAGGCACCAGAGTCGCGCTCTATTGGGCTGCTAAGTGAGGCCCAGGGGAGGGGGAGCCACTGGCCAGCAGGCCCACCGACACCAAAAGAGTTACACGCCATACTGCAAGAAAGGGGCGTGTGTGGGGTGACGAGGTGAAGCTAAGAGAGAAACCGTGGGGGAGAAAAGGGCAAGATGCGATGCGATGCAGCTGACCAAGTGGCTGACTAAAGAAGTGTCAACCAGCGGGGTGTTCAAGAAGGCACAACAGCACATGCAATGCAGCTAATCACAACGTACTGATAGAACACAAGGTTCGAGAGCATGCAGGCCATGGGATGGCATGTAATCTGCCGCCTTTGCATGCTCCAAACAGACCTGGCATATAAACCACCTGGTGGTTGTGGCGCTTGTGTTTTGATCCTGAACCTCCCTAGGACCCTTGCAGTAGCCCTGGATACAACACTATGTTCACTGGGTTAAAGTCAAAGCAGGTTCATCGCCCACTCATGTCAAGACATTCATGCAAGACATGCCGAGGTGTTGCCCTGTGGAGGATGACAAGACAGCCATGCGTCAACCTAACATGCGGGGGTGTCATAGCAGAGCAGGTATGGCGGTCCTGTCCTGTCAGCAAGCAGCAGGCAGCACTCCTCCCCACAACAGCACTTTGGTGCAGCTGGAAGGTGAGGAGTTGCAACTTCAGGCTATCAAACAGTCTTTTCAGTGCTCATCTATTGTCTAATCACCGCTGAGCCTCAAGATTTGGTGGACGACACTCCCACACTGCAAACCACAGTCCTGTAACAGCTGATCATCCGCCAATTGCCTTCCAGCAAATATTATTCTCTGCTGATCAGGGGGGACACCGTTTATGTCTTGTGCTGCCTGCTTCAGGTCCCGCACAAGGGAGGCCCCATGCAAGGTATGCACATGAAGACGTCTGCCTGTCAGTGTCTTCACAAACAAGCTCCATAAGACAGGTCCTGCTGGGGCATTCTCCGTCCTGCAACCATGTGGGACAAGGCACTGCAGCTGGCTGCACATGCAACATCTACAACCAGGCAGCCAACTGCCCTCACCTGGCACGCTTGGCCTGGGGCGCAGCCTCGACCTTGGCCGTGACAGCAGGCCTGGCCCCGACAGCGGGCCCTGCCCTGGCAGCAGGTCTGGCCTGTGGCTGTGGCTGGTGTGTAGTGGCAAAGCAACCAACCAGCGCCTGCTGTAGCGATGTCCAGCACAGCACGCGCACAGGGATGTCCGCCCTCACGCACACCGCCACCACTGTCAGCTGCTCAGCCAGGCTTGAAGGCGCATCCACGCTGTGTTTGGGTGGCATGCTCAGGCTGCCATCCTCATGAGCCAGCAGCAAGGCTGAGGTCATTCCAGGGATGAGCACCACTGCGCCCTCAGCTGACTCCATGCCAGGCACGGCTGTGCTGCTGAAGTGCAGGCGCTTTATAGCTTCTGCGCTGCCGGTGACGATGTTGAACAGCGCCCGGTCCACGTGCTCCTCTTGCTGGTGATTGTTGCGTCGCAGGCAAAGGTCGACAGCCGGAGTTCCGTCCGCGACCCTATCCTCCAGTGCTGGCAGCTGCGGCATGCAGCTGTCCCTTAGATGCTGATACCTTACGCTGGCCAGGTCGATAAGCTCTCTAGCATCGTACACGGCATGGGCCTGCAGGAGCCTGGGAGTAAGTGCCCTGCGCGTCCTACGCGGTAGCTCCATGCCCGCGATGCCAACTGAATGTGCGGTACTCGCGTGAGCAAGAGCATTCACGAGGTTCGTTCGAGAGGTTGGGGCGGGTTCGCGCCATGTCACAGTTTGGTTACTTGCATGCCCCAGCACTAATCATTTGCCCGGCTGTGAGTTGAGAGCAGTGTACGGTGCCACGACCAGCGATGTGGCGGCCGACAAATGCAGCTGAGATGGGGAAGCGTGGCAGTATCGCTTAGCTAGGAGCAACAGCAAAACAACACAGCACCTCCTGGGCATACGCAGTCATGGCAACAGTAGGGCAGCCCCAAAGCACGCCCATCTAGCCCAAATACCTGGCATCTGATTGTTCAGTTCCAGCAGGGATGGTCTGCAGACAAGAAGGAACAAACTTGCTGACTTCAGTATATATATGCAGAGCCAAGGGAGCTCTTAGGCCAAGGGCGAGTCAGGCTGCTGGCTTGGCAGGCTGGGTAGCCTTGGCTGCCTGCTCAGCCCTGGTGTGTGGATGCCTTGGCCTTGCCAGCCTTGCTCTTGGGAGGCTTGATGCGCTTGGCTGCTTGTGGGGGCTGTGTCGGGGCACTACAGTGACTATCCGCTTGCTGGACGTGGCCCAGCATCAACTTGCCAAGCCGCTTGCTGAAAGCTGTTGCTGAGTACACTGCCCCTGCTGGGGGAGCCCACTCCTTAGGACGGGGCTGGTCGCGGCGCTCCACAGCTGAGCTGACCCTGGTGTTGCTGAACTCATGTATTAGCACCTTTCCCATCAGCTGGCCTAACCCCTCAGCCTCTCCATCACCTTGCGGTAAGCCTGTTGCACTACCTTGGCCGCCCACTCACCCCACGTGCCAATGCCAGCGTTGCCAAAGGTCACCACCTGCTTGACACAGCCGTACAGCTCCATGGACAGGGCCTCCACCACCTGCTGGAACGGCATGGCACACACGACACAAGGCAGGGTAGTCACAGCTGGCCACACTATTTAGGTGCAAGCAAGGCTCCCAGTGACCCACCACCAACACCTGCTCCAACCCAACACCTCCTCCCCCCAACAAGCTCTCCCTCCACCCAGCCCACCTCCATGCCCTGCCCATAGCTTCTTGCAGCCCAAGCCACTGGCAGGCCCCCCTGGTGGCTGCCGCGTGTGCATAGGGCTTCTGCAGTGAGGTGCCAGTTGTGGGCACTTGTGCCAGTAGTGGACTGCAGCAGCTGGATTGCTGCTGACCATTTCTCAGTGTTGCAGCCGGCCTTGTGCAGCAGCCGGTGGTCGTGATCCAGCTGCTCTTATTATTGCCTGCCAGTGTCTACCTGTCAGGCTGCGGGCTTGGCAGGCTGGGTAGCCTTGGCTGCCTGCTCAGCCCTGGTGTGCTTAGCTGGTGAGGGGCAGCTGGGACAGCTGAGGCTCTGAGGCAGCTGGCTGTGTGGCTGCCCTTGGCCTTGCCAGCCTTGCTCTTGGGAGGCTTGATGCGCTTGGCTGCCTGAGGAGCTGTGGCAGGATGCGTGGGTAGGGATGAATGCACCACATCAGTCTTAGCATCTGATTGCCAAGCCGCTTGCAAAAGCTCGATTGTGGTACACTGCCCCACCCAGTACCCAGTACCCAGACGGGGCCAGTCACGGCCACCCACAGCTGAACTCATCTACTAGCACCTTCCCCTCAGCTGCCCCTGACCCCTGCGCCTCTATCACCTTGCGCTGGGCCCTCTGCACTGCCTTGGCTGCCCACTCACCCCCGCGTGCCAATACCAGCTTTGCCGAAGAAGGTCACCACCTGCCGTACAGCTCCATGGACAGGGCCTCTGCCTCCTGCAGGACCTGCATGGCACACACGACACATGAGGCACACAAGGCAGGGTAGTCAAAGCTGGCCACACTTTCTAGATGCAATCTAGGCTCATCACCATGACCTCCAACCACCACCAAAGATCTCCAACCCCAACCCTAACTCCAACAAGCTCACCCTCCACGCAGCCCGCCTCCATGCCCTGCCCATAGCTTCTTGCAGCCCTAGCTGATGACGGGCCCCTGGGCTTTCAGTGCTCGCCGCCTTTGGGCCGCCTTTGGTTGCTGCTGACCACTTCTTGGTGTTGCGGCTAGCTTTGTTCGGCCGGCTGTCATGCTCCAGCTGCTGTTTGGTCAGTACGCACTACCACTTCGTGGGCTGGGCTGGCTAGCCTGGCTTGGTGGGTGGTTGATATTTGCTAACTGACCCGCTCTACATGAGCCAGCATGGCGCCAGCCTGGACCTAGCCCATAGCCAATCTGTGGGCCCAAGGACCAAGCACCCATGGCACCTTGGCTGTGCAGCTGTGATAGGCCTCACAGGTGCTGACACTGCCTGTCTCTACTGGCTACCGTCAAAATAATGTCTCCGTCCGTCTGTCCGTCTGTCAAAGGTCAAAGTGAGATGTGGAATCCTTTAAGTTGCCTGGAGCAGGCAAGGCCCAGGGCAAGGCGGTTAAACCCAAACCAGCCCCACAGCCAGGCAGGTGGGTAGACCGGAACTGCAATGCAGCACTGAACATGCAGCGCATTGGGGAGAGCAGGTGGCGCCCACAGGAGCTGTGCTGGTGGCCAGAGCAGGGGAAGCTACCAGTTAAGGGCAAGGAATACTCTGAGATGGGCTACAACCGGCTGCAAGACCAGCCATCCACGGCCCAGCAGCAGCAGCAGCAGCAGCAGCAGCAGCAGCAGCAGCAGCAGCAGCAGCAGCAGCAGCAGCAGCAGCAGGCTGGGGCGCAGTAGTGTGTGCCCACCCATTTGAGCTGTCATCAACTTTCAGTTAGTGCATGCAGGTCATGCCAACTATTAGCCATCCGGGTCAGGCAATGGTTTAGGTGGTAGGCGAACGTGCAAATGTGTGTGCCATGTGCATGCCATGTGCATGGGAACTCCACACAGACAAAAAACACCGTTTTGTGGTGGTCCATGCTCAGTGGTCCACTGCAATGACGGCCCTAGAGATGGTCCAAGTGAGGCCCAAGTGAGGGTCAAAGTGCTGTCTAACTCTACTGTCTAACTCTACTGTTTATATGCTTGTGGTAGTTAATGACCCCACCTGTGCTGCTGGCTGACCCCAAGCAGCCCCTGGGCATTGCTAGCCCAAACCTGGCCTTAGCCCATTTAGTGCCAAGGTGCAGGGCCCTGGTCAGGTAACGCCATGGGGCCTCCCCTGCCCGCTGGGGGTCGAGGGCTGCGTTGCAGTCCCTGTCAACCCACCTGCCAATGTCCCCAGGGGTGGCCTGGTCCAGCCGGGGCACCACATGAGGCCCCGCACTGGCGTCTCAAACCGCTTCATGTAGGCTACCTAACGCACCAAGCTGTCCTGCACCTGACCAGTATGCACCTGACCTGACCTGGCTGGGATTTCCAGCCTTCAGGCCTGGTGGGCTTGCTGCGGTCCAGCTCCTCCTCACAGGGCTGGGGGCAGTTCATAGCTGAGCGGACCCTGCTGGTGCGGAACTCATCCACTGTCATCACCTTGCCTGACAGCCTGTCTGTTGGCTTGCCGCTGTTGGGCCTCTTCACCACCTTCCGGCAGGCCCGCAGCACAGCCTTGGCCACCCACCCACCCCGCGTGCCAATGCTAGCATTGCCAAAGAACATCACCAGCTGCTTGCGTGTCCCCCACCGCTACTGGGACACCATGGCTGCCTCCTCCTCCAGCTGCATGGTTTGGCTGGGGCCGCCCCAACTGCTTCGCATGTCATCCAATGTATCCGTAAGTTGGTACGGTATGGATTGGTATGGATGACTGCTCCTGGCTCCTGACCCCAGGCAGCCCCTGGGAATTATTTACCAAGAACCTGGCCCCAGCCCCCACAATGGGTGCCAAGGTGCAAGGGCTGGGGCCCATTGTGGATCAGTGAATGGGTGACCTCAGTGGGGGGCCAGCAGGGCAGGCAGCAGGCTGTTCATGCCAGAGGCAGCGGGTGACATGCACATACAGGTACATGCGGAGGCATAGGGACCTGCCTTGGTTTAACACCCCCAGCGGCTGCAATAGCACCTCTACATGCTGCTGCCATGCTGACTGCCATAGAAGGCTGATCGCTGGCAGGCCCTTGCCGCCAGGGACTGGATTTCTGCAGTCACTGGCTGCATACTGTGCGCTTATCGCTGCATCTGGCCCTCTGGGTCATTGTACTGCAGCAAGAAGTCAGGCACCGCCTTGGTGGCATTGGCTTCAAGCGCCTTGGGGTCGCCCATCAGGCCCTCCTGTTGCACCCAGATCCTGACTCAGTCCAGCTGCCGCACCCTGCTGCTGCTGCTGCTGCGTATTAGGCTGTCCAAAGAAGCACTGGGCTAGATGGTGGAGTGTCTGCCCAACATGGAGGGGGCCACGCATGAGCTGCATCACGAATGTCTGGGCATGGGGGCCTACCAGCCCCCCTGCTAGGTCCTGGAGGTGTGGGGTCCAGGGTGTCAGGGTAGCACTTCAGGGCCAGCTGGTGCGGCTGGGGCTGGGTGGGCTGCTGCCCCAGGGCGGAGGGGGCTGGTGGCGAGTGGGAGGGGTGCTGTGGAGGGGTGTAACTGGCTGGATGTAACCCATGGGAAGGGGTGGGGGGAGGGCCTGGGGCCCAGGGGCCAGGTGAGACCCTTGGTGGCCAGGCTGACCTGCTGACCTGCTGGACTGCCCCGAAAGGCGCACCTGCCCCACCACAACGTCCTTTTGCTCTTGCATGACTACAGAGCATGCCCCTGAGCCCACATGCCGCCTGTACTCAGCCTGGCCCGGCTCCCGGTTCTCCTGCAGCTGGCCCACTAGGGTCCGCGCTAGCTGCCAGCTGCCACATACACGCGCTTGTAGGTAGGTGAGGTGGCGTAGCTAGCTGGCTGTGGGGTTGCGAGTCACCTGCGCGATGGCTGGTCGAGGTGCCACATCGGCGGCCACCATCACCATCTTGGCAGATGAAGCCATGCTGTGCACATCAGCTGTGCAGGTGCTGACATTGCATCACCAGAGGGGGGAGAGCAGCCATGCAAGCCAGAGGGGGGAAGCCATGGAGGAGCCTGGAGGGAGGACGTCGTGCTGGAGAGCGTTGAGGCCGGTGATGCGTTGCCCACGACCCTTGAGGCACAAGGTTTGAGGCTTGAACTCATATGCCAGGACAGCATGGGAGCCATGCAATTGTGACAGTCGGCGTACATCCCTTGTAGTTGACAGGCTTGGCTTGGCCCTGTTCCCTTTCCCTTCCACTTGTGTATTTTCACACATCCGTGTATTTTTCACGGAAAACCCAAATTGCTAGAAAATGCCCCCGCCCGTCGCACTGCGCATCGCGTGATGGCTAAGAAGAAGCGGAAGGGTAGCGACAAGAAACATAAAGGTTCGTGTCCCCAGCCGTGACGTGAGCCCTAGACGTGAGTTACGCGCTGTGAGATAACCCGTCGCTCCTGTTGGCTCCTGTTGGTGTTGCAGCGTCTCGTTCCGCCCAAGGCAACGACAGGATCGTCGAGATGGCTGGACCACGCGTCGACGTCAGGTGACGGCCACGCCTTATGTGTCCCCGCACTGTTTGTGTTGACCCCGCCTTTTGCCTTGGCCTGTCAAAATGGCAACCTCGCTTGGCTGCAGGTCATCAAGGTCCCCGAGGGCGCAGTGCTGCGCGGCTGTAAGAAGACCAGGCGCAAGCTGAGGGAGCACCCAAGGCAAGATCGTCGAGATGGCTGTGGTGCCCTGTAGTGCCCCCCCGCAGGCCCCCACAGGCCCATTGCAGCAGCCAGGCAGCCACACAGCCAGCAGCCTCAGAGCCAGGGCCCAGCACACCCCAGCCAGCCAAGCGCAGCAAGCGCACCAAGGCTGAGCCGGCAGCTGAGCCCACAAAGGGCAAGGGCAAGGTTGCCAAGGCAAAGCCAGCACCACAAACAGGCAGGTGGCTTGACAGGGACTGCAATGCAGCGCTGAACATGCAGCGCATTGGGGAAGGCAGGTGGCGGCCGCTGGAGCTGTGCTACTGGCCAGACCAGGGAGCTCTGCCAGCCAAGGGCAAGGAATACCCTGGCCTGGGCTACAAGCGGCTGCGAGACAAGCCCCCCAAGGCCCAGCAGCAGCAGGAGCAGCAGCCTGCTGTGGCACAGTAATGTGTGCCCCCTTTGTTGAGCTGTCATCAGCTTACAATTAGTGCATGCAGGTCATGCCAACTCTACATCATAGCCCTCGGGTCAGGCAGTAATGTAGGTGGTAGGCGGCTCATGTGCCATGTGCACTGGGTTTACTCCACACAGCCCAATAACACTGTTTGAGCCGGATCTAGTTAGTGGCTACTAGTGGCTGCTAGTGGCACTTAGTAGGTACTTCTGATTCGGCTCAAATGGAGGCCCTAGTGAGGGACAAGGGGGCTGGGCAGGGCAACTCTTATGAAGCCAGGGCACCCCTTGCGCCCCACCGCACCATGCCCTGTAGCCCCTGGCTGGCCAAGGTGTCCGAACACGGTGCACTTTGCAAGTGCGTCACTACCAAGTCGTGCATTCTAGGGTTTCCTGCCAGCCCATTGATGTGGAACGACAGCACTGCAGAACTTTCTTGTAGCGATGTGCTCATTCGAATGGTTGAGGCAACTGATGACCTGATAGCGGCCACAGCTGTGTGCTGCTAAGGTGCTTGGGGAAGGGAGTAAAGTGTGACTGAGCTGAGACCAGGGAGCCTGTGAGGGCGGGGGAACGAGACAGGACTTCGGCTGAATCATGCAGTAACTCCAGAGGTGGGGATGGCGCTGGCTTTGGTGGCCAGGCCTAAGGACGGCCTTGGTTTTCCCCGTATGGCACACAAACTGGTGGACAGGCGGCTCTCAACACAGTAAAACAAAACTCATTCAACATGGAACAACATGCTTGACTTCACTCAGCTACTCCAGCTCCCGTAGGAGCCTCCCAAGGAGCCTCCGGCTCTCAACACAACCGCACGAGCATGACCAGGTTCAGGGTAGCACTGAAGCATGTCCATGAGCACGACCATAACAAGCACATTATCCAAGCATTCCTAAACGTCACCACACAGTGTGGCACACACTGGAGTCACTGCTCGTCCTGCTATAAGGTGCGAGCTGCACTCCACAATCTTCGTGCTCTATCTGTTGTCAATCGCCCTTGAGACTTTGAACAAGGAGGACGGTGTACCCGGCCTTCAGGCCATAGTCCCGTAGGAGCCTCCCATCTTCCAAGTTCCTTCCAGCGACCACAATTCTCTGCTGTTCAGTGGGTATACCTTCACTGAGTAGCACTGCCTGCTTCAGGTCCCGCACAAGGGAGGCCTCATGCAAGTTGTGCACATGAAGACGTTTGCCTGTCAGTGTCTCCACACATAAGCTCCATAGGACAGGTCCTGCTGGGGCATTCTCCGTCCTGCAACCATGTGGGACGAGACACTGCAGCTGGCTGCAGGTCCAATAGGCACAATTGAACAGTACATACACCTCACCTGGCACGGTTGACCTGGGGCACAGCCTCAAGCTTGGCCCCGACAGCAGGTCTAGCCTGTGGGTGTGGCTGATTTGTAATGGCAAAGCAACCAACCAGCGCCTGCTGTAGCGATGTCCAGCACAGCACACGCACAGGGATGTCCGCCCTCACGCACACCGCCACCACTGTCAACTGCTCAGCCAGACTAGTAGGCGCATCCACGCTGTGCTTGGGTGGCATGCTCAGGCTGCCATCCTCGTGGGCCAGTAGCAAGGCTGAGGTCATTCCAGGGATGAGCACCACTGCACCCTCAGCTGACGCCATGCCAGGAACGGCTGTGCTGCTGAAGTGCAGGCGCTTCATAGCTTCTGCGCTGCCGGTGACGATGTTGAACAGCGCCCTGTCCACGTGCTCCTCTTGCTGGTAGTTGTTGCGTCGCAGGCACAGGTCGACAGCCGGAGTTCCGTCCGCGACCCTATCCTCCAGTGCCGGCAGCTGCGGCATGCAGCTGCCCCTTAGATCCTGATACCTTGCGCTGGCCATGTCGATCAGCTCTCTAGCATCGTACACGGCATGGGCCTGCAGCAGCCTGGGAGTGAGTGCCCTGAGCGAGCTACGCGGTAGCTCCATGCTCGCGATGCCAACTGACTGTGCAGAACTGAGCCTGAGCGAGCGCGCTCGCTCTGTTCGTTCACAAGGTTGCGGCGGGTTCGTACCACGTCGCAATCTGGTCAGCGGCTCGGCCAGGAGAGGGGTGTGACGGGCCGAGTGAGGGGCCTGAATGTCGGACCAGGCTCGGGGCCACTAGCTCGCTCCTGGGCGTTGCTGGCTGCTCCTCGACCTAGCGACCTGTACCTCGACTGGATAGCTGACTGGACCGGAGCCGGGTGGTTAAGGCGGCGTCCTGGGTCCAGTCTTGCTTTGCTGTTGTACCAGGACGATGGCTGGTGAAGGGAGGCGTGCCAGGGCGGGGTTACCCCCTTCCCCTCAGCTTCACTAACCACGCACACCTCGGCAGGCCACTCAGGGAACAGAGGAGGTGTTGGGCACCCCTTAAAGCACTTACAACTCACATATCCCAATTCACCCAGACCTGAACCCCCAACAACCTCTTCCAGCAACACATTGGCCGGCCATATCAGCCGTCATCTATCAGTCAAACAAAACTCATTCAACACGAACAACATGTTTGACTGTGGGTAATCTCACTCAGCTACTACAAACAAGTTGTAGTATCCTCGGTTGCACCCTTGATGACTACAAACCCCACACCGGTGGCACGTTCGTGGGCAAACCCCATGACCACTGGGCACCTCATCAAAACTAACAGCTTAACGCTTTGTAAGGCTAACAGCCTGTGTAAATTACTAGGGCCTATGCATTGTTGCGGGCCCGGCCATCAAGGCCCCGCCAGTACTCTGCAGCCCGGTGCAGCCGCTGCCTGACCTTGGGCAGCCGGTCATTGACCCGCTTGTAGCGTTGCTGGTACTCCTTGCCAATGGGGGGCAGAGCCTCCGGGCCCTTCCAGCGGCACAGCTCCAGGGGACGCTGCATGCTCTCCCCAATGCGCTGGAAGTTGAGGCAGGGGTTGGTGTCCCGGTCCAGCCACCTGGTCCATGGGGGGGCCTGGGGTCGTCGCACTGAGCCAGGTGGGGGCTGGGCAAGGGGCTGGTCCTGGGCAGGGGGAAAGGGAGGGGGGTCCTGGGCAGGGGCAGGGGGAGGGTCCTGGGTAAGGGGAGGGTCCTTGGCAGGGGCAGGGGGGTCCTGGGCAAGGGGGACTGGGGGAGGGGCATGGGGGTCCTGGGCAGGGGCAGGGTGGTGCTGAGCTGGGGCAGGGTGGTTCTGAGCTGGGGAAGGGGGAGGGGCCTTTGGCGGCACCTCATGGCACCACTTTAGGCCCCGCACACACTTAGCATGCCGCAGGCTCCAGGCTGGGCGCACAAGCCGGTGGTTGACCTGGCCTGTTGGGGGTACCCTGTCTACGGGCCTAGGCTGGTCAGGTGGCAGGTGCAGCTCACAAGGCTGGCGGGCATGCACAGACGAGCTGACATGGCTGGTGCGAAACTTGCCCACGATCACCAGCCTGTCAAGCCTGTCAAAGTGCTGGCCTGCTGGGCTGCTCCACCACTTTGCGAAACCCCTCCCGCACCGCATTGGCATTCCCCCCAGCCTGGCTGAAGTTGCCCGCTCCCAGGAACACCGCCACTCCCCTCTCCTCGCCATAGCGCTGGCGTGACACCCACTTCATCCCATTTACCACCTGTAAGTCAGGTCAGGTCAGGTCAGGTCAGGTCAGGTCAGGTCAGGTCAGGTCAGGTCAGGTCAGGTCAGGTCAGGTCAGGTCAGGTCAGGTCAGGTCAGGTCAGGTCAGGTCAGGTCAGGTCAGGTCAGGTCAGGTCAGGTCAGGTCAGGTCAGGTCAGGTCAGGTCAGGTCAGGTCAGGTCAGGTCAGGTCAGGTCAGGTCAGGTCAGGTCAGGTCAGGTCAGGTCAGGTCAGGTCAGGTCAGGTCAGGTCAGGTCAGGTCAGGTCAGGTCAGGTCAGGTCAGGTCAGGTCAGGTCAGGTCAGGTCAGGTCAGGTCAGGTCAGGTCAGGTCAGGTCAGGTCAGGTCAGGTCAGGTCAGGTCAGGTCAGGTCAGGTCAGGTCAGGTCAGGTCAGGTCAGGTCAGGTCAGGTCAGGTCAGGTCAGGTCAGGTCAGGTCAGGTCAGGTCAGGTCAGGTCAGGTCAGGTCAGGTCAGGTCAGGTCAGGTCAGGTCAGGTCAGGTCAGGTCAGGTCAGGTCAGGTCAGGTCAGGTCAGGTCAGGTCAGGTCAGGTCAGGTCAGGTCAGGTCAGGTCAGGTCAGGTCAGGTCAGGTCAGGTCAGGTCAGGTCAGGTCAGGTCAGGTCAGGTCAGGTCAGGTCAGGTCAGGTCAGGTCAGGTCAGGTCAGGTCAGGTCAGGTCAGGTCAGGTCAGGTCAGGTCAGGTCAGGTCAGGTCAGGTCAGGTCAGGTCAGGTCAGGTCAGGTCAGGTCAGGTCAGGTCAGGTCAGGTCAGGTCAGGTCAGGTCAGGTCAGGTCAGGTCAGGTCAGGTCAGGTCAGGTCAGGTCAGGTCAGGTCAGGTCAGGTCAGGTCAGGTCAGGTCAGGTCAGGTCAGGTCAGGTCAGGTCAGGTCAGGTCAGGTCAGGTCAGGTCAGGTCAGGTCAGGTCAGGTCAGGTCAGGTCAGGTCAGGTCAGGTCAGGTCAGGTCAGGTCAGGTCAGGTCAGGTCAGGTCAGGTCAGGTCAGGTCAGGTCAGGTCAGGTCAGGTCAGGTCAGGTCAGGTCAGGTCAGGTCAGGTCAGGTCAGGTCAGGTCAGGTCAGGTCAGGTCAGGTCAGGTCAGGTCAGGTCAGGTCAGGTCAGGTCAGGTCAGGTCAGGTCAGGTCAGGTCAGGTCAGGTCAGGTCAGGTCAGGTCAGGTCAGGTCAGGTCAGGTCAGGTCAGGTCAGGTCAGGTCAGGTCAGGTCAGGTCAGGTCAGGTCAGGTCAGGTCAGGTCAGGTCAGGTCAGGTCAGGTCAGGTCAGGTCAGGTCAGGTCAGGTCAGGTCAGGTCAGGTCAGGTCAGGTCAGGTCAGGTCAGGTCAGGTCAGGTCAGGTCAGGTCAGGTCAGGTCAGGTCAGGTCAGGTCAGGTCAGGTCAGGTCAGGTCAGGTCAGGTCAGGTCAGGTCAGGTCAGGTCAGGTCAGGTCAGGTCAGGTCAGGTCAGGTCAGGTCAGGTCAGGTCAGGTCAGGTCAGGTCAGGTCAGGTCAGGTCAGGTCAGGTCAGGTCAGGTCAGGTCAGGTCAGGTCAGGTCAGGTCAGGTCAGGTCAGGTCAGGTCAGGTCAGGTCAGGTCAGGTCAGGTCAGGTCAGGTCAGGTCAGGTCAGGTCAGGTCAGGTCAGGTCAGGTCAGGTCAGGTCAGGTCAGGTCAGGTCAGGTCAGGTCAGGTCAGGTCAGGTCAGGTCAGGTCAGGTCAGGTCAGGTCAGGTCAGGTCAGGTCAGGTCAGGTCAGGTCAGGTCAGGTCAGGTCAGGTCAGGTCAGGTCAGGTCAGGTCAGGTCAGGTCAGGTCAGGTCAGGTCAGGTCAGGTCAGGTCAGGTCAGGTCAGGTCAGGTCAGGTCAGGTCAGGTCAGGTCAGGTCAGGTCAGGTCAGGTCAGGTCAGGTCAGGTCAGGTCAGGTCAGGTCAGGTCAGGTCAGGTCAGGTCAGGTCAGGTCAGGTCAGGTCAGGTCAGGTCAGGTCAGGTCAGGTCAGGTCAGGTCAGGTCAGGTCAGGTCAGGTCAGGTCAGGTCAGGTCAGGTCAGGTCAGGTCAGGTCAGGTCAGGTCAGGTCAGGTCAGGTCAGGTCAGGTCAGGTCAGGTCAGGTCAGGTCAGGTCAGGTCAGGTCAGGTCAGGTCAGGTCAGGTCAGGTCAGGTCAGGTCAGGTCAGGTCAGGTCAGGTCAGGTCAGGTCAGGTCAGGTCAGGTCAGGTCAGGTCAGGTCAGGTCAGGTCAGGTCAGGTCAGGTCAGGTCAGGTCAGGTCAGGTCAGGTCAGGTCAGGTCAGGTCAGGTCAGGTCAGGTCAGGTCAGGTCAGGTCAGGTCAGGTCAGGTCAGGTCAGGTCAGGTCAGGTCAGGTCAGGTCAGGTCAGGTCAGGTCAGGTCAGGTCAGGTCAGGTCAGGTCAGGTCAGGTCAGGTCAGGTCAGGTCAGGTCAGGTCAGGTCAGGTCAGGTCAGGTCAGGTCAGGTCAGGTCAGGTCAGGTCAGGTCAGGTCAGGTCAGGTCAGGTCAGGTCAGGTCAGGTCAGGTCAGGTCAGGTCAGGTCAGGTCAGGTCAGGTCAGGTCAGGTCAGGTCAGGTCAGGTCAGGTCAGGTCAGGTCAGGTCAGGTCAGGTCAGGTCAGGTCAGGTCAGGTCAGGTCAGGTCAGGTCAGGTCAGGTCAGGTCAGGTCAGGTCAGGTCAGGTCAGGTCAGGTCAGGTCAGGTCAGGTCAGGTCAGGTCAGGTCAGGTCAGGTCAGGTCAGGTCAGGTCAGGTCAGGTCAGGTCAGGTCAGGTCAGGTCAGGTCAGGTCAGGTCAGGTCAGGTCAGGTCAGGTCAGGTCAGGTCAGGTCAGGTCAGGTCAGGTCAGGTCAGGTCAGGTCAGGTCAGGTCAGGTCAGGTCAGGTCAGGTCAGGTCAGGTCAGGTCAGGTCAGGTCAGGTCAGGTCAGGTCAGGTCAGGTCAGGTCAGGTCAGGTCAGGTCAGGTCAGGTCAGGTCAGGTCAGGTCAGGTCAGGTCAGGTCAGGTCAGGTCAGGTCAGGTCAGGTCAGGTCAGGTCAGGTCAGGTCAGGTCAGGTCAGGTCAGGTCAGGTCAGGTCAGGTCAGGTCAGGTCAGGTCAGGTCAGGTCAGGTCAGGTCAGGTCAGGTCAGGTCAGGTCAGGTCAGGTCAGGTCAGGTCAGGTCAGGTCAGGTCAGGTCAGGTCAGGTCAGGTCAGGTCAGGTCAGGTCAGGTCAGGTCAGGTCAGGTCAGGTCAG
>JASKMD010000011.1:6568151-6716711 GCA_030144725.1 Haematococcus lacustris
GTCAGGTCAGGTCAGGTCAGGTCAGGTCAGGTCAGGTCAGGTCAGGTCAGGTCAGGTCAGGTCAGGTCAGGTCAGGTCAGGTCAGGTCAGGTCAGGTCAGGTCAGGTCAGGTCAGGTCAGGTCAGGTCAGGTCAGGTCAGGTCAGGTCAGGTCAGGTCAGGTCAGGTCAGGTCAGGTCAGGTCAGGTCAGGTCAGGTCAGGTCAGGTCAGGTCAGGTCAGGTCAGGTCAGGTCAGGTCAGGTCAGGTCAGGTCAGGTCAGGTCAGGTCAGGTCAGGTCAGGTCAGGTCAGGTCAGGTCAGGTCAGGTCAGGTCAGGTCAGGTCAGGTCAGGTCAGGTCAGGTCAGGTCAGGTCAGGTCAGGTCAGGTCAGGTCAGGTCAGGTCAGGTCAGGTCAGGTCAGGTCAGGTCAGGTCAGGTCAGGTCAGGTCAGGTCAGGTCAGGTCAGGTCAGGTCAGGTCAGGTCAGGTCAGGTCAGGTCAGGTCAGGTCAGGTCAGGTCAGGTCAGGTCAGGTCAGGTCAGGTCAGGTCAGGTCAGGTCAGGTCAGGTCAGGTCAGTCAGTCAGGTCAGGTCAGGTCAGGTCAGGTCAGGTCAGGTCAGGTCAGGTCAGGTCAGGTCAGGTCAGGTCAGGTCAGGTCAGGTCAGGTCAGGTCAGGTCAGGTCAGGTCAGGTCAGGTCAGGTCAGGTCAGGTCAGGTCAGGTCAGGTCAGGTCAGGTCAGGTCAGGTCAGGTCAGGTCAGGTCAGGTCAGGTCAGGTCAGGTCAGGTCAGGTCAGGTCAGGTCAGGTCAGGTCAGGTCAGGTCAGGTCAGGTCAGGTCAGGTCAGGTCAGGTCAGGTCAGGTCAGGTCAGGTCAGGTCAGGTCAGGTCAGGTCAGGTCAGGTCAGGTCAGGTCAGGTCAGGTCAGGTCAGGTCAGGTCAGGTCAGGTCAGGTCAGGTCAGGTCAGGTCAGGTCAGGTCAGGTCAGGTCAGGTCAGGTCAGGTCAGGTCAGGTCAGGTCAGGTCAGGTCAGGTCAGGTCAGGTCAGGTCAGGTCAGGTCAGGTCAGGTCAGGTCAGGTCAGGTCAGGTCAGGTCAGGTCAGGTCAGGTCAGGTCAGGTCAGGTCAGGTCAGGTCAGGTCAGGTCAGGTCAGGTCAGGTCAGGTCAGGTCAGGTCAGGTCAGGTCAGGTCAGGTCAGGTCAGGTCAGGTCAGGTCAGGTCAGGTCAGGTCAGGTCAGGTCAGGTCAGGTCAGGTCAGGTCAGGTCAGGTCAGGTCAGGTCAGGTCAGGTCAGGTCAGGTCAGGTCAGGTCAGGTCAGGTCAGGTCAGGTCAGGTCAGGTCAGGTCAGGTCAGGTCAGGTCAGGTCAGGTCAGGTCAGGTCAGGTCAGGTCAGGTCAGGTCAGGTCAGGTCAGGTCAGGTCAGGTCAGGTCAGGTCAGGTCAGGTCAGGTCAGGTCAGGTCAGGTCAGGTCAGGTCAGGTCAGGTCAGGTCAGGTCAGGTCAGGTCAGGTCAGGTCAGGTCAGGTCAGGTCAGGTCAGGTCAGGTCAGGTCAGGTCAGGTCAGGTCAGGTCAGGTCAGGTCAGGTCAGGTCAGGTCAGGTCAGGTCAGGTCAGGTCAGGTCAGGTCAGGTCAGGTCAGGTCAGGTCAGGTCAGGTCAGGTCAGGTCAGGTCAGGTCAGGTCAGGTCAGGTCAGGTCAGGTCAGGTCAGGTCAGGTCAGGTCAGGTCAGGTCAGGTCAGGTCAGGTCAGGTCAGGTCAGGTCAGGTCAGGTCAGGTCAGGTCAGGTCAGGTCAGGTCAGGTCAGGTCAGGTCAGGTCAGGTCAGGTCAGGTCAGGTCAGGTCAGGTCAGGTCAGGTCAGGTCAGGTCAGGTCAGGTCAGGTCAGGTCAGGTCAGGTCAGGTCAGGTCAGGTCAGGTCAGGTCAGGTCAGGTCAGGTCAGGTCAGGTCAGGTCAGGTCAGGTCAGGTCAGGTCAGGTCAGGTCAGGTCAGGTCAGGTCAGGTCAGGTCAGGTCAGGTCAGGTCAGGTCAGGTCAGGTCAGGTCAGGTCAGGTCAGGTCAGGTCAGGTCAGGTCAGGTCAGGTCAGGTCAGGTCAGGTCAGGTCAGGTCAGGTCAGGTCAGGTCAGGTCAGGTCAGGTCAGGTCAGGTCAGGTCAGGTCAGGTCAGGTCAGGTCAGGTCAGGTCAGGTCAGGTCAGGTCAGGTCAGGTCAGGTCAGGTCAGGTCAGGTCAGGTCAGGTCAGGTCAGGTCAGGTCAGGTCAGGTCAGGTCAGGTCAGGTCAGGTCAGGTCAGGTCAGGTCAGGTCAGGTCAGGTCAGGTCAGGTCAGGTCAGGTCAGGTCAGGTCAGGTCAGGTCAGGTCAGGTCAGGTCAGGTCAGGTCAGGTCAGGTCAGGTCAGGTCAGGTCAGGTCAGGTCAGGTCAGGTCAGGTCAGGTCAGGTCAGGTCAGGTCAGGTCAGGTCAGGTCAGGTCAGGTCAGGTCAGGTCAGGTCAGGTCAGGTCAGGTCAGGTCAGGTCAGGTCAGGTCAGGTCAGGTCAGGTCAGGTCAGGTCAGGTCAGGTCAGGTCAGGTCAGGTCAGGTCAGGTCAGGTCAGGTCAGGTCAGGTCAGGTCAGGTCAGGTCAGGTCAGGTCAGGTCAGGTCAGGTCAGGTCAGGTCAGGTCAGGTCAGGTCAGGTCAGGTCAGGTCAGGTCAGGTCAGGTCAGGTCAGGTCAGGTCAGGTCAGGTCAGGTCAGGTCAGGTCAGGTCAGGTCAGGTCAGGTCAGGTCAGGTCAGGTCAGGTCAGGTCAGGTCAGGTCAGGTCAGGTCAGGTCAGGTCAGGTCAGGTCAGGTCAGGTCAGGTCAGGTCAGGTCAGGTCAGGTCAGGTCAGGTCAGGTCAGGTCAGGTCAGGTCAGGTCAGGTCAGGTCAGGTCAGGTCAGGTCAGGGCAGGGCAGGGCAGGGCAGGGCAGGGCAGGGCAGGGCAGGGCAGGGCAGGGCAGGGCAGGGCAGGGCAGGGCAGGGCAGGGCAGGGCAGGGCAGGGCAGGGCAGGGCAGGGCAGGGCAGGGCAGGGCAGGGCAGGGCAGGGCAGGGCAGGGCAGGGCAGGGCAGGGCAGGGCAGGGCAGGGCAGGGCAGGGCAGGGCAGGGCAGGGCAGGGCAGGGCAGGGCAGGGCAGGGCAGGGCAGGGCAGGGCAGGGCAGGGCAGGGCAGGGCAGGGCAGGGCAGGGCAGGGCAGGGCAGGGCAGGGCAGGGCAGGGCAGGGCAGGGCAGGGCAGGGCAGGGCAGGGCAGGGCAGGGCAGGGCAGGGCAGGGCAGGGCAGGGCAGGGCAGGGCAGGGCAGGGCAGGGCAGGGCAGGGCAGGGCAGGGCAGGGCAGGGCAGGGCAGGGCAGGGCAGGGCAGGGCAGGGCAGGGCAGGGCAGGGCAGGGCAGGGCAGGGCAGGGCAGGGCAGGGCAGGGCAGGGCAGGGCAGGGCAGGGCAGGGCAGGGCAGGGCAGGGCAGGGCAGGGCAGGGCAGGGCAGGGCAGGGCAGGGCAGGGCAGGGCAGGGCAGGGCAGGGCAGGGCAGGGCAGGGCAGGGCAGGGCAGGGCAGGGCAGGGCAGGGCAGGGCAGGGCAGGGCAGGGCAGGGCAGGGCAGGGCAGGGCAGGGCAGGGCAGGGCAGGGCAGGGCAGGGCAGGGCAGGGCAGGGCAGGGCAGGGCAGGGCAGGGCAGGGCAGGGCAGGGCAGGGCAGGGCAGGGCAGGGCAGGGCAGGGCAGGGCAGGGCAGGGCAGGGCAGGGCAGGGCAGGGCAGGGCAGGGCAGGGCAGGGCAGGGCAGGGCAGGGCAGGGCAGGGCAGGGCAGGGCAGGGCAGGGCAGGGCAGGGCAGGGCAGGGCAGGGCAGGGCAGGGCAGGGCAGGGCAGGGCAGGGCAGGGCAGGGCAGGGCAGGGCAGGGCAGGGCAGGGCAGGGCAGGGCAGGGCAGGGCAGGGCAGGGCAGGGCAGGGCAGGGCAGGGCAGGGCAGGGCAGGGCAGGGCAGGGCAGGGCAGGGCAGGGCAGGGCAGGGCAGGGCAGGGCAGGGCAGGGCAGGGCAGGGCAGGGCAGGGCAGGGCAGGGCAGGGCAGGGCAGGGCAGGGCAGGGCAGGGCAGGGCAGGGCAGGGCAGGGCAGGGCAGGGCAGGGCAGGGCAGGGCAGGGCAGGGCAGGGCAGGGCAGGGCAGGGCAGGGCAGGGCAGGGCAGGGCAGGGCAGGGCAGGGCAGGGCAGGGCAGGGCAGGGCAGGGCAGGGCAGGGCAGGGCAGGGCAGGGCAGGGCAGGGCAGGGCAGGGCAGGGCAGGGCAGGGCAGGGCAGGGCAGGGCAGGGCAGGGCAGGGCAGGGCAGGGCAGGGCAGGGCAGGGCAGGGCAGGGCAGGGCAGGGCAGGGCAGGGCAGGGCAGGGCAGGGCAGGGCAGGGCAGGGCAGGGCAGGGCAGGGCAGGGCAGGGCAGGGCAGGGCAGGGCAGGGCAGGGCAGGGCAGGGCAGGGCAGGGCAGGGCAGGGCAGGGCAGGGCAGGGCAGGGCAGGGCAGGGCAGGGCAGGGCAGGGCAGGGCAGGGCAGGGCAGGGCAGGGCAGGGCAGGGCAGGGCAGGGCAGGGCAGGGCAGGGCAGGGCAGGGCAGGGCAGGGCAGGGCAGGGCAGGGCAGGGCAGGGCAGGGCAGGGCAGGGCAGGGCAGGGCAGGGCAGGGCAGGGCAGGGCAGGGCAGGGCAGGGCAGGGCAGGGCAGGGCAGGGCAGGGCAGGGCAGGGCAGGGCAGGGCAGGGCAGGGCAGGGCAGGGCAGGGCAGGGCAGGGCAGGGCAGGGCAGGGCAGGGCAGGGCAGGGCAGGGCAGGGCAGGGCAGGGCAGGGCAGGGCAGGGCAGGGCAGGGCAGGGCAGGGCAGGGCAGGGCAGGGCAGGGCAGGGCAGGGCAGGGCAGGGCAGGGCAGGGCAGGGCAGGGCAGGGCAGGGCAGGGCAGGGCAGGGCAGGGCAGGGCAGGGCAGGGCAGGGCAGGGCAGGTCAGGTCAGGTCAGGTCAGGTCAGGTCAGGTCAGGTCAGGTCAGGCCTTCTTGCAGGTCCTACCTCCCACTCGGCCGCCAGCCCCAGCAGCCTCCTGTGCAAGAGTACCTCTTCCCGCCACCTTGGCTGCCGTAGCACGTAGCAAGCGCCACTTGTGCTCCCGGTCCGGCTGGCTTCAGTCAAGCCTACCCACCACTTGTGGGGGGAAGTGCTGCTGTGCATCCCTGCACAACCCCCCCTCCACCACCCCGACTGCCTTGGCCCACCACGTGATGAAGCGCTGTGGGTGCCGGTAGTACTATGTGATGCTTGTGCTTTTGGTTGCGTTGGCATTGAGGTAGTTGTTGTCACCCTTGCATGTGCACCTCGTCCAGCTCCTAGAGCTTGGCAACTGGCCAGGCACTGCTGGTCTGCTCAAACACGGCCACCTCACCGGGCAGCAACCTGATACCGCAGTGGTGGGGGCCACGCATCATGTGCTCCAGCACACTTGCATTGGTGAGCAGGCCCATGGCAGCCTTGATCTGTGGCAGCAGGTTAGGGTCCCAGATGTCCAGCTGAACTGGGGGGGCAGCTGGGCTGGGGGGGCTGCACCGCGGGGTGAGCGGCGTGTGGGAAGGCGGGGTAAGAGTAGGGAGGGCAGGCTGGGTCAGGTGGGGAAGGGGGGTTTGGGGCTGGACCTGCTGTTGGGAAGTCTTGAGTGGGCTGGCCTAGGAAGGACTGGAGCAGCATGGAGCTTGTTAACCTCTGCCACCACTGCATCGACTTCCTCTGGGCTGAGGTCAGGCCGCGCTGCCTCTACAAGGGCACGAAAGGCCGCCTTGATCACCTGGCGCCGCTCTGCAATCACTTCC
This sequence comes from Haematococcus lacustris, assembly GCA_030144725.1. Taxonomy (NCBI): domain Eukaryota; kingdom Viridiplantae; phylum Chlorophyta; class Chlorophyceae; order Chlamydomonadales; family Haematococcaceae; genus Haematococcus; species Haematococcus lacustris. The sequence goes on from JASKMD010000011.1 coordinate 6,573,960, forward strand.
TGCTCACCCTGTCCCTGCCCCTCATCCTCTTGCTGCCCACTGCCACTGGCACCTGCATTACATGGGACGGCACAGCACACGCGTGGTACACACTGCGTCGCGTTGTGAGAGGGGCCTAGCCTAGTGGCTTCGAGCTTAGTGGCTCCGGCATCTCAGGGCTTCAGCAACACCATCCAAGCGGAGAGGCCGTGCCATCCATCCGAGTGGGGGCGGAATACATCATTACAGACTTGGATTCATTGGATTGACGGGCTGCTGCTGGGACTGCTACATCACATTGCTCACCCTACTGGACAGACAGCTCACACCCTGCTGGACACCCTACTGCTCTCAAGAACAGACTACACGAGCATGCCCATGCACATTAGCACTGACATTAACTCACATATCCCAGTCCACCCAGACCTTAACACCTGGCAACCTCTTCCAGCAACACATGGGCGGGCCACACGCATTCGTCATCTATCAGACGCTATGACATGGCAACTTGACAAGCTTGACAGCTTGGCATGCAAGCCAGGCATGATGCTATTGGAGTGATGGCGGGTGACCCATCTTTCACAACCAACCAGGGGAGCCCACTGGCAGTCATGAGTACCCACACCCTGCCTTACTGAGCGGCGGTAATGTGTGATATACACACCAGGTGTATGGTGCTTTCATGTTTGACGCCATGGTCCTGTAAGGACCGTGTGTCGTCCATCCGCTTACCATTATATATCAGCCTCTGTACATCAGGGGGTATACCTTGCTTGTCTTGTATTGCCTGCTTTAGGTCCTGCACAAGAGTTGCCCCACTCAGGGCATTCACTTGTATGGTCTGGCTTGACAGTGGTTTGATGAACAAGGTCCACAGCTTTGGAACCGTTGGGACATCTTCGGTCCTGCAGCCATGTGAGACAAGGCACTACAACTGGCTGCAGGTCCAACATCCACAGTTAGGCAGCCCTATGCACTCACCTGGCACGCTTGGCCTGGGGCGCAGCCTCAACCCTGGCTTCTACCTGTGGCTGGTGCGCAAGCAGCGCTTGCTGCAGCGATGTCCAGTTCTGCACATGTATTGGGATGTCCGCCCTCACACGCACTGCCACCATTGTCAGTTGGTCAGCTGGGCTGGAAGCAGGTTCCACGCTGTGGTTGGGGGGCATGCTCAGGCTGCCACCCTCGTGGGCCAGCAGCAGGGCTGATGTCATTCCAGGGATGAGCACCACTGCACCCTCAGCTGACGCCATGCCAGGAACGGCTGTGCTGCTGAAGTGCAGGCGCTTCATAGCTTCTGCGCTGCCGGTGACGATGTTGAACAATCCATGCTCAACATGCTCCTCTTCCTTGTGCGTGTGCGTTCTCAAGCACATCTCCACGGCTGCAGACCCGTCGGCTGCAGACCCTTCAGCTGGCAGCCGAGGCATCCAGCTGGCCTTTAGACGCAAGTATTCCCATCTAGCCAGGGCGACCAGCTCTCTTGCGTCGTACATCGGCTGGGCTAGTGCAATTCTGGGAATCAATGCCTGGTGAGCATCGAGTGCAGGTCTCATTCCCGTGGTTCACGATGAGAGAGTGGGCGCTCGGTGTGCCCGTCATCAGGTTTTTTTAGTTTAGGAAGTTTACAAGATAAAACTCGGTTAGTGGTAAATGCTTAGAACTGTCGTAAGTAGAATGAATTGATATGTCGCCGTAGAGCTTGGTAGAAAATGCAGAGAAACAGGCAGCGTAAACGTAACCGTGATGCCTCGGACATAGAAGTTGACCGCGAGCTCGAGGCTCAGCCAGAGCCAAGCAAGGTGTAGAAGAACAAGAAGGCCAGCGGTGAAGCGCGCAGGGACCGACACGACGAGAACACATGGCATGCGAAGAAGAGCAAACGGCATACCGTGATGAGGGGGGTGTGCGCTGCTGGTTTAGAGGCGGGAGCGGTCGTGGCGTCCGAAGTGGTCGAGGCCTGCAGCATGAGAGCGCTGCTCGGGAGCCCGACACAGCGCGACCCGACCCAGCACCCCCGCCCGCCCCGGCATTGGTGCACATCAGCCCGAGCAGCCCGCTAGCTTCGCGTTGATGAGCTGCACCGCCCTGCGCAAAAATCGCTGTAATAAGGTGGTAAGATGTTATCAGGGGTGCAGCTGGCGGGGGTGACCAGGAAGATAAGGATACAGCATGGTTGATATATCCATTCAGCTCCACTGCTATACAGGTAGTTGTATGGCAGAGCTGGCTCGTCAAGAACAGAAGAACAAGACATGATGAGACATTAACAACTTGCCAAGAAAAGGGTGAGACATGGACGGACCTCGCACTCAGGCCAGCAGCTACTCGGCTCAACCTGCGCATCCTGTGTCAAGGAGCCTGGATGTCGGCAGCAATCGTGAACGCTGCCCTGCTCCGCGATGTGGAGCTTAAACAGCACAAGAAAGACCCGTGGCGTTACACCGAGCACCTGTCCAAAGGCATCGGCGCTGGGGCGCTGCTGTCTTCGAATCCGAGGACGCACACGACCTGCGACCCAGCCCTTGATGCGACGATCGAGAGCCTTGCCTGCGATGTGCATGCCCGTGTGGAGGTGCGTCAGCGCAGCCGAGGCTGTGTGGTGACAGTGGCCCATGATGGCCATGCGAGCCATGTTGAGCAGGGGATGTGGCGCAGGTGTTGAAAGAAATGAAGTGCGCACTGCTGAGACAGACGACCGATGCAGTGCGTCGTTCCACACAGCCGACATTGCAGAGCCGCAAAGCCCAGCGCCCAGGTCGCACCCCATCTGCAGACCAGGCGTGTGAGGGGGACACCTTCCTGGGGCTGGCCGCGCTGTCCACGTATGCAGCTGTGAAAGCGCAGTGCGCGACTCTGTGGCCTAAAGCATGGGTGCGTGCAGCGCTGAGGCATACCACCGCAATGCAGATAAGAGCAGATACAGATATAAACAGAATACAGATGAGATGCATAGCCAGATAGGCGGCCAGGCAGGCCACCAGACAGGCAGCATCCATCAGGCCCGAGGTCCAGCTAGGTAACCTACAGGGGGTAAGCTGTCCAGCTGGCTGTGAGGGCGTGTCATGGGCATGCTGTACCTCAGGTGCTGGGCCCCACTGCCCTCCAACATGGCGCCCACACACTGGATGCTGCTGCCTGCCGCCCAGCACAAAGCCTGGAGGAGGTGGTGCAACAGTGAGTGCAGATACAACACAGCCAGCGATGCTGACACTTTGATAGCAAGCATGCAGCCTGGGGAGCAGCAGGAGGAACAGGAGCCTCGGCAACAGCAGCAACAGGCAGCAGTGTAAGCTCTCACATCCCAGCCACACAGCCTCTCACATCCCAGCCACACAGCCTCTCACATCCCAGCCACACAACACAGCCAATCAACACAGCTAGCGCTGCTGACACTTTGACAGCAAGCAAGCAGCAGCAGGAAGAAGAGGAGCCACAGTGATGGTAGCAAGGGACAGCAGGACAGCAGGACAGCAGTAAAGCAGTTACACTATCTGCCTTAACAGCCATATCACCCGTTGCTGCCTTACATAAACCACATGACCTGACATTTCCTGCCACATGCCTCACAGTACCCTGGCCACCTGCTGTGGTGATGTCTGCTGCCCTGCTGCTGCCCTGCCGTGCTTTGACGCACGCCCAGTTTGCAGGCAGAGCACCCTCTGGGCCAGCTGCACGACCTGTGGCCGCATGCACCCAAAGCTGTGCCAGGAGTACCCACCGCAGCAGCAGGAGCAGCAGCTGGGCCAGCGCCATCAGGACAGACAGCTCCAGCAGCTGAGCCAGCACCATCAGGACAGACAGCCTCGGCACCAGCAGTGGTTGGGCTGGCAACATCGGGAGCAGCAGCTGCAGCAGGCACAGCTGACTGCAGCCACCACACATCACTGCCACCTCGCACTACACCTCCTGACCGCCCAGCCTTGCCCTCCTACCTCCAGCATGCCATGGCCCTGTTGAGCTCAGTGCAGCCCAACCAGCTAGGTGGCTCAGCTGAGCTGCTGGACGACCTGCAGGAGGAGCAGGCGTTTGAGGACAGCATGGACCAGGTGTGAGAGAGCACATGGGCGAGTGTGAGAGGCACATGAGTTCATGCACGAATGGCATGGGCCAGGCACAGGCTGCCACCTGTTTCTTACAAAGCGCACAGCGCACCATCATGCACCCCTCATCATGTGCCTGGAGCAGGTGTGGTGTGACTGGCAAGGTGACGCACAAATTTGCTGGGAAGGTGTCGTCTTGAGGGAGGAATGGGTGCTGAGCTAACCCGGAGGAGCCCCACCTCACCCTGCCCCACCCCACCCTACCCCACCCGGCCCCGCCCTGCACCCCCGTCATGCACCCCTAACCCCAAGACTCCTTGCCATGGTGCCTGCTGCAATGGGCTGCAGGTACCCCTACCCTCCTACCTACACCCCCCTTTGCCCACTCCTCCAGGGCTGAGGGCACTGCCTGCATTGCAGCCGGCAGCACCAGGAACAACCACCACAACAGCAGCACCACCAGCAGCAGTAGTGGTGGCCTTGCCAGTGCACACCACAATAACAGAAGCAGGTGAACTTTCTGCACCTTGCCCGCCACAGCCTACTGTGACGCTGGAGGAGGTACGGCCAGCTAGGGGGCCAGCACCCCCTGCACAGCTGGCAGCAGAGAGGACGGCAGGGCAGGCAGAGCTGCAGGGGCCAGGGCTGAGGCAAGAGCAGGCAGCAGGGCCCGGGGCACAGCCATGGACCCGCCCCCTGCCTGACCCAATAGCAGCAGCTGGTGCTGACCTGCCCTCTGGCTGCCCAGACCTATCCCGGGCCCAGCTCTCCCCCTCCACCCTGGCCCCTGACCCGGCCCCTCCACTGAGCCAGACTGACAGTGAGGGCGCATGGCTGGGGGTTGACATTGTGGATGCGGTGGACGCGGAGGAGGCGGGCCAAGGGGTGGGGTCAAGGGGGCAGCGTCAGGGCCTGGCAGCTGGGGCAGTTGCAGCAGAGGGGCCAGGGGCAGCGACTGGGTGGGGAGAGGAGCGGGAGGCCAGTGGCCGTCAGCCAGCTCCCCATCAGGCTGTGCTGCCCCCAGCTGCTCAGGCTGAACTGCACCCTGGCCCTGCTGCTGGCTCTGACCCTGGCCCTGACCCTGGCCCTGACATGAGGGGCTCTCAGCCCAGCTGCCCGGCTGCCCGACCCCCTGATCCAGCGAACCCAGCTGATAGCCCCTCCCCGCCCACCAGCCAGACCACCTGGGACTTGCTCCAAGAGCTGGGCCAGGCCCAGGCCGGGTCAGCTGCACCTGCACTGGGCCACAAAGTCGGAGCGGCGGCCTGGGGTCGTGCCAGTGACAGCATCACCCAACAGGCAGGAGGGGCCCCTAGGGCTGGGGCTGGGCCAGGGTCAGGGTCAGGGTTGCCCCGCGTGCCTCACCTCAGCCGGCGCCGCAGTCACTACCAGTGGCTGCAAGGGCCAGGCAGTGAGCAGGGCCAGCTGCAAAGACAAGCCGGGCAGCAGGGGCAGCTGGGGGGCGGCGGCACCCCCTCACACCAGCAGCAGGAGCAGGTGCAACAGGAGCAGGAGCAGGAGCAGAGGGGGATGGGGGTGGAGGGGGGATGGCAGGGGGAGGGGGAGGGGGAGGATGTCATAATCGATGACGACTGCAAGCATGTGCTTCATGCCGTGCCCTCTCCTCACATGAGACCAGGCGCCCTCCCCCTCACTCACCACCCCTCACACCTTGACAGCCGGCACAGCCACCAGCAGCCCCTGCCCCTGCCCCTGCACCAACCCTCCCTTGCTTCAGGGCCTGGTCCAGCCAGGAGCCGGGTCAGCAGTGGCCTGACCGCCCTGCACGCCCCTGTGCTGTCCCGTGCTAGAGGTGCTCGGCCGCTGCCCCTCACAAGCCCTATGTCAGGGGCGAAGGTGCTGGGCCAGGGGCAGGGCCAGGGCTACGGTCAGGGCCAGGTCCAGGGGAGGGAGGGAGAGCAGCAGGCGGACAGCATTCAGGAGGCTGAGGAGGGGAGCGGGGCGGTGGCTGAGGTGGGGGGTGGAGCGGAAGGGGGGCCTGCCGTCAGGCATGGGGTGGAGGGGCAGGGGCAGGCGCGGGGGCGAGGGGGTGGTAGCCTGGTGCAGCCTGTGTTGCGGCGGCGAGCAGGCCTCCCCCTCCCCCCCGCTCCCCTCCCTCACGGTCATCAGGGCAGTGAGGTGGTGTTTGAGGCCATTGAGGTGGACGAGGGGGTGGGGGAGAGGGAGGGGGAGAAGGGGGTGGAGAGGGACGGTGGCAGCCAGTACCTGGGCCAGCTAGGGGAGCCAGGGGCAGGGGGGCTGAAGGCCGTGGTGGTGCCGGTGCTGGGCCGCAGAGTGCAGCGGTCAGGGGGCCAGGGGGGCGCCCGGGGTGCCTTGCCACTCACCCAGCCGTCCCAGTCAGCCAGTCCGTGGGCAGGAGCAGCTGGGGATGAAGGCCTGGACAGCAGCCTGGATCTGGTCCCAGATCCGTCTTTAGATCTGATTGCAGATCACGATGGCGGTGATGGGGCAGTGGGGGTGGGTGAGGGGCAGGGTGGGGTGGGGGCAGGAGCGGGAGAGAGGGAGGGAGGAGCGCCTAGGCTGCCCAGCACTGCGCTAGCGACTGGGCGGAGGGGTGCTGCGACAGCTCTTGCAGGCGCAGGCAGCAGTGGTGAGGGGAGGGGGGTCAGCAGGGGGCAGCAGGCACAGCTGGGGCCCTTCTGCCCGGACCTGAGTGAGGGGCGGCTTCAGGGGCTGCAGCTGCACAGCCTGCTGCAGGGGCTGGCCCTGGACAAGAAGCCACGGTGAGGCAGGAGGGGGGAGGGGGAGGGGGAGGGGGAGGGGGAGGGGGAGGGGGAGGGGGAGGGGGAGGGGGGGGAGGGGGAGGGGGAGGGGGAGGGGGAGGGGGAGGGGGAGGGGCCTGCTGCTGCCATATCCATCATCTCCATCATCTCCATCATCTCCACTCGTGCCTCATCTCCACCAGCACAGCCCTGACCAACATGCTTGCATCCCATCCCTGGCCCTGGCCCTCACGCTGCTTGCTGGAACCCCCCTCCCCTCCTTTTGTTTTGCATGCTGGTTCAGCTGCTGCGCTTCCCACACCTTCTCACATCTCCTCCTCTCCTTTCCACAGCCTGTACCATCATTCAAATCACATCCTCACACTTCTCATGCCATGGCACCTAAGGCCAAACATGCTGACCTGGCCACCCTCTCCCTCGCCTCCCACGCTTGGCCTAGGCTACCCCCTCACCCCCCCCTGTGACCAGGCTCTGCCACACTGCTCCTGCTCCTTGTTGTCGCCACCGTTGCCTGGCTGCAGCTTCAAGCCAGTCCACGACCCAGAGCAGCTGCTGCTGAAGCTGCCCCCTGCCCCGCCCCGCAGCCTGCTGCTGGCAGGGGCTCAACAGCATGTCTGGGGCAGGCCACCACAGCCCGGGCTCCCGCCCCTCTCACTCCTCACACCCCACCGCCAGCCAGCCACAGGAGGGGTGGGTACCGGGGCCGGGCCAGGAGCAGCTGGGTCCCTGACTCCAGTCACCCCAGCAGGTCATGAGGCCCCCTGCTTTGCTGCGGCCTTCAAGGCAGCTGGACTCATCATGCAGGCTGTGCTAGGTCTAGACCCCCTACCAGACAGCCCCCCGCCCAGCAGCCCACCCCCCTCACCCCCCTCTCACCCAGAGCCCTGCGCCCCTAGGTCTGCCTCCACCCCAGAGGACCGCACCCCACCGCCTGGCGCTACTGCTGCTGCTGCTGCTGCTGCTGCTGCCGGCCTGGCTGTGGGCGTGTCCGGACCTCAGGCGCCCCAGGCCCAGGCCCACACACGGCTGCAGCAGCTGGCGCTGCAACTGGGATGGCCCCGCCCCCCGCCCCCACCCGCTCCCCCCACCCTTGTGCGCAGCAGCTCAGTGGCAGCAGGGGATGTAGGTGCAGGTGCAGTAGGGGCTGGGCGGGTGGAGCAAGCTCAGCCGCACTCAGCAGCAGAGAGGGCAGCTAGAGAGGCAGGGGGTGGGGCAAGGCCAGGGCTGCAGGCACCCAGACAACAGGTGGCACAGGCCATAGTGGGTGCAGGCGCCCAAGGTGCAGGTCAGGACAGCCCCCCTCCCCCTCCCCTTCCACAATGGGCCAGGGGGAGGGCAGGCCACGAGCTCACCCCTCATGCCCCCCCTCCCCCTGTCCTGACTAGTCCAGGCACCTCCCCCCCTGCCCTCACAGCCCCTGGGGGCGGGTCCAGCTGCAGCCCAGCAGCTCTGGCGTGCCACGCCTTGGAGCTGGGAGGGATCACGCCTGGGCCAGGGGCCAGGGGCCAGGACGCGGTGCACGGGGTCACCCCTCACTGGGACAAGGACTGGGGGCAGGGGCAGGGAGGCGGGCGGGGGAAGGAGCAGGGGCCAGGGTGGGCTGGTCAGCAGTGGGGCCCGGGGGTAGGGGACGGGAGGGTGGGAGGTGCCGCCGGTGGTGGAGAGTTGGGACGGGTGGTTGTGCTTGAGGAGGAGGAGGAGGAGGAGGGGCTGGATGATGAGTTTTGGGAGCAGATGGATGCTGTCGTGGAACAGCACACAGCGCAGGGACAGAGGCAGGGGCAGGGGCAGGGTCAGGCAGGGCCACCCGCCCCACTTCCCTCTTCCTGCTCAGCATCTGCATGGAAGCCAGGAGGCAGCTGCTGGTCACGGCCCTCTGCCCCAGCCAGCCCAGCCGCAGGGTCTGCTGCTACTTGGGTGGCTGGTGTGGGCCTAGCAGCAAGCACAGCTCAAAGTGGCGGTGCAGTGGTGGGAAGCAGTAGCTGGTCTGGCAGGCTGGGAGGTGAAGCAGAGTGTGGCTGGAAGGACTCACGGCTAAGTGGCCTGCAGCAACAGCAGGGTCACCAGCAGCGGCAATGGTCAAACCTGGCGCCAGGCCAGCTGCCACGTTCACTTCCTCAGCGCCCTACTTGGCAGCAGCGCCAGCACCAGCCACATCCGCAGCCAGCACCATGCATGCCCCTCGTCAGCGCGCTGGAGGAGGTGGTTTCAAAGGGCCAGGCCGAGGCGGTAGGCGTGCTCGCGATGGCCCGGCTCCCGCAGTGGCCGCGGCAGCCCAGCCCGGGCGCACAGGCGGCGATAGCCTCGCGTCCCGCCGTACACACGCCACCGAAGCCCACGCCCTCGCACCAGCAAGAGCACTGTGAAGTGCAGGCCGGCGGGACAAACAGAGAGGCTGCGACGCCGCAGGCTGGTCAGTTGGCCGACAGCGACGACGCGGACAGCAACCTCTTTGACATGCTTCTCGTGTCACAGCAATGCCGTGCTGCGACACAGACGACCAGCGTTGCACCCTGGGCAGCGGGGCTCTTGCCAGGGACAGCTTTGCCAAGCCACCTGCTGCAAGGGGAACCCGGCCAGCTCACCGATCGCGGTGATCAAGCGCGGGTTGGGCTGGAAGAGGCAACCGTGCCACAGCGCGAGCCACTGGATGCTGACCAAGGCCGCGACGAAAGCATGGCTGAGTCGCAGCTGGCTGAAGACGATGAGAACGATGTCGATGTCGTTGTCGATGATGATTGGCAACACGAGCCAGATGCAGAGCCTACCAGCTGTGAAAACCACAAGGCGTGGCAACCGCCAGCAACACAGGAGCTTGACGAGGTTGATTCCGAAGGCGAGGTCGGGGCCGAGGTTGAGGTCGAGGTGGTGGAAATAGACTTGACTGAACGCGCCAGTGGCAGTGACAGCGATCAAGAGGCACACCCAGGGTTGGAGGACGCAGCGCACCAAGCCATTGAGCACGACGCAACGCGGCAATGGCAGCCACCCCTTCCAGCCCAGGGTGCGTCCCAGCTGGCGGCGCCGGACTCTCCCATGTGCGAGGTGGTGTTTGACTTTGGGGAAGACTTGGATGAGGCTCAGTTGCTGGCCGCAGCAAACGCCGCAGTCAGCGGCCTGACCGAGGAGCAGCTCTCCAAAGCGGCAGCGGCGGCTGCTATGTGGGGTGGCCTGATGAGCCCAGATTGCAACCAGCCGACACTACAGGCCACTGTTGCAGGTGCGGGCTTCCATACCACCCTCCCTCCCTCCCTCCCCTTCACCCTCCCTCCCTCCCTTCCCTTCCCTTCACCATCCTCCCCTCCCTTCCCTTCACCATCCTCCCCTCCCCTCCCTTCATCCTCCTCCCCTCCCTCCCCTTCACCATCATCCCTTTCCCCCTCTGCTTTCCATGCTGCATTATCCATCTGGACAAGCATGGTTTGCTAGGCATGCTGCCATGTAGACATGCATGATCTGCTGCAACAGGTGCTGGTCAAAATAGCATTTGGGCCAGCCTAGGGTCAAGCAACCCCGGTGCTGAGGAGGAGGCACAGCTGGGAAAGGCAGTGGTAGAAGACGGCCCCCCTGCTGTAGGATCCGCCCCTCCTCCTGGCCCTGCTCTTCACAACACCCCTTGTGGCCCTTCAGCTCCTGAGGGCACAGCCTTCCACTCGTCCCCACCTGCTCCTCCTGACTCCATCCTCACCACTGCACATCCCAGCAGCCCTGGCAGCCAGCTCCCTGACAGCCAGCACCCACCAGGCAGCGTGCCACTGGGTGCTGGGCAGCACCCTGTCCCGCCCCCAGCCCACCTGCCCACCCAGCGGCTGGCCCTCAGGCCCCCACAGCACCCTGCCATCTCACCTGCAGAGCCCAAGGCTGGGGTGATTGCAGCTGCTGGGGCTGCCTCTTCCCCCACCGCCATGGCAGGGGTGGCAGCAGCGGCAGGTGCCACTGCAGGCCAGTCGGCTGACACTGAGGCAGTGGCAGCTAAGACTGGCCAGGGGGTGTTAGGCGCTGGGGCAGCCCACCCCCCGGGCATCAGCGCGAGGGCCAGAGCTCGTGAGGAGCTGCAGGCTCAGCTAATACAAGTGAGGAATGGCGGGCCGGTGGCGGGCGGGCGGGTGGGCGGGCAGGTAGGTGGGTGGGTGGGCGAGCAAGTGAATCGCCAATCCTCACCTCCACACTACACTGCCCTGCCCTGCGACCCTGGTGTAAATACTGCCATGTGACCCTGGTGTGAGCTCGTGGTGTCGCAGGGCATCTTGCGCATGCACGCTCGCAGCAAGGTGGACCTTGCCAGCCTAATGTCGTATCTGCAGTCCGCTCTGCAAACGCGGGCTGACGCGGCCAGCGCGGGCTCCGAACCGCGACAACGGCCATTGCCCGCCACGGACACCGGGCGACTGGCGAAACGACAGCGGCGCGGGCCCGCTGCGGATGTCGTGCTGGAGAGCGTGTTTCTTGACTCGTTGCTGAGCACGGCATTAGAGCACCGGTCCGAGCTATTCGGCAACCATGTGCGGGTAACGGGCCAGCGCCTCATGTTAGCAGTGCTGCACATGGCACACCAAAACAACTCCGCCGCGCATGCCGCCATGAGGAATGCGGCTGAAACGGTGTCGGCCAGCAGCGCGGCAAGGGCGGGTGAGGTGGGAGCAGCAGGGAAACGGTGGCTACCGGGGCTGCTGCTGAGACTGGCCGATGGGTTTTCTAGGGCAGGTCCAGTGGCGTGCGCAGGGGTAGAAGTGGGAGTGGAAGCTGGTGATGCGTTGCCCACGACCCTTGAGGCACAAGGCTTGAGGCTTGAACTCATATGCAAGGACAGCATGGGAGCCATGCAATTGTGACAGTTAGTGTACATTTCCTACTCCGCTTAGCACTCAACGAGGGTCTCTTGAGTTCCACAACCCCTTGTACGCGACCACATCCTAGACACGAACCTGCACCTAAGCTGGATTATGCACATTATCGGACACATGGGCTCATACACTCAGCGTAAGAAGACCCATCGCTCAGCCATGCGCCCCATGCCTCTCACTGACAATGAGCAAGCGTGGCTGAGGAAGCCAAGCATGCGGCACACCATGGTGGAAGTCCGCTGCTGGCTGTGCGCAAAGCACCTGCTTCGGTTTGCGACCGGCCAAGGCTGCTGAGCGTGCGTGCACCCTCACGTACAGTGGCCCCTTACGGCCTGCACACGGCAGCAAGCAGGGTAAAGATGCTGGCATCGCCATAACAGAGCAACTTGGGTAAGGTTGGCCAGAATCCTATGCCCGGCCTTGCCTGGTGCCCCACAACAGGCGACTGGCTGCCCTGCTCCACTGCATCACTCCAAACAGGGCAGGCCACTGACCCTTCCCCTGCCTTGCCACGCACTGGCTCTGTGGGACACACACGCAAATTAGTGCACAACTATCGATTTTGAGGGGGTGTTTTTGTACACGGTTCGCCTCGGAATGAGACTATTGGCCCATGCCCACCAACATCGTAAAAAATCTCGTAGTAATCAGCAAAATTCGTGAAATATATAACTAATATTTAGTTACCCTCTTTTAAAGCTACTCCTTATAGTGCAGTACTGCACCATATCTAATGCCGCAACAATGCACCAAACCTCATAGTGAAAAACTGCACCATATACATTCTAGTAGTTTTGTGATGTTATAAAGTAGTTATGTTGGTTATTCATTGGTATTTTACTGGTTTGGAGGTTGTTGTTCCTTTAAATCACATTGGCTCTCTTGGTGTAGTACTGCACCTGTCACTAGTGCAATACTACAATGCACCCAACTGTGCTACACTGCACCACACCGAGTGGTACAACACATCACCTTAGCGATATCTCACCAACCATGCATATTTGTGAATTTTCGTTCAAACCCCAATCTTACAACCACGTCATATGGCTATGTGCAAAATCTCAAGCCGCGATTCTGAAAAATGCTGTTACTAATTTGCCTGAGTGGAGTTGCCCCGCCCAGCCGTGGCTCCTAGCTGCATCGCCCAAGACACCTCGCCCCTAGCCTCTAGTGGGGAGGCAAAGGGCCGGTTGTATTTTGTTGTCACCGCCTTGTAGTTGACAGGCTTGGCTTGGCCCTGTTCCCTTTCCCTTGCACTTGTGTATTTTCACACATCCGTGTATTTTTCACGGAAAACCCAAATTGCTAGAAAATGCCCCCGCCCGTCGCACTGCGCATCGCGTGATGGCTAAGAAGAAGCGGAAGGGTAGCGACAAGAAACATAAAGGTTCGTGTCCCCAGCCGTGACGTGAGCCCTAGACGTGAGTTACGCGCTGTGAGATAACCCGTCGCTCCTGTTGGTTCCATTGCAGCGTCTCGTTCCGCCCAAGGCAAGCAACGACAGGATCGTCGAGATGGCTGGACCACGCGTCGACGTCAGGTGACGGCCACGCCTTATGTGTCCCCGCACTGTTTGTGTTGACCCCGCCTTTTGCCTTGGCCTGTCAAAATGGCAACCTCGCTTGGCTGCATGTCATCAAGGTCCCCGAGGGCGCAGTGCTGCGCGGCTGTAAGAAGACCAGGCGCAAGCTGAGGGAGCACCTCCGGCTACGGGCTGAGATCCACTCTCAGCTCCGCTTCATCGCTTCATTTTTTGTCCTGCGTATCTTTCTCACCTGCCTGGTGGGCTACCCTACCCCAGGCTCCCCCAGCGCCCCTCAGCCTCCAGCTGTGCAGCCTCCCCAACCCCCTGATGCTCCCCCCCTACCCCCACTCCCCCAACGGGCCCCTGCCCAGCCTGACAAGCCTGCCAGCATGGAGTGTGACAATGACTTTGACTCCGAGTCAGACTGTGACGGAGTCAGAGTCAGAACCTGAGCCAGTCACGCAGCCCCCCCCAAGGCGCTGTAGCGCCCGCCTGGCAGCCCTTGCACCCGCAGCACCCACTGGCCCTCCCTTGCCCCTTGACTGCGAGGACCCAACGATGATGAGGCAGCTGAAAGACTTCTGCAAGTTCTTTGCCAACCCAAACTTCAAGACAGTCTACAACCAGCTCCAGCGGCGCCTTGGGCGCAACCGCCACCCCATGCTCATGCCAGCCTTTGAGGACCCCAGCAACCAGGCGCTGCTGGCCAAGCTGCAGGAGCTGGGCAGCATCAACCTGGCGGGTTTCCACAACACCATCGACGCACACTCCATGCAACTGGCGGTGGCCATGCAGCAGCATTACTCCAATCCAGGCAAGTCATGGTGGTGACTAGACCCTGGACTTGGACCTGGACTTGGACCTGGACCTGGACCTGACCTGACCTGACCTGACCCTGACCTGACCTGACCTGACCTGACCCTGACCCTGACCTGACCTGACCTGACCTGACCTGACCTGACCTGACCTGACCTGACCTGACCTGACCTGACCTGACCTGACCTGACCTGACCTGACCTGACCTGACCCTGACCTGACCTGACCTGACCTGACCCTGACCTGACCTGACCTGACCTGACCTGACCTGACCTGACCTGACCTGACCTGACCTGACCTGACCTGACCTGACCTGACCTGACCTGACCTGACCTGACCTGACCTGACCTGACCTGACCTGACCCTGACCCTGACCCTGACCCCGACCCTGACCCTGACCCTGACCCTAACCTGACCCTGACCCTGACCCTGAACTGACCTGCAGAGCGCATTGTCAAGCTGTACGCCAAGGCAGCCAGAGCCAAGCTAGGCTGGAGCGGGGAGGAGGCGCAGCTGTTGATCAGGATGGCGTGTGGGTATGGCATCAATGCCCACAGCTCGGAGCTGGAGGCCGCCACCCTGGACAAGGGCCATGTGGCGGACCTGATAGAGGAGGCCAACACGCACCGCCGCCTACTGGGCATGAAGAAGGAAGGCTCCCTGCAGGACACCCTGCCCCTGCCCTGCCGCATGCGCCATGCAGTGCATGTGGCTAGAGCGGTGGCAGCAGCCCCACACCCCCCCTGTGCCAGGGCAGCCAAAGCGCGGCAAGAGGCGTGGGGTTGGTCCCCGGACCCTGACCTGCCCACCCCCCTTCACCCTCACCCCCATGGCCAGGGTGGGGGTGCACTTCATCAAGGTGGACAGCAGGGTGCTGCATGGGGTGTGCAGGCAGCTGGGCCTGACCAAGGAAACCCAGGCAGCATTCACCTCAGAGCCACCACTGAGCCATCACTGGGCCAGGTGGTTCAACACCAACAAGCTTCGCAACAAGGAGTTTGCTTTCGAGAGGTTGGTGGACACAGATGGTGTCAGCGTGTGCGTGCACTACACGCGCCCCCTTCCCCCTCCTCCAGCCCCACCTCCAGCTGCCAGCAGCAGCAGCACCAGCAGCCGCCCAAGTGCAGCAGCAGCAGCGGCTCATGCAGTGGGGCCCCCCCACATAGGCAGGGGCATAGCTGAGATGCGTGAGTTTGTGTTTGACCCAGACACACAGATTGGGGTGGGCATCGACCCTGGCGTCACCCAGGCAGTCAGCGCAGCCTCTGGGGTGTGGGATCCAGCAACAGGCCAGCTCAAGGCAGACCAGCTGCGCCGGTGGAAGCTGACCAAGGGCGAGGTGAAGCATGCCAGCGGCCTGAACAATGCCCGCCGTGACACAGAGCGGTGGCTAGCACCGATCAAGCCCCACCTCCAGCACCTGGCAGCAGCAAGGTCAGCTGGCACCTCCCAGGAGGCCAACCTGAAGCACATCACCGTCACCCTGGCCACCTGGGATGCGGTGTGGGAGGTGTACCTGGACCCCAAGTGGGCACGGCAGCGGCTGAGGCTGTACGGAGCCCAGGACCGGGCGCTGAAGCAGTTCTTCAACAAGGTGAGGTTGGGTAGGTGTGTGGGAGGGAGGGTAAGGGACTGGGAGGTGGTGGGTTGGGCATGAGGTGAAAAGGTACTTGACTGTGCCATGCCTAACCTGGTGCCACCATGTCAGGCACCATGTGTGTGCCTTGTGTGCATGGCTGCAGTTGGAGAGAGAGATGGCGGAGCTGTCCATGAAGCGCCATGGGTGTGCCAAGCAGCTGGTGGTCTTCTTTGGAGCAGCTAGCATTGGCACAGCGGGTGGGTGGGGTGCTGACGCGGTGCTGCGGGCCTGCCGCAAGGTGGTGTGCAGGCCCAGGGGCAAAGACCAGGATGGGGGCAGGGTGGTGCTGGTGGATGAGCACCGCACCACCCGGGTCAGCTCAGCAGTGAATGGCAAGCAGCCCTGTGAGGTGGAGCTGAACACACTCAGTGCCACGAGACCTGCAGGCTGGAAGCCCCCAGCAGGGCAGGTGCACCACCGCCTAGTGCGCCCAGCCTGGAGCCAGGAGCGTGGCCAGCCAGTGGGGGGCCTGGTGTGGTGCCCGGTAGTGGCCCCCCGCAGGCCCCCACAGGCCCCACGCAGCAGCCAGGCAGCCACACAGCCAGCAGCCTCAGAGCCAGGGCCCAGCACACCCCAGCCAGCCAAGCGCAGCAAGCGCACCAAGGCTGAGCCGGCAGCTGAGCCCACAAAGGGCAAGGGCAAGGTTGCCAAGGCAAAGCCAGCACCACAAACAGGCAGGTGGCTTGACAGGGACTGCAATGCAGCGCTGAACATGCAGCGCATTGGGGAGAGCAGGTGGCGGCCGCTGGAGCTGTGCTACTGGCCAGACCAGGGAGCTCTGCCAGCCAAGGGCAAGGAGTACCCTGGCCTGGGCTACAAGCGGCTGCGAGACAAGCCCCCCAAGGCCCAGGAGCAGCAGCAGCCTGCTGAGGCACAGTAGTGTGTGCCCCCTTTGTTGAGCTGTCATCAGCTTACAATTAGTGCATGCAGGTCATGCCAACTCTACATCATAGCCCTCGGGTCAGGCAATATTGTAGGTGGTAGGCGGTCTCATGTGCCATGTGCACTGGGTTTACTCCACACAGCCCAATAACATTGTTTGAGCCGGATCTAGTTAGTGGCTACTAGTGGCTGATAGTGTATGCTAATAGGTATTTCTGATCCGGCTCAAATGGAGGCCCTAGTAAGGGACAAGGAGGCTGGGCAGGGCAACTCTTATGAAGCCAGGGCGTGGCGATCTACTGCTGACGCAGCCCTGTCCCTGTCCCTCCCGGCCCCTGCCCTTACTTGATACTTGGTACCCTTGCTCCTCCTGCCCTGATCCATGCTCCTCGCCTGCCTAGCAGCCCACTCCTCAGCCGCCCTGCCCAAATCCTCTGCCGCCCTGCCCCAACCCTCTGCCGCCCTGCCCCGATCCTCTGCCTGCCAGCCTGCCTGCCTGCCTGCCTGGTGTACCCTTCAGAGGACTAGGACTGGTGCCACCCCTCCTCCCAGCATGCTCACCCAGCCCCACACCCAGGCTTCCCTCTCACCTGCCTGCTGCTATCCACTCTCAGTGTTACTTGCCGCGTAGCCTCCAGCTGCATGCATGGTTGCTAGGAAGGAGGGCAGGTGGAGGAGGGAGAGGTAAGGTGTGAAAAGTGGTTGTCCAAGTGTGAGGAGGGATGTGATCAGCAGTAGGGAGAGGAGAAAGGGCAAGGTCCTGAAGAGCAGGGGCTGGGCAAAGGAGGGTGGAGCAGTCAGGAGCCAGGAAAGAGCTGGCGGGCTGCACTTGCTGCTGCTGCTGCTGCCGACCTCCTTGCTTACAGCGTCAAGGTGGGGCGTCACACAGAGCTAAGGGAGAGGCCCGTGACTGGAGCGGGAGCTGAGGCTGGGGCGGGAGATAGGGCAGGGGCAGGGGCAGGGGCTGGAGCGCTTGACTGGGGCCAAATGGGGGAGAGGTGCACGCCTCGGGGGCAGGGAGGGCAGACCACAGCCCGGAGGGGTGATCACACGCACCCCACACTGAACTGCTCTGGCCCGGTCTCAAGTCTAAGCTCCTGGCAATCAGTCTGTTGCAGCTGAGGCCGCCCTTGCCCTCCTCAGCCTGACATGAATCGCAGTACCGCTGAACCTGCTGTGGCTGTCTGGCTGGGGCAAGGGCCTGGACTCGCCTCTCATAGCCCTGGGCCGCACATGCCAGCTCGTCCTCAGCCTGGCCTGGTCCACCCTGTCTTGCCCTGAGCCACCCGGTCCACCTTGCCTTGCCCCAGCCTATCTTACTCTGGCCTGCCTCAGGACTGGGCTGCCTGAGTGCGGAAGCCTGGCGCGAGGTCTAATAGCAGGCAGCCCAGCTGCAGCGCTGCCAAGGTCATGCCCAGGGGTGCTGTTCAGCAGGAGAGGCCGGGGGCTGGCGGGGCAGTGCCCCAGGCCAGCAGCGACTGCAGCCAGAGGCCCAGACCAGCAGAGCGGGGGCCCACCCTTGAGCGCCCCGCCTTGACCCACTGCTGGCCTACACCTCCCTGCGCTGGACTGCCGGGACCCAGGCCTCCCATCACCGCCCCCTGGCCCTGCACCTCCTCCTGCTGCCCCTGCCGCTGCCCACCCCTCACATCCTGCCCTTCAATGCCCTGGTTTCCCTTGTTGTCGGCCCGCTGACCCCGCCCCCTGCCACCCCCTGCTCGCTGCTCAGACGACCATCTTCCCCGCCTCTGCCCCAGCCTTCCCCCCTGCCCTGCTCGCTGCCCACCCTGGCCGCTGCTCTGCCCCAAGCGGCTTCCTTGCGTCTGCATCACTGCCCTGGGTGCTGCCAGCCCTGCCTGCCCGCCCTGCCTGCCCGCTTGTGCTTTGATCTCACACTCTGCGGCAGAGGCCAGGCAGTGCGCCAGGTCCTTGACTGGCCAGCGTCCGCGCTGGGCACCGTCTATGGAGGTGAAGGATGCTGCACTGGAGGCGTTGCTGCGGCTGTGGTGTTGGTGGCTGCTGCTGCCGCTGATGCCGCTGATGCCGCTGATGCTGCCTCCTCTACATCTACCCATGGGCAAAGTAGGACAATCCCTACCAGACAGCTGAGCCTCTTCCTGCTTGTGTCCCTGATTCAAACTGCCAGGGCCATGGCTGCTGCTGCTGCTGCCGCCGCCGCTGCTCCTGCTAACCAAGCTCAGGTGTTCTGGGTCTGGGTCTGGGTCTGGGTCTGGGTCTGGGTCTGGGGTGCGATTGCAATGATGGCGGCTGCTGCCGGTACTGCTGCCGCCATTGCCCACCAGCAATGGACATTGGCTGGGTGCTAGGCACAGGCTGGCACCGTCACTTGCAGACCAGCCACTGCCCTGGCCCCTGCCAAGTGATTGCAATGATGGCTGCTGCGGGCAAGGTGCCAGTGGCAGGGGTCCCAGGCCACAGGCTGCTGCTTTGAAGTGACCACTACCGCTGCTGCTGCTGCTGCTGCTGCTGGCACTGCTGCCACCTCCCTCCCTGTCAGACTGACCCCGCAGCAACACCTGCCCCTCCCTCCTGCGAGTTGGGCGGGGTGAAGGCCCAACCCGACACTCCTGCTGCGCACCATCGCTGCTGTCGCTGCCCCCGCGGCCACTGCTGCTGGCACCACTGCTCTCACCACTGCTCCTGGGCTTGGGGAGGCTGCACCCGCTGCGGCAGGCACCAGACCTGCTGCCGAGGCTGTGGCCAGGCGGCGTGTGCCTCACTGACTCTACCTCCACTGCTGCAGCTGCTGCTGAAGTCGGGAGCGACGTAGGGGAGGAGGGGTAGGGGCCGGCTGTGTGAGTGCATATCCCAGGCGCTAGGCAGGTGCTGCCGCTACTGCTGCTGCTGCTGCCAGCACTGAGGCTGCCTGCCGTGCAGCTGGCTGCAGTGGGGGGACTCCCTCTGCGGCTGTGTGGCTGACTGCCGTCATGGCTGTTGCCCTGATCCACACTGCCAGCCTTGACAGGAGCAACACGCCTGCTGTTCACAAGACCGCTGCTGCAGGTGCTGCTGCTGCTGCTAGCACTGCCTGCCAGGCTTCCATGAGGGCTGCTAAGTCTAGTGTTGGGCTCAGGCACGGGGGCACCCTTGCTGGCGTCCTCAACCTTACTGACTCTACCTCCACTGCTGCTGCTGCTGACAATGCTGCTGGGTGGCCCTCCTTGCTGCTGCTGTTGCTGCTGCCCCTGCTGCCCCTGCTGCCCCTGCTGCTGCTGAACCATTGGGTGCCTGGTGGAGGGAGGGCTCATAACCTGGGCTGGCACTGTCCGGGGAGGAGGTGGCAAGGCAGGTGGCTGCTGCCCCTCCCCCTCCGGCTCCTCTAAGCCACACCCCGCCTGCCTTTGATGCGTCAGCTGCTTTGGCCCCTGCTCTGGACGTGGCTTTGCTGACGTCACACCAGAAGGGATGGAAGGGGGCAAGGTGAGGGGTGACGACGGGGGGCCTTGTGAGTGAGGGTGAGGGTGAGGGTGGGAGGGGGGGTGAGGCTTCTCTTGGGAACAGGGGCGGGACAAGGAAGTCGGCAGCAACGTTGGGGAGGAGGGGGAGGGGGTCACTGCAGCAGCAGGGGGCGTGGAGACGGGGGCAGCAGGGGCCGATGGAGAAGAGGGGGAGGGGGTCGCCGCAGCAGTGAGGGGCATGGGGAGTGGGGCAGAAGGGGGCGATGGAGGGGTTGAGGGGAGGTCGGTGTGAGCCATGGTAGTCTTGACGCCCATGCTCCCAACCGCCTTGCTGTCAAACAGGGGGTTGCTCCACAGCCCTGAGTGGCCAGATCGTGTCCAGGCATGCTCAGGTGTGACATCACTCAACCACGGCCGGGCATTCGCCTGCCTACCTCTGACCCGGGCCCTACTTGAGGTGTGACCCTTGACCTTGGTGCGGGGAGAGGCAGCGGCTGAGCTGCCCCAGGCTGCTGCTGCCGCTGCTGCTGCTCTTGCCACTGGTCCTGCTGGCACTGAGGTGGGCAGGCTTGCTTGCATGGCTGTGGCCACCCAAGCCAGCAGTGCTGCCTGCTGGGAGGGCTGGGGTGGCGGCAGCCCTGCCAGGGTCCTGCTAGTGAGGGGCACGCTGCTCAGCTGGGCCATGGCAAGGCCTGAGGCAGGGGGCGTCTTATGACGCCGAGCAGTGGCAGGGGCACTGCCAGGGGCATGGATGAGGCCAGGCAGGGGGGCGGGAGTGGAGGCAGGGGCAAGGGCGAGCTTGGCAGCATGTCTAGCACGCTGCCCCTCCCCTGCTTTCATGTTGCTCGGCTGAGGTTTTGCTGGAGTGACGTCAAGCAAGGTCTCACAGTCAGGGGGGCTGGAAGCTGGTGGGATGGTACAGGGCTGCCCTCCAGCAACAGCCTTGGCCAGCTCAACCGAGCCTGAGGTGCAGGTTGAGTTTGAGCTTGAGCCAGACACTGAGTTTGAGCAAGAGTCTGAGTCTGAGACAGGGAGGGTGAGGAAGGGGTTCAGGAAGGGAGGAGGCGGCTTGGCCAATGCGGCTCGCCTCCCTTCCGCCGCCCATCGCCTTGCACCCCTTGTAGCCCCGGCCCGCTCACCAGGCCGGCTGTGGCTGCAACTGGTGCCAGGGGGTGGGGTGTACGGTGGCAGTGGATGGGGCTGAGTTGCGCCCAATGCCTGTGGGGAGGTGGGGGCCATGGCGGCGGCGGAGGAGGATATGGGTCGGCAAGGTGGCGAGGGCAGTGCACCAACCATTGTCCCCGCACCTAACACAGCAACCACTGGGGGAAGGGCCAAGGGCTCCTGGCTGAAGGCCTTGGCTGGCAGCACACCAGGGGGTGCAGGCAGAGCCAGGTTGGGGGGGTGTGAAGGGGAGGGGACACGCTGAGAGCTCTGTTGCTCACAGTCCTCTGTGCCATCACTGTCCAGCTGTTGCATCTCTACCCCCTCGACTTCACTGGCTTCAGCTGCCTCTGCTGCGTCATCATCATCATCATCATCATCATCACTGCCGCTGTCTCCAGACTGGCCTTCCTGCTCAGACAGGTGTCCCTCCTGCTGCTGCTGCTTCATTTGGAAGCTTCCTGTATTCTGCCTTCGTAGCTGTTGCTGCCGCTGCTGTTGCAGAGCAGCTGCATGCTGCTGCACCGTAACACAAAACAGCACCGGATCCTGCAACCCTGGGATGAAGAGGGGCTGCTGGCCCTCACCCTGCAGCTGCACCACCACCTGCAAGGCAACACCAGCATGAACAGGGCAGGCAGAGTTCAGCAAGTTTGTCACCTGTTCCTGGGCTTGCAACTCGCACACCGCTCACTTGCCTGCGAATATCTATCCACCTGCAGGCTGCGAATGTTTGCCACCTTGACCGAGGTTGTCACTGCTCCAGGTCCCTGTGAAGACAGTAAGCTATCTCTACTTCGACAGGACCTCTCGCACAACTTCCGCCCAGCCCGCCGCAGTACTCGAGACTTACCGAAGGCGTGTACACTACTGTTGAGGAAGGTCCTTGGCTTAGATGCAGCTTTGCGGGGGCACTATCCGCATTGGAGCTGCCCCAGCAGGACCACGGTCGTGGCGCAGGGTTGACAAATGGAAAAGAAATGCTCCGCCCGCCCGTCATAATCTCGCCCGCCTCGGAGCCTGACGCTACTCAATCATTGCTATGAATGCTCGAGGCCAGTGAGCCCTTGGAGACATGTGTAGCTCGCGGAGACATGCTGAAATTGTCGCTACGCACTCATGTCAATACATCCATGCAAGACGTGCCGAGGTGTCGACCTGCGGGTAACCAGGTGCACCCTTGATGACTACAAACTCCAACACCGGTGGGATACTCTGCAGCCCGGTGCAATCTCTGCTTGGCGTTGGGCAGCCGGTCATAGACCCACTTGTAGCCCTGCTGGTGCTCCTTGCCAGAGTTTTGCACCATTGAACAACAAGCGGGCCAGGGGCAGGCAGAGCCCACAGGCCCCTCCAGCTGCACATCTCCAAGGGGCGCTGCACACTCTTCCCAATGCATTAGAAGTTGAGGCACGGGTTGATGTTCTGGTGCAGCCACCTGTTCCATGGGGGGGCTTGGGGTGGGGCCACAGTGCTAGCAAGGGGGGGCCTGGGTAAGGGGCCCTGGTCAAGGGGAGGAAGGCATGGGCGGGGAGAGGCGGGTTGAGTAGCACCTCATGGCACCACATAAGGCCCCGCACGGGCTGGCTATACCGCTGGCTCCAGGCTGGGCGCAGCAGCCGCTGGATGACCTGACTTGCAGGGGGTGGGCAGTCTGCTGGACTAGGCAGTCCCGTGGAAGGCAGCTTGGTTGCGGGGCAGGTGCAGGGCAAGTTGAAGCAGCCTGCTCCCAGGAACACTGCCAACCCCCTCACCCGGTGAAAGTGCAGTCTAAACACCCACCACATCCCCTTCCACGATTACAAGACACAGAACAATGTTTCAGCCTGTACACAATGTCACGCAAGCAACCAGCCGTGCCCTGTCCTCGTCTCACTTCTTGTACCGCTGCAGCTGGACTTCTTGTACCGTGACAGCTGGCTGCAGGGACAGTGGCAGTCGATCAGTATCAAAACTCCCACTTACAGGAACCATCCTGTTGTAGTGTTAGCCTAAGGGTAATCTCCCTCCACTAAACATCGTCTTACATGTATGAGACACCCTTGGCAGCTACAACATTACCATTGGTCTCCCTGTCAAAAGCAGAGCTCAGCCTTTAGCCATGGACCCAATCAGATTTGGTTGTGGACCCAACCATCAGTGCCCCACGGCAAGGGCGTAGTCTTTCTTTCATTCGTTCGTTCTTTGCCCAACTGAAACTCAGCCGCCGCCTAGCTATGTGAGCTAATCTACCACTGTTGGTACTCCTTGCCTGGGGCTGGCAGAGCCTAATAGCCTTCCCAATGGCAAGCTCGTAGGGGTGCTGCTCACTTTCACCAATGGGGGGGGCTTAGGGTGGAGCCACGGGGGCAGGTGCAGAATGATGGGGCCGGACAGAGGCAGCCCGGGCAAGTGGGGGCAGGGAAGGCTGGGGAGCTGGTTCCTTATGGCACCACATCAGGCCCTATACCCGCACCAGTGTTGTAATTTGCATACTTATTGAACAATTGGACAAGGCCGACGAAGCCCACGGAGCTTCGGCACCATGCAAGTCGAACACGGAAAATGCAAGCTAGTGAGTAACCGATGACTTGCCAACAAACCTCGGCAAGGAGCTCGACGCCAACACCTTGGACGTAGTACTTCATACAAGCACCTCCTCCGTCCATAAGTGTTCGACGCTACCCCCGACAGCTCTCTGGCTGGAGCGGCTGCAGCTTCGAGTTGCCGATAGTACGCTTGTATTTTGTATAGTGACGGCAGTGATTGTCATGGCTAGTTCTGAGGGCCCAGGCTGGGTCCAAGGGGCGCAAGTGCAGAGCATTCAGCGCGTCGATCCAAAGAAGCAAGCTCTATACTCGCAAGAGAATCGAGCTCAGCTGTCAATTGCTGGCCGATGCGAAGGCAGGCGCTTGGCACTCCAGCAGCTCCCCTGCATTGAGCCATCAGCGCGACAGACATATAACAGCCTCGCAGCAGCAGCGTCAGCAGGATATACACAGGATGAAGTGCACTATAGTCCGGCGCTACCCGGCGCGGCAGCGAGCCAGCGCCTCCAGGCGCCTGTTCCAGCGACCAGTAGTGCGGTCCGCACCCCCAGCGCCGTGGCCAGCTGTGTGCGTGTCGTGAGCGAACAGCTACTTTGCAGCAAGATCCTTACGAACACCGATGTTTCTACGTGCGCATTTAAGGCTGGACGGATCGTACTGCCCAAGGCGCAGGTAAACTACAAAAGCAGAATGCTAGTGCCTTTGAGGGCACAGCAAAGACATGCTAGGAGATGGGCATCGGTTTTATCCACTGCTCATCCGCAGGTGGAATCGTGCTTTCCTCTCTTGCTGACATGCATCCTTGGCTTGCCAGAAGCGATGTGGGCCCCTGATCAGCTGGCAACCAGCTGGGCTCAACTCACCACTTTGCCCTCCAATGATGTTGGATCTGGGATGGGCTCATCAGCAGCGGAGCGACAGCTACCTGTGCCAGTTATTGATGAGTCTGGCCAGCAATGGCAGTGGGGTCTCAGGGCGTGGCACCGTGCACCACCTGGTGCTAACAGGCTTGGTGCTGGAAGCAATAAAGCCTCAACTCCCAGCAGTGCTAGCATCCCACCCACACTTGCTGGCTTCATGCTGAACAATACAGGTGAGGCATCTGCCCTTCTACTCACATGTCACCACATAGCTGTAGTGGCATGTTGCATCAACGTTGGAAGTGTTCGGAGCTTCAATGGGGCCTGCGGGACATCTTGCTGGTGGTGCATCAGGGATAAATCAAAAACTATTTTTTGACCCTTGCAGATCCCTTCATCAAGTTCTACAAGCTGCAGCCAGGCTGCCTCCTCACCTTTCATGCCAAGACAGAAGCCAATGGGAGACCTTACCTTGTAAGTTCAGACTCATCTCTGCTGCAAACCTTGGCATGCATTGCTGCTGTGCCACTTCCCAGCCATGTACAAACCAGTTGCTTGAGCTCTTGCTCTATGCTGTGATGTTTTACATACAAGTTAACCTCAGGTCTATCAGGCTCGGCCTGAATGTGCATGCCTGGTATGTCATAATGTTGAATGCAGAGTGTGCGCATGCAAGAAGGCATGCATGACCTGGCCCCTCAAGCATGCATGCCCAGTAGGCATCCCAGCATGAAGCCTGTTTCGTCGCCCGGCAGCGTATCAGCCGGCAAGCCTACAAGCAGCCATGACAAGCCGCGTTCACGTCAGCGTCCTAGCCGCCCTGAGGCTCCCCCCTTGCAGGAGAAGGCCCTTGCACACACAGCTGATAGCTCCTTCCACAGCTACAGCGGTCTTGGCCTTCCTTGCCTGGACAGACAGCTACAGGGGCTGCCAAGAGCTGCTGTGTCTCCAGCTGGGACACCACAGCTCATAATGCAGCACATTCAGCATGGAGGTCAGCGACAGTGGCCAAGGGAAGCCACCCCTGGGTACCAGCTGGCAGGTAGACAAGCTGTTTACCAGCTTCCTCTGAGCTGCCACACAGTTGCCTCACATAGTCATGATCAACATCAGACCGTGCAATGCCCCCCCTCCCACTTACCCTCCCCCGTTCAGTTCCCCACTTCATCACATGATGACCAAGATGCTCTTGAACGTCGTGCGGCAATGCCAGAGCACAGCAGCAGCAGCATGCAGCCAGGCGCTAACAACCAGCAAGCTCAGGCATGGACGCAGACAGATGATATCTCCAGCACAGGAGCTGAACGTGCTGGCGCTCGTTTGCTGGACGATGATGAGACAGACCAGCTCCTGCGCCGCATTATGTACCCCCCCAAACGCATGCGTAGTGGCCTCAGTGCGCAGTACGAGCTGCAAGCAATGCGGAGCAGCAGTGATGCAGCCGCTCAAGCAGGCACCCTGCCCCTGCCCTCTCAAAAGGTTGCCTTGGCTCCAAGCAGGCAGTTGCATGGCCCTGCAACAGACACCATTACAATATGTCCAACGGCAACCAGTACTGAGCAGCCAGCCGGAGGAGACCGGCATGACTGCGCCACTGCTGCAACCGACAGTGCCACGGCAGCTAATGCTGGCGGTATGGCAGCAGCTGCAGCACTGGCCGGGCCACAGCAGGCCACCCAGGTCCAGGCAGTGCCCAGCCAAATTGCCTGCCCAGCCCGAGGTAGAAGCCCCAGCATTGGTGTGGACTGTGACGCGGGCATCCCAGCACAGTGCCAGCGCACTACAGGCCCGAAGGCTAGACGCGATGATGAGTTGCAGGCTGCTGCAGCAGCATTGGTCAGCCTCTTGTCAGCAGAGCAGGTGCCCAGTGGGGCAGCTGAGTCAGCCGGCCCTCCAGCATGTCTGCCAGTCACAGCAGAGGTGCTCCTACATGAGACTGACCATGTACAAGACAAGGCCACGCTTGAGAGTGGCCCCCATGTCAGCAAAAGAGGTTCTCAGAAGGACCAGCCTCTGCGCACAGCTGCACAGCCACCCCACCCCATGAGCAACCCTGGAAGTGCTACTGCCAGTTGTGCTGTGGCATCAAGGCGGCGACTGCTGCAGCAGCAGCTGCTAGAGGCCAGCCATGGTCTTCAGCAGCGGCAGCACCAGCAGCAGCTGCTCCTGCAGAACCTGGCGTGGCATGATACCAGGGCGCAGGATGCTCCCTGTGAGCCGGAGGCACCCAACCAGGCCTCTGCTTCACGTCACCACTCAGTCTCTTCAGCTCTCTCTAGGGCACCTGCTAATGGTGCTTTCATCAGCCACGAGCCCGCACATCACCACCGGCATCAAGGAGCCAACCAGCACGACCATGAAGTAAGTGCCAACCCTAGCATAGCGGCCTCAGACAAAATTATATGCCGTCCAACAGATGCATATGTCTTCTGCAGAGGATGCTACAGCGCACATATCCCCTACAACCAGGAGCATATCTCCTTTACAACTAGGCTACATTATCTGCCTGTCTGAGACAAACAGTCGGCACAAATACCTAATCTCCTACCCCCACCCCCTTACGAGGGTGGGCGATAGATGTTGGCATGAAACACATGCTCTGATGTAAGCAATAGCTTTAGCATTGCCTAGTGCACACATGCTACTGTGCTACAGGCTGCTGGGCTGGGGCATTGGGTGCTCGGTCGCGCAGCTTCTTGAAGCCCAATGCTGGGTACGCCTTGACCTTGGCAGGAGCCGCTCCTCGGTGTTGCCACCTGCACAGCTCCAGTGGCCGCCATGGGGCCTCCCCTGCTCGTTGGGGGTTGAGGGCTGCGTTGCAGTCCCTGCCCACCTGTTTACCAATGTCCCAAGGGGTGGCCTGGTCCAACCAGGGACACCACATGAGGCCCCGCACTGGCGCCTCAAACCGCTTGCTCTAGGCTACCTAACGCAACAAGCGGTGCTGCACCTGACCTGGCTGGGGCTTTCAGCCTTCAGGCCTGGTGGGCTTGCTGCAGTCCAGCTCCTCCTCACAGGGCTGGGGGCAGTTCATAGCTGAGCTGACCCTGCTGCTGCGGAACTGATCTACCGTCACCACCTTGCCTGTCGGTTGGCTTGCCGCTGTTGGGCCTCTTCACCACTTTCCGGCAGGCCTGCAGCAAGGCCTTCGCCCCCCACCCACCCCGCGTGCCAATGCCAGCGTTGCCAAAGAACACCACCAGATGCTTGCGTGTCCCAAACCGCTGTTGGGACACCATGGCTGCCTCCTCCTCCAGCTGCATGGCACACAAGGCACACATTGCGCATAACATCCTGGGAAGCACCTCACAGGTCACACGGGGGGCAGTCATCAGCCTCTGGCCCTGCCCCTCTCCCCCTACTATTGGCACTCTCACCTTCTTGAGCGCTCCAGTACCTTCTCTTGCGCACCTGAACGCCTTTTCACGTTCTACATGTTTGCGACTCCTACACTTTTTACGGTCCACTTCTCTGCCTTAATGGCTGAAATGACAGAAATTGACTTACAAACAGCTCAGCCCAGCACAACTCCTCAAATGATGATGGAAACTGGATGTTACAGCATGGGTGTCTAGCCCTAGCGGCTGTTGCCAGCATATGTCCTTGCAGTCCTCGTGTTGCCTCCCAGAGTTCCCGGCTGCGTTCACTACTCAATTTGGCTTGCTTAGTGGAGTCACTCCCTTGAAACTACTGCATCATGCTCACAATGTTTAGTGCAATGGGAACCTGCCTACCTGCACCTGCACAATGGTGCTATGTCGTTGCACCGTCTTTCAGACTAGACATTGGCCACATGCCCATCTAGTTTGCTGCCGCCCACCCCTCCATCCATTGCCATCGCCACATCCACCGAGTCATATCACTCTTACTGCCTGGCTTTGCTACCTGTCTGGTTGCAGGCGGACCCATCTGCTAGTCTTTGCAAGGCAGCACCTGCCATGCCAGGCCATGACCTCAAGCCAGCCACACCTGTGGCTGCACCTCGCCTGGCGGTTGTCTCCAGGGCTTTAGCACTAGACCCCAGCCCCAGGGTGGCTGGTTGGCCAGCTGCCACTGCCAGGGAAGCCAGAGACTGGACCATGCCCCAGGTCATCACGACTTCTGCTGCTGCTGCTGCTGCTGCCCAGGCACCGGTGAGTACTGTCACATCACTGAACACCAGCCATTCATTCGTGTCCATCCAGTGCACCCCTTGTACTCATTCATTGTAAATCTGGTCTGCACTGCCCCAGAATTGGTTTACAGCATGCAGGCTGTGAGCTGCAGGATGTTGCATGACCTGCAGGGTATGCTTGTGCTTGCTCTCTAGCAGTCAACAGTAACCCAGCCCACCACCAGCACCTTTGGGTATCCCTAGTCCTGCACAACACGCTGGGCGTCAAGTTATGCATGGCATGTCATGGTTGTGCTGCTGCTGCTGCTGCCGCTGCCGCTTTTCATCAACTTTCAGACATCTTGACACCTTGCTATTATCTGCAGCCACCTGTACATGTGTGGACCAGTAGGCTAAATGCGCTGCAGGCCACATGCTTTGGGTTACTGTGCCATGCATGTCTCAGCCGGGTAGGGTCTGCGCACCAGTGTTTCTTTTGCTCTTTATATAGCGTTCGCAATGAAATGCCATGTTTGAGAGGTCGTTTTGCGCTTTGCGTATTTTAGCATCACTATTGCTAAAATTTCCACCTGAGCGATGTGAGCTATAGTTTCAAGGGTATGAACCTGTGCCATGTCACTTTAAACAAAAGAAACAAATGCTGCGTACATTGCAACAACTGCTGCGCACATATGTAGTCCACAAAGGGCTTGCCCCATTCGCAGCATGCCCAATTTAGTGTCAATGCACCTCCCCACCTACAGGTTAGCACACCCTGCACATCGTCCAAGCCACTGCTCCCACCCCCTGCGAGAGCTCCTGAGGCTGTGGCATCGGAGGCACCATGTCCGAGTGCCATGGAAAGCAGCCCCAGACATGTCCGACCTGTGGTGCAGGCTGTCTCACCATTGCAGCGCTTCCTGCTGGGCCAGATTGCTCGCCACAGCTTGTACAGCAGCCTGCATGGTGCAGGCACCACGCCAAGGCAGGGCAGTAGCAGCAAACTGGAGCACACCGCAGCAAGGCCTGGTCAAGCAGTTGTGGTGGGTGCCAGCGCCTATCTCCCCGTAGGTGCCAGCCCTGCTCAGCCGGTGGCTGCGTGTCGGCAGCCTTGGGCCTCCACACCTACCACAGCAGTGACACCTGCAGACCACTCGCTGCCATCAGCATGGGAGCAGCTGACCCCAGTCCTGCCCCAGCCTCAGTGCCTCGCCGCACCCATGTCAGTGCCAGCCGAGGCATTCAGCTTCACCACGCCCTGCCCATACACCCCGTTGCTCCAAGCCCTCAGCACTCCAGGTCACCGTGCCCAGGTGCAGGCCCTGTGCGCCAGCCTTACTGCACCCCGGCCCCAGTAGGTGCGCCATGGGATGCAACGTCCACGCCTGTACACAATGTCACGCAAGCAAGCAGTCGGGCCCTGTCCACTGTGGTTGCTAAGCCTCAAGCAGGACACACTTGTCCTCAAGTCACTTCTTGTACCGTTACACACACTGTGGCAGCTGGCTGCAGGGACAGTGGCTGCTCATCACTTCTTCTTTTTAACTTCTTGTACCCTGCTATGCACACTGTGATAGCTGGCTGACCCATAGTACATGTTTCATAGGGCACCTGCACTCAAGCATCTACCCCAAAATGAGGGCTGACACTGACACTGCACTAGCCTGACACTGCGGCTGTGCCTCGGCTGCAGACATACATGCCCTGTGACAGGCTTAGGTGCAAACAAAGCAGGCTAAGTAAAGGTGGCAGTTTGTGGGGTGCTGGGCTATGGGCTGGAGACGTCTTGATGTGCAGTTACCTCCACAGACCACATGCCTGCGTGGCCTGCCAAAAGAGGCAGATGCTCTGTGATGCTTCACTTGCAATGACAATGTGGTTTGATGACCAGTTGGATATATCATGCATGGAGGGCGCATCAGGTCGCCATCCATCCGAGTGGGTCGTAGGGACATCATGCATGCAGTCACAACTGCTGGTAGTGCACGGGGGGACTGCCTTCTCTTTGCCTGGTGGTGGGTGGGGCTAGGATGGTATGTACATACTCAGTTGGGGCATTCATCATGCTGTGTGCTGCAATTACAGAAAAGCGTGTGGATGAACTGCTCAGCGCATACTTCCCATAAACTACGGCTACGTTGTTTGTAATCCGGACTGTCTGCGACAAACAGTCGGTACCAATGCCTAATGTCCTACCCCCACCCTCTTCCGAGGGTGGGGCGATAGATGTTGGCATGAATCGCATGCTTTGATGTAAGCAGCGGCTTTAGCATTACCTAGTGCACACATCACTGTGCCACAAGCTGCTGGGCAGGGGCCTTGGGTGCTCGGTCTCGCAGCTTCTTGAAGCCCAATGCTGGTTACTCCTTGCCCTTGGCAGGAGCCGCTCCTCGGTGTGGCCACCTCCACAGCTGCAGTTGGCGCCATGGGGCCTGCCCTGCCCGCTGCAGTCCCTGCCCACCTATTCGTCAATGTCCCAAGGGGTGGCCTAGTCCAACCAGGGACACCACATGAGGCCCCGCACTGGCGCCTCAAACCGCTTGCTCTAGGCTACCTAACGCAACAAGCGGTGCTGCACCTGACCTGGTTGGGGCTTCCGGCCCTCAGGCCTGGTGGGCTTGCTGCAGTCCAGCTCCTCCTCACAGGGCTGGGGGCAGTTCATAGCTGAGCTGACCCTGCTGCTGCGGAACTGATCTACCGTCACCACCTCGCCTGTCGGTTGGCTTCCCGCTGTTGGGCCTCTTCACCACCTTCCGGCAGGCCCGCAGCACAGCCTTGGCCACCCACCCACCCCGCGTGCCAATGCTAGTATTGCCAAGGAACACCACCAGCTGCTTGCGTGTCCCCCACCGCTATTGGGACACCATGGCTGCCTCCTCCTCCAGCTGCATGGTTTGGCTGGGGCCGCCCCAACTGCTTCGCATGTCATCCAATGTATCCGTAAGTCGGTACGGTAGCCAGACCCAATGTCTACCAAGACTACAAGGACGCTCCTGAGGCTGCAGGTGCCAGCTTCCTATGTTGGTGCCTGATCCCCTAACGGGCTCACACACTTGTTACGTGTGGGACTCAACCGTGGCACCCTGCTACGCAACGGACTGCTTCAGCTGAGCTTTTGTCAGTCCCTGTTTACCCCACAGCGGCTGGTTTGGCGCCCTTGGTGTCTCGTTTCATGTCACCGGGGAGCACCAAATGAGGCAGCGCACCGGCTTGTCACACCGCTTGCCCCGATGCATTCATCGCCGGGTGAGCACCCTATCAAGCCGTGAACAGGCTTCCGTGTCGCGCCCAATGTCGCACCCACCGCAGCCTCCGGGTTTTGTCCTACGCCGAGGTTACCGGTCCAAAACCGTCCGGAACACTTCAGCCCCGAAGGGCGCATGTAGAGCTCCTGGCGGCCTGACATACAGCTTACAAAGCCACCACACGCTCGTGTCAAGACATACATGCAAGGCATGCCGAGGTGTTGACCTGTGGCCCAGGCTGTGGCCCACTCAGGTGACCCCAACTAACAGAAAACCTACCCCTGGTGATCAAAACGACGCCGCGTCTCAGCCACGTAGTTTCTACTTATGTTTCGTGTTTGTGTCTTGAAGGGTTGTGCCATTTACGTCATGCTAGTGAAATGAGCGGTGGCACCCATCCAAACCCCCTGAAGCACTTACCAGGTTGGTATGCTGGGCACTTTCTGTGCTAGGTGAATACACTACCAGTAGGGCGTTCCCGGCCAGGTCCTATTTGGACCCGGGTCTTAAGACCCTGAGGATTTTGAACGGGGTCTTAAGACCTCACCGGCCCACCGGTGGCACACATCAGCGCCACTAGCGCTATGGCTCCGCCTGTCAGTCCTGCACTGCCCGACACTCAGCCTCCAGCCGAAGCTCGTGGCTGGACACAAAAGTACAAGGACAACACGGTCTCAGTTCTAGACCTTTTTAATCGGCTTATGAAGAGCTCCGCATTGCGCGACACGTACCGGCTCAAGCTTGATGTAACCAGAAAGGTCGTCCTTGTCGTCTGCCTGATGTGCGGCGCGTAGTTTTGCTGCAACCTGAGCAACGTGCAATCTCAGCACGACAAGCATTGCAAGCAGCGCCCAGCCGCCTAGCAACCACCACCACTTCCCAATCCAACAGGTAAGTCCTTCTCCTCTCTTGCTTCTGTGTTATGTGCTTATGTGTATCATTCAGCCTTACAACCTTCTCTATTTAACTGCTCTCGTAATCATCGCTCTGCAACACGGCTATGTAATACCGCTCTGCATCGGCGTCAGTCTTGTCTTGCATGCCTCATAGGCAAGCAGGTACATCCAGATGACCAACAACTCTCTGACAAGTACGTGGCGTTGTTCGTGGCCACCACGGGGACACCACATGCTGCCCTCAAAAACAAGTTTCTCAAGAAGGCCTTTCGTGTCCTTGGCGCCACCTGTCCCAGCCCAAAGCGTGTCAAGACTCTCATTCGAGATGTTTATCTGGAGACACGGCATACCGTGGAGGCTGACCTGTCATCCTTGTTTGAGGTATGCATACCAAAGGAGGACAGCTTACTCCACCACCTCTCAGTTTTGGAAGCTCCAAGCAGCCGTTTTGGAAGCTCCAAGCAGCCCCACAGTTCCCAATCTTTGCCAAGGCGGCGCAACGGTTGTTGTCAGCGCATGCTTCCACAGCAGCTGCAGAGCGCAACTGGTCGGTGTGGGGCCACACCTATCACAATGCTCTACGCAACAACTTGAGCGTGGAGGCCGCAAAGCGTGAAGTGTACCTGAAAGCCAACGTGCCAACAACCGATAGTGATGACGAGGCGCCGACCGTTCAAGATACCCTGATTGACATCATGAAGTGAGCATCAACTACAGGGGCGGGCTTTGTGGCGTGGTAGAAACGGCAGTGCAACGGTTGTGCAGATGGAGATAGCGCAAACAAAATGGAATATTTTGACATGATACTTGGCACATAGCATTCTCAAGGGAGTGTAAGAAGTGTGGTGTAAATCTTATATCGAGATAAGAATTGGGCTGAGTAAATGGAAATTCTTCAATACTGACTGGACAGTGTTTAGTATTGACTGGGCAGTTTTTAGTATTGACTGGACAGTTTTTAGTATTGACTGGACAGTTTTCAGTATTGACTGGACAGTTTTCAGTACTAACTAGACATTGTCAGTACTGAATGGACATTATTCAGTAGTGACTGGACTATATTCAGTGCTGACTGAACAATTATCAGTACTGACTGCGACGTTGTTCAGTCCGAAGGTGAGCATACCCCGACCCTAACAGGACTCGATCTAGGGACCTCTCGCATAATCACCACTTCCAGGTCTTTAAGACCTCTAGTACCGGTCTTAAGACCTTTAGGACCCAAAACATCAGGCGGGTCTTAAGACCCGGCACGCCCTAACTACCAGCTTTAGTACATTGTCAATCAGTTTCTCCGGCAACATGTCAGGTTTTCATAACTGAAGTTAGGTAGTCTCCTCGCCCCTTCACTCCGCGCTGAGCTGCTGATGCGACTGGGTGGCCAGGCAGTCCATGCAGGAGCCGGAGCCTGGGACCGCGGATTTGCCTGGGAGCGCGCCAGCCGCGGGTGAAGCGGATGTCGCAGCGACGGACCAGGCACCATCGATGC
The DNA here is from genome assembly GCA_030144725.1 of Haematococcus lacustris. NCBI lineage: Eukaryota > Viridiplantae > Chlorophyta > Chlorophyceae > Chlamydomonadales > Haematococcaceae > Haematococcus > Haematococcus lacustris. The sequence continues at coordinate 6,608,126 of JASKMD010000011.1, forward strand.
TGCCTAGCAGTACCAAGCGTAAGTGATTCCGAGCGGGGCATCGCAACGAAGGTTGAAGGGCCTAAGAAGCATTGCTTATCGATGCTGCGCAGTATTTCTTGGAGGTCTCAGCTGGCAGACAACGGAAGGTGACGGGTCACTGCGCAGCTAGCCCCACCAAGGCTGTCACCCTGCCTCTGTGCCGACTGCTGTGCCCCGTGTACCTCTGGCTTGCAGAGACGCTTCATAACTATTTCGGCAGGTTTGGGGCTATCGACGACGCGGTAAGCCCTCTTTCCCGGCTTGCGCCAACTGGCTCGCTTCGCAATCATTGCAACTGCTGTACATCAGCTATCAGTGGTTGCTGGCTGCGCCTCTCGCCACTGTCCCGCGCTAGGTCGTGATGCGCGACCGTATGTCAAACGCGCCACGGGGGTTCGGCTTCATCACCTTCAAGGATGCAGATTCTGCGGCTGCTGCAGTTGCAGCTGGGCCGCATTTAATACAGGACAGAATGGTGAGCGGCAGTGGTACAGCCTTGAGCCGCAACCTTGTGATGGTGTTGCCTAGCCTGATGCCCCGCCTATGCTGCTCCTTGTTGGCAGATTGACTGCAAGCCATCTGTTCCCCAAGGCCTCCAGTCCTCGCTGCCTAGTCGAAGCAGAAAGGTGTTTGTAGGCGGGCTCGGAGCGGACACAACAGAAGGTAAGCAGTATGCACCGTAACGTACTGTATTACTTCCACGTTACAATAACCCGTCGACGTCCTCGCAGCCGGCTTACGAGCGTACTTCGAGACCTTCGGCAGCATCTCAGAGGCGCAAGTGATGCAGGACTACAACACGGGCCGGTCTCGGGGCTTTGGGTGGGCGCTGGACAGCTTCGCGGCAGTTAGGTGCATGTCCCCCCTTTCCGCTGTCCTGCTGACATGAACCTGGTTGTCCCAATTGCAGCTTTGTTACCTTTGAAGAAGAGGGGGCCTTGGAGCGAGTGTTTGAGGCAGGCGTGATGCACGTGCTCAGCGGGAAGCAAGTGGAAGTAAAGCCAGCCACCCCCAAAGGCCAGCAGCCTCTACCCAGCAGCATGGGCATGGCACCTCACAGCATGCAAGGTCAGCAGCAGCTGGGAGGCCCTACCCCATACTACAGCATGGTTGGTCCTGGCACTGCAAGCGGCATGCGCTACCCACCGCCACATGGACCCAGAGGGCAGGCCATGGGCTACTCCATGACACCACTGCCACATTACAGTGGGCTTGGGCGGTCAGGGGCAGGGCCAGTAGCCATGTACCCTGGGGCGATGCAAGGCTACGAACATCACACTCAGACACAGCCGGTACAGCCAGTACACCAGCAGTACCACCCGCAGCAGCTGCAGCAGCAGCAGCAGTACCAGCCGCAACAGCTGCAGCAGCCGATGGGCATGGGCATGCATGGACCCATGGGCGCGTACGGCATGCCCATGCAGGGCTATGTGTATGCAGGTGAGGCCCTGTGTGTGTGTGTGGTGGGTGGGGTGTGGGAGCCAAGGATCAGCAGTATGCATGGCCTGCTGACACGCACCACTGCTGCCAAGACCTGGTGTGAAAGGGAGGGCCCTAGCGCTCTAGTGCTCTACAGACTGCTTGGGCCGTGAACTTGGTGGTGTGGAGGCAGCAGCAGCAGCAGCAGAGGCAGCAGGAGCAGAGGCGGCAGCAGCAGCAGGAGGAGCAGCGATGACAGCAGCAGCAGAGGCAGCAGGAGCAGCAGCAGGAAGAGGAGCAGCAGCAGGGAAGAGCAGCAGCAGCAGGAGGAGCCGCGGCAAGAGCAGCAGGAGCAATAACAGCAAGAGGAGCAGGATTACTAGCAGCAGCAGGAGGAGGGGCAGGAGCAGCAGCAGCAGCAGCAGCAACAAAAGCGGTAGGCAGAGCTGCAATGCTGGGTCGCAGGAGCAGCAGCAGCAGCAGCAGCTGAGGCAGTGGAGTTTGCACCATTCCCCAGCTGTGCCTTGCAAAGGCGACAGGAGGAGCAGCGGTAGCAGGATGCCCATGCAGCGCTGCAGCTTAAGTTGGAGCCTGCAGCAGCAGCAGCTGCAGCAGCATGACATGGCCAAGTGTGGTACGCCTGCTGACTGGGGGGCACCAGGGGATGTCTAGCAGGCCACCCCTGCCCTGACACACTTCGGTGCAGGGCCAGTCAGCTGGGCTGCTACCTGGCCAAGGGTATTAATTTGCTACCATGGCTTCTGCCCTGCCGACTCATGTCCTGCATCCAGCCCCTCCCAGTGCAGCACGGCACGGCACACCGCCCTCCTTGCCCCTGACCGTGTCTGTCCTTCCCAGCCCAGACTCCCCTCCCCCCAGCCGGCTGTCCTCTGAGTAGCCCCCTTACTGCCAACTGATGACATCAAGGGCTCAGTCAGCCTGCCCGTCACCCAGCCAGCCAGTCCGGCCTTGCCCTGCGGTCCAGGCACCCAACCCTGCCACTGCGCCCAGCGCATGCGCCACAGCTGCTCCTGTCCAGTGTTCAGTGCAGCGCCATCTGTGCAGCCTGCCTGCAGCACCAGCAGCAGCACAGGGCGCCAGCAGGGTGAGCTCCTGCTGCCCGGCAGCTCCAGGCTCCTGCTGCAGCAGGGGCAGGGCGAGGGTGGTGGGCCCCTGCTCAATGCCTAACAGTCTGCTGCCGCTGCCTGGCTTGCACTGACTGCAGCTGGGCATGCAGTTTCCGTGTTTAAGCATGGCAGCCTGCCATCTCACCATCACGAGCAAGGCAGTTGCAATGAGACTGCTGCCACTGTTCCCATCGCTGGGCTGCTGCTTGCTGCAGCAGCTGCTGCTCCTACCTTGCCTGCCTGCCTGCCTGCCTGCCTGCCTGCCTGCCTGCCTGCCTGCCTGCCTGCCTGCCTGCCTGCCTGCCTGCCTGCCTGCCTGCCTGCCTGCCTGCCTGCCTGCCTGCCTGCCTGATGTTGGTGATGTGGCCGCTGCAGGTCCTGTGGAGATGGTGCCAGGCTCCTACCCCAGCCCCTTGTACCCGGGCTCCTACCAGCCCCTGCCTTCCATGATGCCAGCCTACAGCCTCACCTCATACCCCAGCCTCCCTCCCCCCGTGATGTACCCAGGCGTGGTGCAGGGACCTGGCCAGGGCCACAGCCCCAACCTAGGATCTGGCCCTGGCCCTGGCCCATCGCCCGTCCAGGCTTCTCCGGCCTATTTAAGCCCTGCTGCTGGATCCGTGGGCGCACAGGGCATGGGGGGCTCGGGCATGAGGACTCCTCCCTCTGGGCCTTCCCACCACCTGCTGCCCCCGTACCAGCAGCAGCACATGATGGCACCACTGGGCAGCAGCCCTCAACCCATGCCTGGCTCAAGTCTCCCCACCCAGGCCAGCGGCCCTGGCACATCCATCCTACCTGGCTCTCACTCTTCCTCACCGGGACCTCACACCTCCTTCCTCACACCTCGTGGGCCCATGTCACACTTGCAGCAAGTGCAGTCACCAGGTGGGCTGGCAGGGTCTCAGGGGGGCCAACAGAGCGAGACGACAATGGTGGCCGGAGCGGCATCAGCAGGGGAGGTGGTAGCAGCCGGGGTAGGGGCAACTGCAGCCGAGCTAGGAAGTCCGCCCTCCTCCCAGCCCTCCCAGCCGCTCTCCAGCCATGTGTCGTCCCCCCCGGCTGTCACCCACAGGCGCAGCAGCCAAGGCATGCCAGGGGCCGGGCCACACCTGCCCCTCCCTGGACCCCCTCCTGGAGCTGGAGGGGGGTCCTACGTGCCCCATGCCACTCCCATCCAGCTGCCAGGGTCAGGGTCAGGGGGAGGGTCTGGGGGAGGGGCAGGGTCGGGGTCAGGGTCGGCCACGCTGTCCCGGTTGTCAGGGTCGGCCCGCTTCTCTTCTGGGGTACCTCAGGGGGGTGGCTCTGCAGGGAGTGTGGGGGGGGCTGGCCAGCAGCTGGCGTGGCAGCTGGCTGAACCCCCTCCTACCTTCCTCAACCAAGCCCAGCAGCAGCAGCAGCAGCCTTACCAGCAGCAGCAGCCTTACCAGCAGCAGCCTTACCAGCAGCAGCCTCAACAACAGCAGCAGCAGCAGCAGCAGCAGCTTCTATACCAGCACCAGCACCAGCAGCAGCAGCAGCTTCTATACCAGCAGCAGCAGCAGCAGCAGCAGCAGCAGCAGCTAGTGCCAGGTCGAGGCCTCCGAGTCAGGCCCCTGATGCTACCAGGGGCTGGGCTAGGACCTGCAGGCTTGCGAACGCTGCCAACCGCTGTCCCTGTGACCAGGGGTGTGGGCTTGCAAGGGCTGCAAGAGTGAGTGGGGAGTGTCGGGAAGTGTGACCCTGCTTGGCCCAGGTACACATACGAACGTGTACAGGCCTAAGGGAAGGAAGCAACTAGGCAGGCTTGGCATGGACAGCATGTTCAGTGCAGCAACAACGACACATAGGCTGAAGAAGAATGGGGGCCAGTGAGCTTGGAGAGGGTAAGGCATGTGGGTGGGGTTGAGAAGAGGAGGAGGGGGCGAGAGAGGAGAGCTAGGATGAGCTGTAGGTCATGAGGCTGGTATGGGTGAAGCAGGGTGGGCAAGAGTGAGGGCAGGGGCTGCCACTGAGTCCTGCCTGCAGGGCTGACAGCCCTCTGGCCCCTGGCCTGCTTGCTTGCAGGGGGCAGGGCAGCGCTGTAGCCCTGGGGGCTGCATACCCTCACCAGCCTCACGCCTCCCAGCAGTACCCTCAGCAGCACTCTGCCATGCAAGCGCCCATGCAAGTGCCCATGCAAGCGCCCATGCGGCCGCCTGTGTTTGTGAGCCCTCAAGCATCCTACCAGTACCTCGGACCCAGGAGCACCCAGGAGCACCAGCAGTACCTGCTGCAGCAGCAGGAGCAGGAGCAGCCACAGCAGCAGGCTGGGCAGCAGCCTCATGCTCTGCGGCCCCTGCAGCGCCCTCCAGCCCAGCAGCAGCAGCAGCAGCAGCAGTAGCAGTAGCAGCAGTAGCAGCAGCAGCAGCCGTGAGACTTGCAGCATGGCCTACATGACCTTGGGGGTCAGAGGCAGTGCAGCATGGCCCACGTAAGGGGAAGGAGGGCTGGGCTGCGCAGTGTCAGGGGCTGGTCTAGAGGCAGCAGCATCTGCGGCAGCCAGGGCAGATGCTCCTTAGCATCTGTGATCACACTCAACGCCAACCTGCTTAAATGCCACACCTAGCAGACAAGGGCAGCCCTCCAAGGAGCTGCTCAGGGAACTTTATCAAGCTGAGCCAGACAAAACCCTGCTCCTCCACTCAGGCATGGACACCTGCCTGCCTGCCTGCTTGCTCAGCCTCTGCCCCTGCCTGCAGCAGCAGAAGTTAAGGCCCTGACCAGCTGCTCCACCCCTGGCTTGCCCACCTGCCCTAATGTATGACCACCCATCAGCATTATGGAGATAACTTCTTTCCCTCATTTCCATGGAGCGGGAGTAGCTGGGTTCAAACCCTGCTGATGGCAAAAGTAGTGCGAATGAGGCCTAGTGCTTGTGGGACTCTGCTGGCACCGCAAGGTGCTGGGTTTGAGACATAGCCAGGCCACTAGTGAGAGAGGGCAGCAAGGCAGCGCAGGGCCTCAGTCAATGGGAGGTGTAGTGCTGTGTGATGTGTGACGCTGACCAGGATGGTGGGCATCCCACATGCTTGCATGGCATGGCTGCACTGCTGATGCCGCTTGTGCTGGTGGGCCACGCATGGACTGGCATGCACTGATGCTGGTGTCGCACTGTAGCTGATAGGTGGGAAGGCAAGACTGAAGGCTTGGCTTGGCTTCACGCGACGTGGCGCGGCTTGGCCTGGCGTGATGGAGCTTGGCTTGGTTTGGCTTGTTGACATTGACTGCCTAGCCAGCTTGGGTACTCAGCCACTTTGGGAGAGGCAGGGATGGGGAGGCAAACCGCAGCCTTGCTGGTCAATTGGCGTCCCTCACCCTTCACCCTAGTTTGGCACTGATAGAAGTAGTCACCAGCATTGCCTGCTTGCCACTCTGCCTGACCTGCTGTTGACGTTGGCAGCAGGCTTGCAGGCGCCCATGACCTCCCACTTCAGCCCTGTCTGGTTGAATGGGAGGTCACAGGGAGGAGGAGGAGGAGGAGGAGGAGGAGGAGGCCAGGGGAGGGAGAAGGGTTGGTCCTGAGGGGTGGTGGTCTTCCTGTAGTCCACTGCTGCAACCCAGCCTTGCTCGCCCCCTGTGCCATGCATGGTTGCATGCTGCTCAATGTGGCCTACATGACAGGACATGCATGTGAGTGACTTAGCATGTTTGCCACACCTGCATGACATGCAAGCACGACCCTCTTGACCAGCACATTCCTCTTATTGTCCTTGTGCTGCCTGCCTATCTCGGCCCATATACACTTTACCCAACTTAGTACTGTATTGCTGCACAGCAGGAGACCGCAGCTTGGGCTTGTCACACAAGACATTTGTTGGGTGCGGCTCACACCCTTGGGTAAGTAGTTGTGACACTCTTACGCACCTGACACCCTGACGTATACCTGACGTATACCTGACACCTACCAGACAGTAGCATGGGGCCACCCTGGCAGCCAGGGGCTCAAGACTTGCATATGCTTGCATATGCTTTGCAGCAACATTGCAAAGGCCAGGGGTGTTATGCAGCACATGCCCTGGGGTGAAGCCTCACCCATTCAGGCGAAGCATCGCCCAGGTGTTTGCTGCATGGCGCATGGCCGTCTTCATGGTGGCGGGGATGGGTGTTATGTGCCTGCCCTCAGCGCCGGCCTAGTGCAATGCCAGCAAGGCTTTGACCCTGGAACATCACCAGCAACTGACCCTACAGCTGACTAGGCCCAGCTGGTCTTCCATCTTACTTTGTTCGTTATCAAGTTGAGTCTCTGTTGCTAGTTGTCGTAGAGTGACGCACGGTGTTGACATGTGTGACACCTCCACCGATTAGTCCACACATGCACTGCCTGGCTGTCCTCGCCGGTGCTCTGCCCTGTCCTTATCTCATGTCGTCTCTGCTTTCCCCGTAGAGGAGGGCTAGAGGTGCGTCTCCTGCTGCTGCCGCTACACCTGGTGCTGCTGCTGCTGCTGGGTTGAGCCAACAGCGCTGTTGCTCTGTAGGTTCCAGTGATCCGGACGTGGTTGGCGGCAGGGCTGGGCAGGAGCAGGCGCTGTAGTGGTGTGGTGTGCTCTGCTTGGACTGAGATGGTGGGCGCCTGCATTTGGGTGCTGTAGGAGTGCTTCGTTCTGGACGTCCGCTTGCTAGGGGTTTCGTGTGTCTGTCGCCCGCGATGTCGACGCTGCATTGCTCGTGCATGCACTACTCACAAACGCAGCGTAAAGGTGTAGAACAAACGCCTAACACGTGAAAAGAGCTGGTACTGTCTGTAATTCAACACGAGCTTGCTTGGAGCGCTGTATGTCCACCTGCAACGGCCCAGTACGAAGCCTCGTTCTGAATTTCCACAGCTGCCTGATGTCCTTGTTAAATGAGTTTTGTTTGTCTGTACTGATGTGCTGCACTGGTATTGATGCACAGTATGATGTATGCTAATCAGTGCTCGAAACACGGAGGCAACCTTTTACAGCCTCTGTTCATTATCTCCTGCGGGCACCAGCAAGTGGTCACTGGTAGAGTGCAGTGCGCCCTGTGTGCCATTTGAGAGACGGAAGCCTTTCCTTCATTGTTTCTGGCCAACCTGCTTTCGGTATTGCATGGCGTCGTATCTGAGGCAGTACTTGGGGGGCCTGGCTACCGTACGCCTTCGTGAACCGATTTTAGCCTGGTCCGGACAGGCTCAACTCTGTCACACTTGCTCGGGGATTCTTGCACGCGTTACAGAACCCCAGCGGAGTGCTCTAGAGCGGACTTCACCGGCTCAAAGATGGCCCAAGATACTGCCGAGCCTGGTGCTATCGTGACGACGCGTGCCACCGCACCCGCACCAAACGCGCGTGGGCCTTCGCGCAGCAGTGCGCTCTGAGCCACACTCCACGCCGACGCACGAGTGCCAGTCCCACCCAAAACCTGCAGGAGGCAAGGGTCAACACTGCACCGTGGCGACTAGGCAGGCAGGCAAGCGGACGGGTGGGCGAGCAGGAAGACCAGGTGAGTGGGTCCGCGGGCAGGTGAGCGGACACGAGTTCGACCGCACACCTCGCTGCAGCCTTAAACTTTTAGCAGCATCGCGGCCCCACCTGCAGCCGTGTTTTCACCACATCGAATGGGTGCGTGACCAATGTGGCGACCACCGCCGCAGCACAGGAGCAGGTCGCTAGCAGCCAGGCAGGGAGTGTCTCCGATGCAAGAGCAACTGCCTTGCCAGCGTGCGCACTGAGCTCATCAACGTCCTGTAGGCCAACGACTGTACCTGCACACATTACAGCGAAGACGTGCACTGCCCAGCAACAGCCTAGGCCGGCGAAGGAGCCGTGGTGCAAGCCAAGAGCAACAAGTCAATATGGGGACCTCAGCGTGCAGCTCCAGCTTAAGTACCTGCCCAGCCTGCAGCCACTGCTGTGCGCTTTGCCTGCTCATACAGGGAGATGTGCACCATGCTCCAAGGGATCCACACTGCGTTGGTCACCTGCATGGATGAACACAACGAGATCGGCTCAGGCAACAGTGTAGGAGGGAGGCACCCATGTAGTGCGTTGACAGGTTGCTCCATCTAGACGAAACCCAACCCCTGGAGCTCATCGCCACGGAAGCCTACCCAGACTGGCGGCATATTTGAGTAAGAGCAGCAGCAGCAGCAGCAGCAGCAACAGGAGCAGCAGCAGCAGCACCACTACACCACGTGTCTCATGGTGTACAACCATCACAAGACAAGAGGCACCCACCGTTGCACCAATAACAATACCAAGCCCAGGACCCCCTGCTCCACCGCATGCCCCTACCACCAGCCACCCCAGACCCCACACCACAGCAGTGCATGTGAAGCAGCTGTGTGGCCACCACCACCATCGCCTACCCAGTATCCTCTGACTAGCCCTAGGGGGCCTTCACGCTGCACCTGCATGGCATCATGCAAGCATGAGCACAATGGCATCAACATCCACACGGTGCATGCGGCATCCTCACGTGGGGGTCTACACATGGCTTGGCCCCTGCAGCCAGCACTGCCATGGATATCCCTGCCTGACATGCCTCCACCGTTGCTGGCCGTGCATTCCTCATTGGTCTGGTCTGGTCTGGCCTGGCCTGGCCTGGTCTGGCCTGGCCTGGTCTGCTCCCTTGCTGCCTAGTATGTTTGCATGGTTTGCGCACCAGCAGCAACGCACCAGTGAGGTCAGGACCTTCCAGGAAGATGTTCGGGGGGCCCCTGGCCCTTGTACTAAGCTATGCACCTGCAAGCAGACAATGCCAAGCAGGCAACAGGTCATAAGCCGAGTAGGCTAATGGGCAAGACAACAAGCAAACAGGCAGGCAGCAAGCCCGCAAGCCAGTTGTGAGGAAGGCTGGGTAGGGAGGTAGGGGGTCAGGTAAGAGGGACAGGGGTTTCCATAGCTTTTGACCAGTTGCTTGCTGTGTAGTAGTACTAGTAGTAGAGCAGCACAACTGCCATCCCACGACATGAGGGTACACATGTGGCTACTGCTGGCACCCCAGCCTCCCCTGCAGGCACCCCAGCCTCTTCCGCTGCTGACACCCCAGCCCCCTCCCCCCACCGCCGTACCTGCATGCGCTCCTTGACTACATCCAGGGGGGTGTACAGCAGCCCGCCACTGAGCTGAGCCACGGCCCCCACACACATGTCCCCTACCAGCCCCCAGCTTCCTGCAGGCCACATCACCCCACATCACACTTCCACAAGGAGTTTTACCATTCTCCTGCCTGCCTTCCATTGCACATGCACACCTTGCGCCTGCCTGCCTGCCTGTGTCCAGGATGACGCCCAGTGGTGGCAGTCGAGGCACCGCACAGGCTACCAAGTGCCAGGCAAGTGTGGGGCAACCACCAACCGCAATGCTGCTGCCCGCTGTCTCACCTCCCCGCATGGCTTCCACCCCCTACCCCATCCCCTGCTGCTCTACCCCAATCCAGCCTGTCCCATTCATCCCTCTCAGTCACAGCTCGCCTGGAACCTTGGACCTGGCCAGCTCATAGCCCCCAAAGTAGGCCATGTTGGCCGGCACATTGCCAACCTGTGGTGCACAGCACACCAGGCAGTGTAGAGCAGCTGCATGCAGGTACAGCCAGCTAATGGCTCACTGTCCTCCTGGCCTTGTGTGGGGAACGCACCAGCAGCACCCTCTGGGCTGCCCCTGACTGCATGCCAGCTCTTAACCACCTGCTGCTGCCAGCACTGGCTGCTGCTGTGGGCTGACTGGCAGCATGCTGGGGTTAGGAATGTGGGGGGTACTCACGAGCACGGCACCAAAACCCTTGTAGAAGCCGGCCAGCCCTTCAGCCTTCAATATCTATGGGAGGGCAAGGGTGGTGCAAGGCAGGGCTGGTGGCGTCAGCTGACCATGCAGTAAGGACTAGGGCTTAGGTAATAATGTGAATCACAGTAGCAAGCTCTGTACGGTCACGGAAGAGCCAGGACCAGGGTCAGGGTGAGACCCTTACTTGAGCCACTGCATGGCGCGTGCTTGTGTACCGCAGGGGCCCTCCCAGGCTGCCTTGCACCTGCAGCTGTGCCTTGACAGTGTCGCCTGGGTCTGGAGGAGGAGCGAAGTCTAAAAGTCGGGGTCTGCTCAGCTGCGAGAGCAGCATCCGCGTTACACTTACAGAAGAGGAACCTGGACGTTAGTCCTGCTATCGGGCCTGCGATGAGTGCTGGCCAGGGGTTACCACCAGTCTCCGATCCCGCCGTCGGCTGAGCTGCTGTCTTTCTCACCATTTCCCTGGCACAGATGGTGCACTGCACTACTTAGGCCAGTTGCAGCATGCTGGACATCTCAACTGCCGTCGTCAATAGCTTGTGACATAGAGCCGCGCTGCCTCTCTTACCTCTCTTGCCGTCACTTACAATCTCGCTCACCTGTGCCCACAAAACTGCTTTCATGGCCGAACGGCCGGTGGCCAAGGTGAAGGCCAAGGACGAGGGGCTCCCGCTCACTTGGCAACCCCGCAAAAGGTACCATCAACCTCAGCCGCTGCTCAACAGCAGACTTGAGCAAAGAGGCCAGGCTTAGAAGGTTACGCACCCCTGCGCCCTCATGAGCAGGACACAGTCTGTCGTACCTTGATCAGGGTGCAGACCCTTAACATGCACCTAACCCACTGGGTCTCGTGTGTGACACCCCCACCGTTCCTGTACACATGCACTGCCTGACTGTCCTCGCTTGCACTCAAAACACGTTGTCGGAACCACAACATGAGCGTGATGGCGTCAACACTGGCGTGGGTGCCACTGGCTTTGACGGCATGCACTGTGCCAATCAGGCACTAGGGACTAGACCGTCAAGCATGCATACTCCCTATCATAACATTAGAGGGGTCCCCGCACGTTGGCCTTGCCCATACCTGAATCAGACGGGACAGTAAGATCCTAAATGACCAGATGTCATGGGTGGGAGCATCGAGGCACGTTGGTAGTTGAGCTAGGCCATGCTGGAACTTCAACTGTACTAAAAAACCAACTGTTTTTGTACGGTGTCTAGCCCCAGCGTGCACATGACCGTGTCCAGTACTTCAGGTAGCGTGCTGGGCACCGCAAAGAGGTTACGAAGCCATATGTGAATCCCCCAAGCACTGTTGACACGGCAGGCCATCCTGTGAATGGAGATGACAGCATGCTAGACCTCGTGTCCGTAGACTCGTACATCCGATGATTGTTTTGTTAGCCTAAATCAATCAAGAGCTAGAAGACACGCGGCCACACAATGCCTCGCATGGACTTTTGAACGTTCAACAGCATCCTGTAATCGTTTGTCTCCGGCACGTGCTAGCGGTGCAGCGCCTTGCTTTGCCCGCCTGCTGGACAGGGAGTGCCCACTAGGCAGGAGTTGCGATGAACCCTGAGTAGTGAGTGCGAGCACCGGCCCCAGTTGTGTCCCTTGCGAGGGCCCGACAGCCTCATACCGCTGTCCCAAGACCTAACTCGCGTTCTTTGCCTGCTTCTCTGTCCGCTTTCCCGCCAGTGACTACCTCTTTAAGGTGGGTAGCGAGGCTGCAACCCGTGCATAAGCTGTGTCGCAATGTGCTTCCTGGGGAGGCATCCACCCAAACCGTCTGTCGTTGTTCGCAGCTTCTTCTGATTGGGGATTCCGGCGTCGGCAAGTCGTGCTTGCTGCTGCGTTTCGCTGTGAGTGCGGCCTGCTTTGGGCGACACCACGGGACAGACATTGCTGATCTAGCTTGTGCCTTCAATTGTAGGATGACACATACACGGAGAGCTACATCAGCACCATCGGCGTGGACTTTGTAAGTCGCGATGCTTTCGATTCTCTGGGCCTCGATGTCACAAATCTGGCCTGACGTTGTGTGCACAGAAAATCCGCACAGTGGAGCTGGACGGCAAGGTCATCAAGCTGCAGATTGTGAGCTGGCGCAGTATACTAGTCGCTGCCAACTGTGCCCAGGGCGTCGCCTGACCCAGTGTATTTATTATACGCAGTGGGATACTGCCGGACAAGAGCGATTCAGGACAATTACCAGCAGCTACTACCGCGGAGCGCACGGCATTATCGTGAGTATTCAGGGCTGGTGGGCGTTGGTCCGGATTGCCAGCATCTTAACCCGGGTAATGCTTGGGACGCAGGTGGTGTATGATGTGACAGACCAGGAGTCATTCAACAACGTAAAGCAATGGCTCAACGAGATTGACCGATATGCAAATGAGAATGTTAACAAGCTGCTGATTGGCAACAAGAGCGACTTGACAAGCAAGAAAGTGGTGGACTACCAGACCGCCAAGGTGATGCTGGTTTGCAACTATCCATGCTCTGGACAGCCTGTCAGCAATGTAATTCTTTGGGTGTGACCGTGGCACCTCAGGCTTTTGCTGATGAGATTGGCATCCCATTCCTGGAAACGTCTGCGAAGAATGCAACCAACGTGGAGGAGGCATTCATGACGATGGCAGCAGAGATCAAGAACAGGTGCGCTGGAGCTCGGTTACTCGCATTCACAGGAGCTTGTCTGACATGAATGCTGACACATGGCTCAGTGCTTGCATGAACAGGATGGCCAGCCAGCCTATGCCCTCCAGGCCAGGAGGAGGTGCAACAATCCGTCCAGGAGAGGGGAAGTCAGTGGCAGCTGGCAAGACTGGCTGCTGCTGAAGCTTTGCTTGGCCAGCAAAGCATTGCCTTCTTCAGAAGCAGGCCATTGCACTTTGGACAGATGCAGGCACAGCTTTTCCAGGGTGACCAGGCCCACCCCACAGCAGCAGGTGGTGGGTGGTGGGCACCTGATCAGCACATGTGTCGTAGCTCATGGGTGGCACTACTGGTGGCACCTCATCTAATGCAGCCAGCATTCTGCACACAGTCACTTCCAGCTCGTAGTGGGTGCAGTAGCCGGCACCCCGGCGCTAGTCAGCATGCTGCCCTGGCTGCCCAGGCTATAGAGCTGCAAGCTGGGTCAAGGGCAAGGCAGCTGCTGCAATATTGCACGGATGGCATTCCTTAGGTTGTACAGCAGGCGTGGTGGCCAGCTACAGGCGAGCAACAAGAGCAGCTCATGGTCAGCGGGTCAAGGTCAGCCGTGGATGTGGTCAGCAGGTTACAAAATGTGTTGCTGGCCAGGACAGGCCAGGACAGTACGCTCTCCCCTGGTTGTGCTACAAGCAGCTCACCCTGGGTGCCTAGTGCTGCAGAGCTGTGTATGTGCTGTGACACGGGCTGCCGCAGTCATGCAGCAGGACTAGCAAGTCACCAGGCTGGCCCATGTATGGGTGCAAGGCATATTGATGCCTGACTAGGCACCCAGGGTCTTGCAGCAGGCTGTTGGTGAGCACGGCCTGGCCAAACAAGGTGATTTGCATGGTTCTGCCAGGGGCACTGTTGATGTCGAGCAGATGCACCCGCTCTTCCGCTCTTCTGGGATGGGGTGAACCCCTTTGTATGTTACGCATGTGGTGCTGCTGTGGCAGCAAGATAGTCATTAAATCGTGTTATTTTAGAAATGGAAGGCAAGTAAGTCAGATGTAAAAATGAAGCTTGCCAACTTTTCAACCCTACAGCCAGCAAGTTTACACTTCCGGGCGTGAAAGGTGTTGTTCCTAACGCGGGCAGCGCGGGCCTCTCCTGAAGCCTTCCTTCTGCGCTGTGACTCGGTGAGTTTAAGCTGTGCTGCCTCGTCGCGGTCGAATGTGTCGAAGCCGAAGTCCTCCGGCTCCGGCCTAGGCAAACCCACACCGGTCCGTCTTTTCTTACTCGCCATAATAATAAACAGCAACGCGAAGCAACTACAAATACTAAGAATGCTTATACTTGCCACACATTCACCCACACGTCACTGTTCACACATGAAGCTTGCCAATCACAGTCTGCTGCTGGCCACTCTGAAAGGTCCGGCCTACTCTACAGCCAAGCGCACATACTCTAAGAAAGTGCACCTCTTACAGCCACACCACGAGAACTCGGCCTGCGCCACCCGCCAGTCTGCAACTGAACGTCACATTTCATAACCGTGAGGAATCCTCTAAACAGAGTGCGTTTGTTACTATTTCTGTTGCACGCTACGCGAAGTACTATTGTTTCGCCATGCCTGACATCGTCCTTCGCACTCTTTGTGCAGATGACTTTCACAAAGGTTGGGATGTCACAAGCTATCAGATTGCACGGGTCCGACAAACATCAACTGGGTTCAAACGCAGGCTACATGCAACTGCTGGCCCAGCTAACTCTGGTTGGTAACGTGACAGAGGTGGAATTCAAAGGTTCAAGCCGGCAGCTGACAGCTTGCCTGTTTGCACGATCGTGTCTGGCATACCACATGGCAGGCCATTCCTCATGATTCTTGCATGTGCAAGCCACACCAAGCATGGCCATGGCTAGCAGCTGTTCTGCTGTTGCTGTGCAGCACGCTTCCATGAGTTGTCCACCAACCCGGACTACCAGGTGCTAGTGGCTGAAGGTGAGTACTCAGTATCAGACATTGCAGCACAGCATGTCAATAATGAGAATGGTGAGAATGATGATCATAATGATGGTGATCTTTCAGCCTACACCACCAGCCGCCTGGCATGGCGGCTTGGCCCATCTGCAACTTGGGCATCATGTGGGTGCTCCATGGGGCATAATAAGGCTTGCATGAAGCTCAGGCTGCATGAGTTTATAGTCCCAGTTAGATTTCCATGGCTCTGTAGCCCTAGGCTTCTCAAACAGTGTGTGGCCCCATACATGCAAGTCTGATCAGGCGGTCTACCCGCATCCAATGGCGAGCGTGGTGTGCATTTGTTTGTTCGCTCGCATGGTGCCTACCACCTGAGCTATTGCCTGATCGCAAGGAGAGCTAGCAGCTAGAGTTGGCCCAAAGGCATGTCATAAGCACAAGTTGACACAGCTTCAATTGGGCTTGGCACACTCTGCTGTGCCATAGCCTGCTGCTGCTGGGCCGTGCCTGGGCAGTCCTGCAGCTTCTTGTGGCCTGTGCCAGGTCACACCCTGTTGCACAATTGCAGTGTGGGCAGCTAGAACCATGCATGCACAGCTGTCCTGGTTCAGCCCCTCACAGGGCACTGCCTTCACAACGCTCTCAAGGTTTGCCAGGGAAGCCCCCAGGGAGACGCTGGCTCTGCTGACCAGGCGACCAGGGCCAGGCGCCGCAGCTGGAGCTTCACACTACTGCTCAATGCTGGGCGGTGCAGCACATGCAGTCCAGGCCACTGGCATGCCGCACGTGGCCCCTTGCACAGGCTCAGTGCCAACCAGCTAGGGCTCCCTGCACCCACTGGCCTGTGTCCTAGGGATGCAACCAGCAAACAGGTCGTGACTTCCATGCGTGGCAAAGTGTGGCAGTGTGGTGCACATCAACCCAGCTCAGTAGCCACACGCCCATGCCAGCTGTCAGCATCGAGCCTGTGCTGCTATACCCCATGCAGCACAGCCAGGCCTTCGGCTGGGTATGCCCTGCAATGATGATGACATCAAGGATGGTGGGTGCTGCTGGGTGCTGCTGATCATCAAGGATAATGCTGGATGGTGACGACGACGGCTGCAGTCGCAGCCTTTGTTGCTGACATGGCTGTGTGCCCTGCCCCTCTGAGCAGACATTGGGAGTGGGGCCCTGGTGGGCACGGCTACCTTGCTGCTGGAACGCAAGTTCCTGCGCCACTGTGGCAAGGTGTGTGGGGCTGGGTGTGTGGGCAGCAGCGCAGGGAGATGAAGAGCACAAGCCAGGCTGGGCGTCCCCATGTGCAGTGCAGGGCCGGTGGTGGGTTGTGGCAGCAGGGGTGCTGACATGCTGCGCATGGAAGTCAGGTGCTCAGGGGTGAGCCAAGCACTAGGAGTAATACACACTGTGCCTAAGCTGGGTAGGGTAGGGGCATGCAGAAGAGGATAGGCACTACTCAGGTGGTTACCATTGGTAACATCAAGGGAGGCGTTTCTGCCTGGGGTGGCCACGTGGGCATGCGTTGGGCATGCTGCCATATAGACACTGCAGCACCGCCCTTGCACTGCTGCTGACACCACCATAACCATCACCTCTAGCAGCAGCCGTAGCATCATTGATGGGTGCCGGTATGCCACATACGAGTGTGAGGTGTGGTGCAAGTACCCGCCTTACTTGTGCCCGCCGGTAACCATCCCTGACACAGCATCTGAACTCCTGGCAGCGCCCTAGTGTGCTCTTGCTGCCCTTGGATGCCACACTGCTCCCTGCTGCCATGCTAGCCAGCTGGGTGTTGTGCTGCAGCTGTCATGTCATGGGGTGGTGCTGCCATGTGGCCAGTGGGCCAGCCAGCCTACTGTGGGGCCAGTAGAGGGCATGCTGCCACCTGGAGGCGCCACTGACCTGGCAAACGCACTGGGTGTTGATACCACTGCTACCGCCATCACCACCGCCGCCACCACCACCATCACCACCATTAGGTGGCACTCATGGCACATGCACACCTAAACATGTTGGCAGTGCCACTCTGTGGTACGCAGGGACCTGCTGCTGTTGGCTGGCACTGCAGGTCGGGCACATTGAAGACGTGGTTGTGGATGAGCGGTGTAGAGGGGCAAGGCTGGGCCTCAGGTGCGGCCTCACAGACCGATGACAAGCAGG
Organism: Haematococcus lacustris; assembly: GCA_030144725.1. NCBI lineage: Eukaryota > Viridiplantae > Chlorophyta > Chlorophyceae > Chlamydomonadales > Haematococcaceae > Haematococcus > Haematococcus lacustris. The sequence goes on from JASKMD010000011.1 coordinate 6,625,240, forward strand.
GGCAGCTCAGAGGGTTAGAGAGAAGTGGGTAGGGGAGCAGCTTGCTAGGTGGATGGGCAAACAGCTGGATACGTAGGCAGGTTCTATGGATGCAGGCAACCTTAGTTGAGACCTGGATGTGGGTGGTTGGGGTTAGTTGAGACCTGGATGTGGGTGGTTGGGGTTAGTTGAGTGACATGTACTCGCCGCTTACCACAGCCTGGTGCACAACCCTTCCCTGTGCCCACCATGCCTTGCGGTCTGCGTGAACCTGGCTGGCACACGATTGCTTGCTGCAGCCAGCTGCCAGGGGCTGCACTGTGTCCGTTCATGGGGGTGCAGGCTCATCACGGCACTGACGGAGGCAGCGCAGGCGGCAGGCTGCTATAAGGTGGTCCTGGACTGTAGCGAGGACAATGTGGCCTTTTATGAAAAGTGTGGCTTGCGTCGCAAGGATGTGCAGATGGTGAGTGACACGCCTACCCAAGCATACCCAGCGCATAGGACGCGCATGGCAAGCAAGGGCATCGCCGATGCTCGCAGAGACAATTGCTTCTCGCGCACTTGCTGCAGGCCAATTACTTTGACATCCCAGCAAAAACCGTAGACGCTGCTGAACACGACAACGAGCGCAGCGTGGGCGAGATTTGATGTGGACGAGGATGTTGGCGGGGCTGTGATCATATTCCAGTGATGCTCAATGTGATGCAAAGTAGACGCCTCCCACGCACGACTATGCCCCATCGTTCATCTGTCGATCATTACATGTTACAATCGTGAAGCCATGCACCCCAGCTGACCCGCCTGTGTAGGCGCCTTCACTCATGAAGGCACCTGGCCGGCTTGCAGTAGCGTGATGTAGCATCACGGAGCGCATCAACATCCCTTATAACCGTGCCATGACAGCCTCGATCTCTGCTGTAGTGTACAAGTGGTACTCTGGAGCTACCCGGGCAATGTCCACGTTGGTGGAAGTCACCTGCAGGTCACAGCAGCAGCTGCCAGGCAGCTGGACTAGGTGGTGAAACTCTGGTGAATGTCCAACCAAAAAGCTTCCTACCGCTTTACTACCCCGTTAACAAGCAGCAAAAAAATGGCGTAGGCATGGCATGTAGTACCCGTGTGTACTCATGCCACACTGGTCACATGTCAGCCCCAAATGGCTGCCCAGCCTTGTCCACTTGCATCATGAAGGAAGATAAAGGAAGAGGCAAACACCGCATAAGGCACCAGGCTGCATGATCACCCTTCCAGGGACAGTTAACTTTGTACAATGTACGAGGTAATCCCGTGGCGTGCTGATGCTGGCACTGAGCTCTTTCAGCCCTGCTCGAGATGCTGTGCACATAGCCCGTGCAGGCCATGGTGGTCACTGCCCAAGAAGCTCATCGGCTAACAAAGACATCTCACAAACCAACCCTTTATACTCCATGCCACTCTCCTGCCACCCTCCTGGCTGCCTGGTGCTTTGCCTGCAACATGACTCTTTCAGTCTACTTGCCCACCTCACCCCACCTCCTGCCCCTCGCCCACCTTCTCCTCCATGACCTGCTTCAGAGTGGCCAACGCAAGCGTCTCAGCCTCCTCAAGGCTCAGGTCCTTGCGCCAGCCCTCCACCAGGCTGCTCTGAGCCCCCTCCGCCCCAGACCCGATAGCCTTAGCTGAAAAGCGTGTGTAGGTCCCGCTGGGGTCGGTGTGGAACCTGCATGCCCACCCAGGCAGCCAGCTGGCAGGCAACTCAGCTAGCAGGCCAGGCAGCTGGGCGGCAGGTCACATGGCAGGCCAGGTAGCTGGCAGGCAACCCAGCTGGGAGGTGCCACAGCAATGCCATGGAGCGGTAATGGCATGACCAATGCCTGACACAAAGGGCGCATCAGTGCAGCATGAAGGCTATGCCTCAATGCCATGTCTGCACGGGGTGCTGTGATAGCCTGCAGGGCTACGTAGGCAGGGGCAGTGCACCCAGCTGAGCATCCACCAGCCTAACCAACGGCGCTGCAAAGCCCATCTTGTCCAGCTGCATCAGAGGTTGACTGACGGGGTAGCTGGGTTGAGGAGCAGGCCAAGGGACAGTTAGCACCGCCCGGAAACACTAATGACAGCTGAGGGCAGCCACCCTGCTGCTGCTACTCCTAGTGCTGCTGCTGCTGCTAAAGTGCTGTCATCATCCTGCATTGCTTTGGCTGAGACGAGTTCACATGCCCTGTCGCGCAGTGCTCCTGTAGAAGCTGCATCCAAGACCCCTGGTTCTGCTTCCAGTCACACTGCTGTTGTGCCACGGCCAGCTGCCGCTGCTGCTGCTGCTCCTGCTGCTCATGCTCCTGCTGCTGTCCTCATCGCCAGAAGGTCGGCAGCTACACTCACAGCACGGGGCCAAGGTCATCCCAGCCAGCTATCAGCAGTGCCACTCCAAAAGGCCGGCTCTGCAGGCAAACCATAGCTGGCACAATCAGGACAGACCCCAGGCACTTCACCCAGGCCATGATGATGATGGTGATGAAGTTGACGCTGAGGCCGGCCTGACATGCTGCCTTGCAATATGCCACTGAGCACAATGTGCACATGCTATGAGATGATGCGGAGGCCGCACACTGCCACATACCATGCTCTCTTCGGAATCCTCTCCAAAACGGAGGGCAAGGTCGCACAGCGACTGGGTGCATGACTCAACTGGCATTGGCTCGTTGTATGTAAACCGGTGTTGCTGCAGAGTGCACCAAAAGGGTCGGGAAGCCCACACAAACAGCTGTGGGACCCACATCAACAGCACCCTCCATTGCAAGGTCCACACGGGGCTGACCTGTGTCTCTGCTCTTGCGTGGTCTATGAGCATTTTTGCATCAGCAGTAAGCCCGCTCATAGCACAGCCCATGTGGCAGTCTATCTCCATGATTTTTTCAATGCTTTTGGGCTCCTGCACGCAAAGGGCTCCTAGTTAAGATGGCATGACATGAAGCAAGGAGCACTGAGTCTCGACTAGATCCTACCAGCAGCGGTGACGTGATTCGCTTCTCCACAGCCAGAACAACCCCGTGAGGTGTGGTGACCCCGATTGCGGTAGATCCAAGCTACAGTAGCAGCGAAGCCATGCTTAGGAGGGAGGTCGTTGCAACACCCAATTCTCGCGGTGCACACCTTGATCGCCTCAATTGCATATTCAACCTGGAAAATGCGTCCCTCTGGGCTGAAAGTGTTCACGCCCCTATCGTACTCGCTGCGCGTAAGAAACATTGTTTCGCAGTACCGACAACGTGCCGCTGGCAAACAACAAGGCACAAGTGTGACACGACATACACCCAGCCATGCTTTATGGTTTCCGCGCCTGTAGCTCAGCAGCCCTTGAACTTTATGTATGGCAGATGATGAGCTAGGCGACAGCTACAAGGCTTGCTGGAATGCATAAGTTTCATTTGCTGGCAGGGAGTTGATCAGGGCTCAAATTTGTCGCAGTCCTAGATGTCGTCCTCGGCATCAAGACTCTGGTGCCTCGTTGGCTGGAAGAGTTGGGGTTGATATTGAGCTGGGTTTGGGGCAGACCTGGTTTACACCACATAGCTACAAAGGCCTAAGACTAGCACGCCTTCTTCTGAGCTCATGTGTAACCTTTCTTGAGCACCCAACCACAAAATGTGAAGCACTGTAAATCATTACGGTTGACCAAGGTGGCACCAACCTTGACACTTGAACCTAATCGACACACCTGGCTCACGCCGCCATCAATCAATGCCGTGCATGGCTGCCATCTGACGCCCTCTGCTCGTGGGTGCCATGCCTTGGCAGCGTCAGCACCATGCCAGACTATGATCGAGCTTCCCTATCAGCTGCGAAACCAGCAAGTGCTTGGACTGAAGGGATGGCTGGGAAGCAACTGCAGAAGGTTGCCTGCCCACTGCTCAAGGCCTTCCTGAGGCAAGCAGGGCACTACCGCACATGCCATAGAGAACATCCAATGCTCAGACGCAGGCAATACCACCCATTGCTGTTTGCTCATTACTGATAAGCAAGATCAGTGAGGTTTAGGTTTGTGGCCATCCACATAGAAGTTGCGGCTGGCCGCAGGTATCCGCACACGGATGCCGTCCAGCTCCCTGGCGGCAATCACTTGGCAGCCCAGCCTTGAGCTGCAGCCATGCAAGCACCACATGCTGTTTGCGATGCACACCCTGCCACCACACATCACAGCTACCATAACTGTGCAGAGTGGGTGTTTGCCATGCTGCCCAGTGAGTTGACATGCTGGGTCCTAGCTTCGTCGTAAGTACTGCTTCAAGTGCATGACTGCAGCTGCAGCATGAGTAGGGCACTATGGTGCATGCAGCTACTCATGTCAGCATGCTGCTGATGTCAACACACTGCTCGTAGACTCACGTCTCACTCAAGCCAAAGGCGAGGTCAAGCATATCAAGCTCATCTTCACAGGGCTCTGGCAGCTTCTTGTAGTACTCCTCATTCTGTACAAGTACAGCAAAGAAGGAGCAGGTTCATGAGGTCCGCCCTACTGGTGTGTGGGGGTGATCAGCATGGAGCAAAAGCTGGTACATAGCCTGGCTCATGTAGAAAACTCACCTCAACGATGACATGGCATGTGGAACAAGCTAGAGAGCCTTCACATGCTCCTGTGGGCAGTCACACGTACTGGTTTGTCCACTGACCCTTGCTTAGTGGTGCCGTCGAGCGCCTGCCGATGGTGCGCTGTAACTAGCCAAGCAGACGGACCAAGGGCTGTGTAACAGAGCACAACATGGTGGATCACCTTCAAGGTCTACCTCGTTGTCATGCGCCACCTCAAGCAGGTTCTTGCCTATAGGCGCCGGCACATTGTGCTCTAACCCGTCTTTGTCGACAAAGGTAACAGATATCCTGCATGGTGACCACAACGCGGTGATCCACAAGCTGGACGTTTTAGCAGTCGGACCTACTCACGTCTCGCCTGGCGCTGATGGTACATCGCTACACAACTTCGCGCTTGTGTGCACGGCTCTCCCTGCACTATGCCCACTCGCAGAGCTCCCGGGTAGGGCCGAACCCATGTCAAAGGAGTGCGAAGCCAGAGCTGTTACAACTGCAGGCACGGCCGACGGGACATCGGCAATCCCTGAGGTGCAAACTGCCTGAGCTTGGCGCAGAAGCCAGCATGCCAGGGTGCGGGAGTGCATCATCGGGTCTGCACAATGTGTATGGTACAATAAAACACAACCAGTGACCTTAGGCTGTGACTTATCGAAGGACACGCCCAGAAGCTCGCGCTCGCTGACCTGCTCCTGGATAGCGCTGGCTAGTCGCTGCCACTGCATAGCCACCAAGTCAACGCAGTCAAACACCTCCCGCCCGACAGCCCTCCGCTCATCTCAAGGAGTAGCTTCAGATGCAGCATCACCGCCCTAGCATTCTGCACCGTCCTTGCAAAGGAGCCTCGCAAACCACAGTTGAAACTGCGGATGCTCAGCATGATCGTGAGCAGGTCAGTGACGCGTTGACCATTGCACTCACCAGTGTGGGGGGAAACAACTATAGAATGCTTCCATTGTGGCATGTGATGGGGATGTAAACCACATGCTAATTTACATGCAGGCCTACTGGCGCCTCAAACAGGAGAAGGCACAGCAAACTCACGACCGGATAACACGAAGCTACTATCCTCTGCCTGCTGATAAGGCATGCTATTGTGGCAATACTATTTGATGTGCACATCAAAAGCCATTGTCAGTGGTGGTGGCTAAAGCTTCACCTCATGGCTGCAGGCTGCAGCGCTGGAAGATCAGCAGTCGTATCTTCAGAAACATCTGCAAGCCAAGACAGCCGAAAGGTACCCTTGTGCCAATTGTGCAAGCAAAGAATGATCCAGCTTATATCTGACATGTTGATACAGATAATTGAGTACCGCTAGATGTTGTCCATGTATACCCAGGGCGCAGCATCTGGTATTGCAACAGGGATACCTGTGCAATGCAGGGAAGTGGAGGCCCAGCTCGAGAACCTGTGGAACAAACCTTCAAATGGCACCACCAGTGCACACCATAAGCTTCCATGGCAGAACCCCAGCATGATCTACAACAGTGCAGTGGAGGAGGTGAGGTGTGCTTACCCAATCTGACCTGAAGGGCACCTCCTACACACCGCTGCACTGTCCTGGCTGTTGCAGAAGCTTGCACGGCGCCACTTTGAGGAGCAAGCAGCGGCTGAAAACAGGGCCCTTGCAGCTGGAAAAGCAGCTGTGCAAGACCGTGAAGCAAGTGTGGAGGCAGCTCTTGCCCGCACTGCCCTTGCAGAGCAGGTGGGAACAAGCAGCGAAAGCAGACTGTCTCATGTCAATGCACTGTCCACCGAAAACCGTGTCTTGCGCCCTTGCACCTCAATGAACTCTCACTCTGATGTGCCCTTGTCTCAGAGCAGGTGCCTGACCCTCAGGCCATGAGGCCTGTCAATTCTGCTGTGACACATAAAGATGAAAAAGCTTGTCACTGCGTTGCAGCGCTCACCCCAGCTTCGTACCACACTAGTGGGAACAGATGCCTTGCAGGCTGTCCATGCTCCTCCTCTTCTTTGTCCAGATGAGCGTACAGGATGAATGACTACCGACCTTTACACATGACTCTGATTGCTTCCTGCCCTGCTACAGAGCTATTGGAACCGTGGTGCACAGCCAGGGGACCGCTTCCAGCCCAGCGACTTGAGGCGCAGGCCTGGGCGTGATGACCAGGATCGCCAAGGCGTCCCGGTCAGCCAGGCCTGCCCCTTCGCTCAGGATCACAGCAGCGGGTCAGCAGCTGGAGGCAGCGCCCCGGTGCAGAAAGCGCATGCACAGGCTGACAAGATTGGCCGCTATCAGTACCAACGCCCAGCATCTGGCGCGCCCTTTGCTACCAACATGCCAGACCAAGAGCACAAGCACGGCATGCATTCAGCGCAGCACCATGTACATGGGCACAGCACAGGTGAGGATTTGATGTTTCAGCAGATGCAACACCTGCTCCATGCATCCAGCTTCTTAATCAGGTGCAGGCACCCAGTGCTTGGTTAGCCATCTGGACATCTTGACATCAGCAGCACCATGTACCATCCCCTGCTGCACAGGTACTGCAGTGGCCTCCACCGTGATGCCCCCCTCAAGTGTCAGGAGCACCAGCGCAGCGGCTCGTCCTCTGTCCGCAACCTCCAGGCCCCCTCCAGCTCACCAGCAGCTGCAGACACCCTGCTGGGCACCAGCGGCTTCAGGAGCATGTCAGCCGGTGCAGCGCTCGGGTGCTGCTCCCATGGCCCCTGTGGCACCCTATGCTGTCAGCAGCACGCAAGTTGGGAGAGGGGCTACAGGTGCAGGGTTCATGAGCGGGCAGGTGCAGGCCCCGGCTGCCAACGTTGCTGTGTCGGTCTCAGGGGCAGCGCATGTCATGGGTCATGGGCGGCGTCATGTGCGCCCGCACTCTGCTTCCAGCCAACATTCTGCGCCCTGGGCCACTGACAATTAGCACTGACTGCATTTTCTGCTGGTGCACCATTGCGCCTAAACAACTGGCTGCTAATCGCTAGCCTGCAGCTTGGTGCAGCCAAATTGCAAAAAGGTTAAAATATGTCTTCCATCTTTCGTCAGTGGGTGCTTGGGGCTTGCTCTGTTGTGGTATGGTGCATTGTTAGGGCATGCTCTTGGGGCTTTGTGGTTGTGGAGATGAGATAGTTTGGCGCATGTGGCTCATTTCCTTCCCTTGAATCTCACTAACAGTAATGTCACTAGTGACACTGTAAATCAAGAATGTATTTTACAGTTGCCATTATAAAAACATGTACTGGACAATCAACAGCCATATGAAGCTGTCGATGCTACTGATTAGGTGTGTGCACCCATCTATGCCCAAGCAATTAATGGGCAAGGCAAGGCAGCCATACCAGGCTGGCATTGTTGGCACCTGTCGCTCATATCGCTATCACCTGTCGTTCAGTTCGCTCATGCAGCAATGAAATGTCAATAACAGGGCAAGGCAGTTCCATCCTGCCTTGTCCTGATGGATGGCGCTGCTGGGCAGATTGAACACGTACAGATAACACATCTATCTGGCATGCATTCGGGTCGCTAGACACAAACCCACAGGCGCCAATCGCAGCGGCTTCCGCAACAAAGGCAACTCCAGCGGATGCGGTCTAGGCCTGGTGGCTGCGCCAGTGGCGCTCGCAGCGGCTGGGGTGCCGTCCGTGCAGGCCCTGCACAGATGCTTGCGTCTGGGGTCAGGCCGTACATCGTGCACAGGGTGCGTTCAGCCTGGGCCGCCCTGAGCTACAGCGGGATGGGGCCCGGGGCCACCACCGGTGCTGGCCACATGTCCAATTCATGGTCCGCGGGGCGCCTGGCCGCTGGCCCCTGCCGAGCCTCTGTGGCCTCCTCTACAGCAGGTGCAAAGCTTGTGACGCAGCTGCCCACAGCAGAACGGTAACAGCCACTGCCTCAGGCGCTGAAAATGCGAGGGGACGCTGCACCACTGAGCTGCAGGAACTGTTGTTCAGGAGCAGCCGCCCTCATCTGAGACGCCTGCTGCTGAGCATCAGCCCGCCCCGTGCCAGGCAGAGCCAACCTTGGGGGCCGGCGCAGCTGCGTGGCCTAAACAGGAGTTGCCCAAAAACTTTGAGGCAGCCACAGCAGAACCTCGTATATATGCATGGTGCGCACAGGTTGCAAGCGTGCCAGAGTGACCAATAACAGTGGTACACCCGCTAGGAGTTTGGGCTTGGTCTTGTGCTGTGGTGCTGAATGTATGAGGTGTGTCCATGCAAGCCTGGCATGCAATTGGCCGCAGGTGGGAGCAGCAGGGCTACTTCAAGCCCCAGGCCTCAGCAGCTTCAGCAGAGCCCTTTGTGATCAGCATGCCACCACCAAACGTGACGGGCAGGCTGCACATGGGCCATGCCATGTTTGCAACGCTGCAGGTGGGCAGCGCAGTTTGCAGCAGGAGCAGGCCGAGGCAGATAAGGGAAAAAGGCAGGAGGAGGGTAGGAGGTGTGGAACCAGTAGGGAGGTGACAGAGCGTGGTGGAAGGAAGCAGGCGTGAAGTGTGATGACGCGGAGGAGGATTGTGGTGGGAGGGGAAGAGGAAGGAGGACGAGGAGGAGGGGGTGGTGCTGGCAGTGCAGCTGGTCACTCTTGCCGTGTACAGGGCCTAGAGACCTGCTGGGTGTGAAGAGTAGGGCGTGGCAACACAACAGCAGCACAGGAGCTAAGGATCACCAGCCCACCATGACCCACAGCTTACATACCCAGGCCAGGATCAAGAGCCCACACATGACAGGCTCACATGCTGAGGCCTAACCAGGCTCTACAGAACGCTCACATCCGATGTCCTCTCTTTCATCAAGCAGGCAGTAGACACTGTCTGTCACCTTCTTTCCATGCTGTCAGTTCATGCTGCCCATGCAGAGCATGCTGTTTTAGGTGCATGTGCCTGGACGCATGGCTGCAGGATGTCATGATACGCACAGCCCGCATGAGGGGACTCAATGCGCTGTGGGTACCCGGCACCGACCATGCTGGCATAGCCACCCAGGTGGGCACTGCAACCGCACGCTGTCAACCATATAATGTAAGCTAGAATGTAAACACTAGGGAGAGGCATCTAGATCAGGCTCGGCACAGTGAGTGCAGTGGAGGAGGGTGCGGCTCAGTGGGCTGTAGGTGACAAGTTTCAGTGGACAGCCCATGGGTCAGCCCCTGGGCTGCAGCCCCTGTGCTCTTGACTTAGTCAGGCGGGTCAGGGCCCGAATGATAGCCTGACTACCTCCCCTTAGCATCACCTTGCCACCAGGCCTGCATGCCGCTTTGTGCTAGGGCAATGGCTATGATTCACATGATGTCATGCCATGAGACGTCACAAACACTCATATCACATCTAGCATAGGTTCAAATCTAGCACGAGGTACTCACCTGGTCACACCCTGTCATTCCCGTGTTGTGTGACCCCACCCTGCTGCTGCAGTCCGTGGTGGAGAAGATGCTGGCGCAGCAGGGTAGCAGCCGGCTGGGCTTGGGGCGACAGGCCTTTGAGGCTAAGGTGATGCCGGCAGCAGCAGCAGCAGCAACAACACCACCTGCCCTGGATGCCTGGTCTTGTTATTGCTGCCACCCAGGGTGACTGGCCCACTGCCTCACTGCAAGCAGTGGCAGATGGGCAGCAGCAGCAGCGCCAACAGCAGGGGCTAAAGCAGTGCTGCCGACAGCAGTGGCGGCAGCAGCCACATCAACAGCGGTGGCATAGGGAACATTACCATTTGTGGCAGTGACAATAGAGAAGTGGCGACGGCAGTAGCAGTGGCAGCAGGCACGGTGCCAGGCCTGCACCCCACTTGCACCTGGCTTTACATTTTCTTGCCTTCCAGGGGCCACTGTGGCTGCCAGGGCCCCTCATCCCTCCAGCCCACATTGGTGACCCCGTGCCCTTTCTGTCCCACCTGGTCTGCCTGCCTGCACTTGTGCTTGGCTCAGGCTGCCTGCCTGACCCTGACCCTGACCCTGACCCTGACCCTGACCCTGACCCTGACCCTGACCCTGACCCTGACCCTGACCCTGACCCTGACCCTGACCCTGACCCTGACCCTGACCCTGACCCTGACCCTGACCCTGACCCTGACCCTGACCCTGACCCTGACCCTGACCCTGGCTGCACCTTGCCCACAGGTGTGGGAGTGGAAGGGGCAGTACGGTGGCTTCATCACGGAGCAGCTGCGTCGCCTGGGTGCCAGCTGTGATTGGGATAGGGAGCGCTTCACCCTGGACCAAGGTCTCAGTGGTGAGCCCAGGCAGATAGGGGCGAGCCCAAGCAGGTGCTCCTTGACTGCAACGGTCCAGCCCACAACTGGGTCTGGCAGCTGGGTGGGGCACCATAGCAGGGGTGTGGCTGCAGCTGGATGGCATGACGCTTGGCGGTGCCTGCTGGCTGAGTACTCATGGCTGGTGCTCTAGCGGCGAAGGGGTGCTAATGATGTCAGGGCAGGGTCAGGAAGGCAGCAGGGGAGGAGCGGACACGGTGCACAGCTTGGCGGCAGCAGGTTTAGCCCTAACCCTAACCCCAACCCTAACCCTGGGCGGCAGCAGGTTTAGCCCTAACCCTAACCCTAACCCTCATCCTTACCCAAACCCTGGGCGGCAGCAGGAGCCTAAGTGTCTGTTGACTGCCTCCTCCTGCACGTTGGCTTACGTGAGCCGACACCTCCCTTGTGGGCAACCCTGTGAGCAGCATGTGCACAGGGAGGATCACACGACCCACATCCTGGTTTATATCCCGTCTCAAATGTGGTAAACCTCCCACACGGCATGGGTGCCTTCCGCCAACACTATTGCCTGACCGCTGTTACAGGGCTACAGCCTAGACCTGGCATGATTCAAGTGTGTGGGTGCTCAAGTTGACAACAGCTCAAAGAGGGGCTCGGGCACACTACTGTACCACAGGCCCTGGGCAGGGCGGTTTGGCAGATGCTTGCAGCCCAGCTCAGGCCACTGGACCAAAGCTCGATGTTCTACCATACTCTCTGCAAGCTGCTCTGTGCTGTGCACGGCTGCAGAAGCGGTGGTGGAGGCATTTGTGAGGCTGTATGACAAGGGCCTAATCTACAAGGGTTCGTACATGGTCAACTGGTCGCCCGCCATGCTGACTGCCGTAAGCGATTTGGAGGTGGATTACTGCGAAGAACCGGGGTTCATCTACTTCTTCAAGTGAGCGCAGCGGAGCCATGGCGCAACGTGGCTGTGAAAAGCACCACACCGGTGTCGCACTGCGGCGGTGGATGCAGGTATCCCATCGTCGGAGGCGAGAACGGTGCATTCTTGCCGGTGGCCACCACCCGGCCCGAGACCATTCTCGGAGACACGGCAGTCGCCGTCCACCCGGAAGATCCCCGATACCAGCATTTGATTGGCATGGAGTGCGAGGTGCCCATGAGCGGCGGCAGGCGCATTCCAGTCATCGCGGACTCGTATGTGGACCGGGAGTTCGGGACCGGCGCGCTGAAAATCACACCAGGTGCGGCCGCCCGCTTTGCCGCCTCGCCTCGCCCATCAGCCACTTGGGCATGATATGTGCGAACCCGCAGGTCACGATCACAACGACTACGAGATCGGGAAGCGGCTGGGACTGCCCCTCATCAACATCATGAACAAGGATGCAACCCTAAATGCCCACGCCGGCAAGTACGCAGGGATGGAAAGGTTCCAAGCTCGCAAGGCGCTGTGGGCGGACCTGGAAGCGTCGGGCTTGGCCATTAAGAAAGACAACTACACCATTAGGTGCGCCAGCTTGGGTGTACCTAAGATGCCCTTTTCCAAACCAGTGCTGGGCACTTCGTTTGAGCTCTATCATTAATATATTAAGAGGCATCAAAAAAGGATAGAAAGGGGGAACCAAGCATTGACATACGTTTAGCACTGATCAACTCCGTATAGCTTCAATGTATAACATAACACTATTTCATAGGTCTTAGCGGCACAGTGGGTTAGCAGGCAACAGGCTGGGTTTGCAGCCCCATACCTTCCCTTTGGCTTTGCAGAAGTAGCGATACGTTGCCGGAGAGAGGAAAAGCGAAGCACCCAAAGGACGGTGGAGTTATTACCAAATTAGTTCACCCATTAAGTCACTATCATAACCGAGTTATTGCTGGACTTTTCAGCCCTGGGTTACTACTGCTTATCACGTTGCTACCCAATCACTCAGCACTGGTCCCCACATACGCCATGGCTGCTCCTCCTGCTTCCACTACCTCCTTGGGGATATGGCACCCCTATCTCCTCTACCCCTACTCACCTCCCTGCCACTGGCTATGAAGCAGCTGCTGTTTGCTACAGCGCCCAGCACGGCTGGCCAGGCGAGGCAGGCAGACAGGGTTCTACTCAGGCTCCTGGGTTATGTGCACTGGACCTGGAATCGTACAGCCCAGGAGCCAGCGCAGGCTGTTGGCCTAGCAGGCAATGAATAGCATGTGTTGTGCCAGTGAACACTGGCAATGACAAGGGAGGAGCTCCTGGCCCTACCCACCCCCCTCACCCCACCCACCCCCTGCTGCCCCCGCTGGCCCCTTGCCCCTGCCACCCCCTGCACCTGCTGCCCCACCTGCAGAGCGCCCCGGTCTCAGCGCAGCGGCGAGGTGGTTGAGCCACTGGTCAGTGAGCAGTGGTTTGTGCGCATGGAGCCGCTGGCACAGCCGGCCCTGTCTGCAGTAGCCCGCGGCGACATCACACTGCTGCCCCAGCGCTTTGAGAAGGTGTACAACAACTGGCTGTCCAACATCAAGGTGTGGCGGGGAGGGGTGCTGCCAAGGCGGTGGTCTTAGAGGTGGGGATGGGGAGGGGGGCTAGGGTGGGTGGGTGGGTGGGTGGGTGGGTGGGTGAGGTAGGGGAGGAGTGGACGAGGGCGTCAAAGTGACAGGATGGGGTGTGAGGGGAAGGGGAAGGGGTGCAGGGAGCGATGGAGTAGTGTAAGGGGGGACAGGGAGACAGGGACAGGGGAGGGGAGGGGAGGGGAGGGGAGGGGAGGGGTGGAGCCCCGCATGATGAGCTCGTTAACAGAAGTTTGAGCCCAAGAGCAGGGTAAAGCCCAGGAGCAATGGCTTTGCTAGGCATCTCCTTTCCCGCCCTCCTATCCTGTGTGCCTCTACAGAAGTGCAGGTCCAGCGTCAGCAGGACAACAGGACAGCAGGACTGCTGCCAGGCTCCCTTCGCTGCCCTTCCTCTTTTATTCCCTCCCTTTCCCTGCCCCTCTCCCCTCCTGTCACGAGATCACCCCTCTGCCCCTCCCTGCCCCTCTCTCCCTCCCTCCTCCACCGCACTCCCCAACCGCCCGCCGGCTTGCAGGACTGGTGCATCAGCCGCCAGCTGTGGTGGGGCCACCGCATCCCTGCCTGGTACGTGTTTGACAGCGCACAGGAGGCAGGTGCCGCTGCTGACGGCCGCAGCCAGCGCTGCGTGGTAGCCAGGAGCGAGGCAGAGGCGCTGGACAAGGCACGCCAGCTGTATGGCCAGGTTCGTAGCCAAGACCACTACTGCTGGCCCTGACCCTGACCCTGACCCTGACCCACCCTGACCCTGACCCTGACCCTGACCCTGACCCTGACCCTGACCCTGACCCTGACCCTGACCCTGACCCTGACCCTGACCCACCCTGACCCTGACCCTGACCCTGACCCTGACCCTGACCCTGACCCTGACCCTGACCCTGACCCTGACCCTGACCCTGACCCTGACCCTGACCCTGACCCTGACCCTGACCCTGACCCTGACCCTGACCCTGACCCTGACCCTGACCCTGACCCTGACCCTGACCCTGACCCTGACCCTGACCCTGACCCTGACCCTGACCCTGACCCTGACCCTGACCCTGACCCTGACCCTGACCCTGACCCTGACCCCTGACCCCTGACCCCTGACCCCTGACCCCTGACCCCTGACCCCTGACCCCTGACCCCTGACCCCTGACCCCTGACCCCTGACCCCTGACCCCTGACCCCTGACCCCTGACCCCTGACCCCTGACCCCTGACCCCTGACCCCTGACCCCTGACCCCTGACCCCTGACCCTGACCCCTGACCCCTGACCCCTGACCCCTGACCCCTGACCCCTGACCCCTGACCCTGACCCCTGACCCCTGACCCCTGACCCCTGACCCTGACCCCTGACCCCTGACCCCTGACCCCTGACCCCTGACCCTGACCCCTGACCCCTGACCCCTGACCCTGACCCCTGACCCCTGACCCTGACCCTGACCCCTGACCCCTGGCCCCTGACCCCTGACCCCTGTGGGCCCCCTCACTCACCCCCCGCCCCCTCCGCCTGGCCTCAGAGGGTGCACCTGGTCCAGGAGGCGGATGTGCTGGACACCTGGTTCTCAAGCGGCCTGTGGCCCTTCTCAACCCTGGGCTGGCCCAACACCACGGCGCCTGACCTGCAGAACTTCTACCCCACTCAGGTGGATGGCTCCAAGCAGCGTAGGGAGTAGGGGGCCTGTGTGGGGTGAAAGGTAGGTGGCCATCGAGGCACTAATCAGCACCAGCACCAGCATTCGCAACTGCATCGACACCATCACCTTTGCGCGGCCGTCACCACTCTATATTAGAGTGCTGAATTACTTAGCATAGTGTGTGGGAGAGGGGGAATTCTCAGTAGCTGCAGCTGCATGGGGCGTCATGGCAGAAGAAGGTCATGGCTGCAACCCACTGCGTCTCTTCCCCAGCAAGGCCAGCCTGCACCCCTCAACCATGCAACATAATGTCATTGTTGGCATGTGTGACATATGACCTACATGCTGATGCATGGTCATACACGGTTATGTTCATGGCTGCCATGTGTATTTATGTGTGTGTGTGTATGTGTGGGGTGTGATGTGGGGTGTGATGTGGCCCTAGGTCATGGAAACAGGCCACGACATCCTTTTCTTCTGGGTGGCCCGCATGATCATGATGGGCCTCGAGTTCACAGGCCAGGCCCCCTTCCACACCGTGTACCTCCACGGACTGGTGCGGGATGACAAGGGCCGCAAGGTGGGTGGGCAGGCCATCAGGCTCACGGGGGGTCAGTCAACAGTCGGTTGGACATCAGTTGGTGGTTCAGAGCCAGTCAGTTGGGCAGTTGGCTCAGCAGCAGGCAGCTAGGCAGGGGCAGTGATCATCGTCATCATCATCATCACCATCATCATCATCATCATCATCATCGCGACATTGCACTTACATGAACACTGCCAGTGTCGCGTCCCGCAAGGGAAGGGGACCCGCTCCATGGGCGAGTGGCCTACGGCGGATGCTAAGGTCGCGGGTTCTAACCTAGCCAGATGCAGAAATGTGCTCTGGGGTGAATCTCATGGGGGCAAATTTGGCCCTGTCACGCAGGCGAACGCTTTGCGTAGACTTCTTGCTTCTTTCTTTCTGCCATTGTCGCTGCAGGAACAGCAGCACAGGCAGAGGCAGTGCTGGTAGCGTCACTTTTTTATCACACTTGTATACCAGTTTTTTTTCCAAAACAGCCAAGCTGATGCTGGTCACGAAGGGTCCAGGATCATCACATGGCTGGTTACGCAGTTGACCCCGACTGGTAACGAAAAACAAGTATCGCAGCATTTTCCTATGCCAAAAATGGTTTTATATAAATACTACCGTACTGATACGCCCTGTTGGTGATATGCTGATTTGGTGAAACCCGAAAAAACGGTCCCAAAGGCCCTATTGGCACATATTTGGTGACAGCGCATGGCTCAAACATTGAAGTGATAAATGTTTGGTGACTCCCTATTCTTAATAGATCTACGAAGCCAGAGGCTGCCAAGTGCAATACCTAGCAATAGCACATTGTCCACATATGTATTTGTTCACTAGTGGGGCAGCCTAGAGTTATGAGGGTGAACTCGAGGGTGCTGCTACGAATTTGGTGACAGCCGCATCTCAAACAAATGGTGATACAATTTGGTGACGATTTGATTTGGTGAAATCAGCAACAGGGCGTATCAGTACGGTATACAAAAAAAGAAAACTTTCGGTTACGAAGCAGCCGAGGCCAGCCATCGCAAGGGTCCGTTTGGTAATGAAATCCAGGCCTAGAGAACAAGCTTTTAGTTCGGATCGTTACGTATTACGCAAAACCACTGTTGTAAACTTGTAAGCTGAGTCAGGGCCCAAGGTGGCAGAGAGGGAAGTAGGTCAGGTGTGGGTGTGGGCAGCATATGCACGTTTGGCTTGCATCATGCAGATGAGCAAGAGCCTGGGCAACGTTATTGACCCCCTTGTCGTCATCGACCAGTTTGGCACCGACGCACTGCGCTTCACCATGGCCACCGGTAAGTGGCTCCAGCCGTGACCCCGGCCCTGACCCCGACCCTGACCCAGCCCTGACCCCGACCTTGACCCTGACCCTGACCCCGACCCTGGCCCCAGCCCTGACCCTGACGCTGACCCTGACCCTGACCGGCCCTGGCCCTGGCCCCAGCCCCGACCCCACCCCTGCTGCTGGTTATGGGCTTCACTCCCGCCCCAGTCTCACCCTGCTGCCCTCCCCCCATGACCCCACCCCTGACCTGCCAGGTACTGCTGCGGGGCAGGACCTGAACCTGAGCATGGACCGAATCACAGCAAACAGGAACTTCACCAACAAGATCTGGAATGCAGGTGTGACCTAGAAGTACAGGTGTGACCTATGAAGCAGCCCTGGCCACAGGGGACAAGTCCCGACCTCTTTGCCTGGCCCTGCACATGAACACGCCCTGAGCTTGTGTTCAACTCCAACATGTTCATGACAGCTGCAGAGGCGTGAACTGAGGCTTTGCCCTTGCCAGGTCTTCTAGTTGTCCTTGTGGTGAAGTGGGTTCTCATTCTTGCCTGGTTGAGGTCGTCTGGTGCTGAGCACCTGGGACGCTTTGCATGCCATGACCCGCTTGAGGACTTACACGCTCTGCTAAGTCCTTGAAATCCCTGCTGCCTGTCCCTCAAGCAACGTCTGCCTATGCAGGGCCTGCTGGCTGCTGCAGATTGTGCACCTGCCCCTGCTCCCTACCCCACCCTTGCCTCCGCCCCTGCCCCATGTGCAGCTAACATTGCTGCTCCCGCCTGCTCCCGCCCTGTCCAGGCAAGTTCATCCTGTTTCAGATGGAGCGGGCTAGGGCATCCGGTGCTGACATGGCAGCTCTGGAGGCCCGGCTGGCAGCAGCGGACTTCAGCAGCCAAGCAGCATTGGAGGCGCTGCCACTGGCAGAGCGCTGGATAGTGAGCCGCTTGCACCAGGTAGGCCATGGATGCCTGCTGGTGTTGGAGCGGAGTGGCAGGGTCCGGTGGCAGGGGAGGGAGGGGGGCTGGGAGGGTGGTGATGGTGGGGGAGGCTGGGCTGCTAAGATCAGGGAGTGCAGGGGAAGGTGAAGGGGAAGGGCAGGAGGGGCTTGACGGGGGAGAAGGGGAAGGGGAAGGGTCATCAGAAGGGGAAGGAGAACTAGGGAGTGCAGGCAAGAAGGTAATGTGGGGAGGTCCCTTTGCTGCATGTTGCCGGATGTGTGTTAAGTTAATGGCTGATGGTGGTGATAGGGGTGGTCCCAATGGTTGTGATGATGGTGACAATGACGCCATTCTCTAGTGCCATGTCGTTGCTGTGTGTATGGGAGCATGCACTTGTATCCAAGTACATGCAAGTGCATGCTGTGATGTACTGCATGGTGCTGCAGGTGGTGGATGAAGTCTGTGAGCGCCATGACAAGTATGACTTCAACCTCGCGGGAGTGGCTACCTACAACTTCTTCTGGGACGAGTTTGCTGATTGGTGAGCATATGTAACCCCACCCTCGACACCACACTTCAGGTTTACAGCGGTCCTGGTCAATATGTCTGTTGTTGCTAAACTGCCATGGCATCGAAGTGATGTGTCCCTGGTGCTCATCGTGTGAGGAGCGAGTGAGGGCACAGCTGGGATGGAAAACAGGTGAGGGAAGTGTGCAAAGGGCTGGGAAGGGTGCCGCAGGCCATGTTGATGAGGCTCACTCTGCGAGGGCAGAGTAAGATGGACATATTGGCCAGAGCAAGGCACCACCGGCACTCCTGCACTCGCATCCCACCTCGCAAACTATACTATAGACCAGCTTTTGCGCGGACTGATCTGCGTTGCTACGGTGCCGATCTGATGTCTCTCCACCCGTCTCGCTGATGGTCCAGGTACATCGAGGCCAGCAAGACGCGGCCATCAGGCAGTGAAGTCGCGGAGACGTCCTTGGCTGTGGCGGTGTACGTGTTCGACAAGGTGTTGCGGTTGCTGCACCCTTTCATGCCCTTCGTCACAGAGGAGCTGTGGCAGGCGCTGCCACACACAGGTAGGTGACGCCGCCGGGCGGGGCAACACCACGTTACACTTCACGCCGCGTTGCGTCTTTACGCAAGCAAGCGCCGGAGGTTTGCCAGGAGCAGGCCGCTAGCGCCTATAGGTATACGAGTATGAATGCCGCACCGCGAAGGACTCGGCACCCATGGAACCACCGTTTGGTGGACCTTTGACGGGGTTCCATACCTCGCGATTGCCCGCAGGGAACGCACTGATTGTGGCTTCGTGGCCCATCCTGAACGCTGGGCGCTGCCACGCGTCGCTAGCGCACTGGGACACACTTCAAGGCGTCGTGCGCGCCGTCCGCAATGCCAGGGCCGAGTACAATGTCGAGGTGCGCTGCTCGTCCATGGCTGGCGCGTGAATGTGAGATGTCGTTGACGTTGTTGCAGTGCAGAGGTTGAGTCTGGTAAGGAGCACGGATCTTGCGTTACATTTACTGCCAGAGAACTAACTGAAGAGCGACATGTGTAGTCGTTACTCAAACTTGTCACCCTTCACAAGTCTATGGCCGTTGCTCATAGAATCTGATGGGCTGGAAGACTTCCCCACAGTAGAGTTTAAGCCAACAAGCTGGCCAGCACCCAGCAGGACATCATGACAATCACGTGATAGAGTGTGCAACACTATGGCATCTTTTGGACCAGCAGCTAGCGCTGCTTGTGGGCACATGCCACTGCTGGCTTGACTGCATGACACCCCCCCCCAGAGCTGCTGCTGCTGCTGCTGCCTCCTCCCTAGCCCCCTGCCCTGTGCGCTGTGTGGCTGCTGCCATGGCTGCGGTACACTCGCTGCCCTAGCCCCTGGACCTGCTTCCTTCAGTGGCTGTTGGCCTGATGTCAGCATGCTGGTCCAGCGCAGGTCAGCAAGAAGATTGGTGCCCTCATCATAGTGGAGCAGGCTGCTGAGCGGGCTGCCCTGGAAGTAGAAATGCCTGTGGGTGGTGCTTGATGGAGGGGCGTGCTCTGCACTCTGCACTGACATTGCCCAGGGACTGCAGCCTTGGGCTCCTCCACCCTGCTGCTGCCACCCTGGCCTTGCTCCTGCCCCTAAGCCCAAGCCGCTGCACATGGCCTGAATAGGCAGCTACCCCAGGCTCAGCACAGTTGCCATAACAGGCAACCACCACTGCACCAGTGTGCTGCACCAGCCAGCTTACACGTGATGATCTCCAGCTCTAGGGCAGTGCCAGATGCTGCTGCACTAAAGGAAGCTGTTCATGCAGGCAGGGGTCCAGGGGTACAGGTGGTGGGTTCAAAGGCCTGTTCCACTGCAGTGTGTGTGACTCAGTGAGGCCGCAAGCTGGCCCTGCCTGCCCTTACCCCTTCCCTCCACACTTCTGTCTTCCCTCACGCTGATACCTTACACCGTTGCTACAACAGGCTGTCCACCGGCTGTGTAGCCAGATTAGGCCGCGTGACATGTGACCCACAGGATCAGGGTGCCACCCACTGACTCGCACACCCCCCGCCTGACCCCACCACCTTCTCGCCGCGTTTGACACACCGTGTTCTGTCATACACACCATGCACACTAGTGTAACACGCAGCCTTGGCAGCCGTGGATAGTGTTGATTGGTTGAGGCGGTCATGGTCACGTGCCTGAGCCATGCAGACCCCAGCCATGCTGTGCATGCTTCCCTGCCTCCATGGTCCCAGCCAGCCCTACCGCCCACCTTGCGCCCTGCAGGTCATCAGCCTGCTGGCCCGGCTGGACCCTGCACTGACCCAGCTGTTGGGGGCTGTGCCGGATGCGTTGCCTGAGGCCACACTGGGGCAGGGAGTGGGCGGCCAGGCAGGCGGCGTAAGCAAGGCTGCACAGGGGGACGCCAGCTCCAGCTCCAGCTCTGTTAGCCTTGTGGTGAAGGAGGGCGTGCAGGTGATGAGGGTGGGGGTAGGGGTGGGCAGGTGGTGGGGGCAAGAGGTAAGTGGGGAGGTGCAGGGGATGAGGGCAGGAAGAGGGAAGGGGGAGGAGGAAAGGGGACGGGTAAGGGGAGGGGGAGGGGGAGGGGGAGGGGGAGGGGGAGGGGGAGGGGGAGGGGGAGGGGGAGGGGGAGGGGGAGGGGGAGGGGGAGGGGGAGGGGGAGGGGGAGGGGGAGGGGGAGGGGGAGGGGGAGGGGGAGGGGGAGGGGGAGGGGGAGGGGGAGGGGGAGGGGGAGGGGGAGGGGGAGGGGGAGGGGGAGGGGGAGGGGGAGGGGGAGGAGGGCAGGGATGTAGTCATGGCAGGGATACCCAGATGCCAATGATTGCCATGCCCGGGTTTTGCGTGGCTCGTGACCCTAGTTGGACCTGGCTAGCTATGCGTCAAAGGGTGCACAATGGTGCTTGCGTGGCAGTTCATACGGGGGTAATGTATCAGTAGCTAGTGGCCCCCTGCCTTCACATTGCCTAGGTTGCCCTAGTTCCCTCTTTGTGAGCCAAAGCCTTGGAGCATGACATTGTGATGATGGTGATGGTGATGATGCACTGTGTGGGAGTGAGAACCCTGCAGTAAGTGAGGGTATATGAGCGGTGTGGGAGTGAGCGAGTGAGTGAGTGTCACAGTGTCAGGCCCAGAGCTTTGCACCGTCGCATGACTCAGCTGCAGCTGTGCTCCGACCTGATCGCTGGTGCTGGCTGCAGGTGTCACTCCCCATGGCGGGCCTCTTTGATGTGGCCAAGGAGCTGGCTCGCCTCCAAAAGCAGAGGGCAAAGCTGCAGAAAGTGGGTTGCCCCCTGAGGGGGGCTGCTGCTGCCAGGGGGGTCAGGGAATGCATCCTGGAGGATGGGGCGAGTGCTGGCGCTTGAGTGTGTCTGCTGGCAGTGTCTGCTGGGGCCCAGCGCTTTGGAAGCAGCAGTGGGGCAGTGGTAGGGCTCTACCATTATAATCGGGTACTAGAGTTTGGTTATGTGGTTGGGGTTAAGCTACAACGCTGGCTGCCTTGCCTGATGTTGAAACGCAGGATGTGGACGGCATCACCGCCAAGCTGAGCAACCCCAAGTTCATGGAGCGAGCGTCCCAGGTAAGGCTGCTGGCAGGCGCCTTGCTGCTGGGCTGGGCAGGTTGGCAGCATCCAGTGTCTGGCAGGTGCCTCGGGCATTGCAAGCTGTGTGCTTGGTAGGCCTGCCAGTTTTCAGGCCCATGTGGTTAATGGGTGATGCCATGCAGCCATAGCGTTATCATTAGTAGGGCTGGCTGCATGCTGGCTGGGCTGGCTGTGTGGTAGGGCTGACTGTCTGCAGGGTTGTACCACCAGGAGCAGAGCAACCAGGAGCCTCAAAACATAGCCAGCACCTAGTCAGGCACCGACTGGGGCGGTACATATAATTCATCTCAATCTGCCTGCGTCAGCAGCCCTAACCAGCTAGCAGCCTTGGGGCGCAGCCAGAGGGTAGATGGTCTCAGGGGTGAAGCCTGCCCCAGAGTGTGGTGGCTGGTGTGATGAGGACAGACGGTGGCTCGCCTCCCACTCTCAAATACGCAGACAGGTGGGTAGAGCCAAGTGACGTGCGCCAAACCCTGGGATTGGCGCATCATGCGATGGAAGCTAGGGCGGAGGCGGCGACCCAAGTGATTGGGGCACGAATGGGTTACTGCGCTGCGAGTATGCAGCTGTGGCACGCTGCCAAGCTGCGGCGTCTCATACTTCTCATCATCAAGAGACAGCTCATGTTTGTGTCCTGCTTACTGCAGGACGCTGTGCGGGAGGCCCAGGCGCAGCAGATAGAAGCTAGCGAAAAGCTGGCGATGGTGGATGTCAAGATTGCGCAGCTTCACAGCCTGAGCCAGTGAAACAGGCACAGTCGTCTTCTTCATGCCGGAGTAGTAAAGCTGCACATTTTCCCTGTCTTCTTCGTAAGCCCCAGGGGCAATGCATTGGGCTTGCCGGGTCTCCGGCCCGTCAGTGGCCCGCAACAAAAAGGTCTCCGGCCCAGAGCAGCCAAAGTAGGCTCTGTTGTGTGGCACCTTGCTGCTGGTACTGTGACACCAGCTGACCTGGCATATTTTGATGGGAGGCATTGTCATGTTGAAGAAGCTTGCTGATGGTCGAGCAGCTGTATCTACACGATTTGGTGTATGTCATATGTGACCAGCATCCTGCAACCATAGCTTTTGTTGCAACACACCAATAGCCCCGAAGTTGTTCTACCCTCTAGGTAGCACGGCAACTTGCTGAACAACCTTGTCTCATTTTTATAAAAGCGAATCCAAAGTCGTTTCATTGCCGTGAGCTCAACGCTGCTGCACTGCAAATGGCAACGCCTCCAGCAGACGCCTGGGATTCCAGCTCGGATGCAGATGGCCAACTGCAAGCGGCTTTCGGTGGACTTTCGATTGCGAACGCTACGCAGCGAGAAGCGGAGCAGCAGCAGCAAGAATTGCCAGAAAACAAGTGGGACAGGACACAGCACTCGACCCACCCACTGCTGGGCCTTCATCCATACTGCTGCTGCTGCTACCACTGCAGTAACGAACTTTATGATGTGGACAGTGCGCTATTGCAAGCCTTGGTCCACTCCGCGCCCGCTGGAGGTCGAGCCATCGGTGCGTGGCCCTGGACCCAACTGCGTGAGGCTGGTGAGGCTTCCTCCTCCAATCGACGCTTACGGCTGTGAAGTCTTCTTCGCAGTGAAAAGTTTAGAAGACAGTATTATCGACTTCATTGCGAACCCGGAACAGGATGTGCTAGAGTTTCCGCTGCAGCTTACCACGTACCAGGTACGAGTTGTGTTCTCGCATGAGACTCGCATTCAGATCTCAATTGATGCCTGGTCTTTTGCCTTGTTAATGCAGCGTATGCTTGCTCATAAGGCAGCCCAGCATTATGGGCTTCAAACTACCACGACCGACTACGAGGGCGGCGTCCGGGTCGTCGCTCACAGGCGGGCCACCTTGTGCCGTCAGGTAGCTGCTTGCTGGTTAACAATGTATCTTCGTGCCCGTGGTTTAGGCGTCCCGGCCTTGCGTCGCAGCCGAGAACGAGGCTATCTTCACTAGTGGTTCCGCTAGAAGTCGCGTACGCCCGTTCTAGTGGGGCGGACAAGCCCAGGCAGCTACTGCGACGCCCCAATGGCTACGAGCGCGGCGATCAGCGTGACATTCAGAGAACCGGTGGGTTCTGGCAATGCATGGGCTGCATGGGCCGGCTAGGCCATGTGCAGCCAGTATTGCCGACCTAGCTACCAGCTTTCTGGATGAGGGGACAGTATGAATAGTATGGTTATCATTTAGTGTTCTTACCTCACCCTTGTGCGCACGCCGCGTGTGTGGTGTGCCCAGCCGCTACGGCATTCTGCATTCTACGGTGGTGTCATGTGTAGGTGCCTGGTCAGCAAAGTCAGCTAAGGAGCGGGAGGAGGAATATGCTCGTGCCAAAGAGCGGATCATGGGCCCCATGGCCAGCGAGTCAGCCCCTCCTGCAGGGCCTGCGAATGGGCCCAGCGCCCGTGGTGGTCGTGGTGCCTGGGGCTACCCTGAACACGGAGGTGGCATGCAGCCACAGCTTCAGGCCCACAATGATGCCCTGGGGCCACGGGGCAGGGCAGGGCGCAGGGGTTTTGCCAGGGAGCGCAGCTCTGAGATGCAGCAGGACCCTGACTTCATGCGGGGCATACACAGGTAAGGATGAAGGGGGCCTACAGCTGCACCCTGGCTGCACGACAACTGAACCCCATGCTCTTAACCTGACGAAGCCCATGCATGTGTGACAGCCGGGCCTTGGCAAATGGCGACGCCGGCTGAATGTTGCTTCAGCCCGGGTGCTGTGCCTGCTAGTGGCCTTCCAGCGCCAGCAAGTGCCACCAGCTTGTCGCAGTGCACGCCTGCTGTGCGACTGCCACTGGGGTTCCAGCAGTGTGGGTGCCAGGGCCAGCAGCAAGAAGGAGAGCTTCAACAGTCGAGGGGATGGTGAGGCGGGGCGGAGCGGGGCAGGGCAGGCAACATGTGCATGCTCACATTCACTACATTGAAGTCATGCCCAGCGCTGAGAGGCTAGCTGGGCTATGAGCTGAGCGTGTTCAGGGACACAACCTTGCCCTGGCTGCCCACCTGTGTAGGTATGGGCCCACCGCCGCCTTTGACCCCTACGCCCAGCCCCAGCAGGCAGCGCAGGCGGCGCCATACCCTCCCGGCATGCAGATGTACAGCATTCCGACTTACCAGACTGCCTTCCCTCAGATGGGCCCTCAGGGGCTAATGCACATGCCCCAGGTGCCAGTGCCCCAACTGCCAGTGCAAGCAGGCGTGGGCAGCAGGGGCTTCCCTGCTTACGCCCGCCAGACCCCCTTCAGCAGCCAGTTCAACAGCAGCAGCAACAGCAGCACCACTGGGGGCAGCATGGCAACCTACCCCATCAGCTCTGCTGCTGCTGCTGCTGCTGGAGCTCTGCCACCCTCCCAGGCCTCAGGTCACGCAAACCATAGGCCACAGCAAGGAGCTAGCCAGCAACAACACCGCATCCAGCCTGCCAGCCAGCAGCAGCAGCAAGGAGGGGCAGCAGCAGCAGCAGCAGCAGGGGTCACACCCCAGGGTCACACCATACCAGTCTCCTCACCGCAGACTCTCATCTCTAATGGCCAGCAGGCAGGGTTCAACTCCCAAAAGCCGCCGCCGCCGCCTCCCCCTCCGCCCCCTCCCATGCTGGCATGCAGCCCAGGCAGCACCGGCCCTGGCAGCAATGGCAGCTTCAGCAAGCACAGCAGCGGGTATGCAGGTCAAGCCAAAGTAGATAAGCCCAGGCAGAGAGGCCCAGGCAACACAGGCGGCAGCTTCACAGGCTGGCCAGCCACCTCAGCGTTCGCAGCAGCCAGCATCGCCAGGCCCGCAGCAGCCGACCATGTGGCCACGCACAGCAACGTGGTGGGCCCCCCTACCCCTTTTGCAGCCTCCAGCAACCAGTACCCGGCAGACTCTGGCCCTGCTGCTTTTTACTCAGGCGGCCCCGTAGCCATGGTGGGCGGAGGGGGCATGGGTGTCACCCATCCAGGCAACGGTTTCTGTTAGAAACCTCTACGCCTCTAATGACGTCTACGCCGTCTAATGACGTCTACGCCTCTAATGACGTCTACGCCGTCTACGCCGTCTACGCCGTCTACGCCGTCTACGCCGTCTACGCCGTCTACGTCTACGCCGTCTACGCCGTCTACGCCGTCTCTAATGACGTCTACGCCGTCTACGCCGTCTACGCCGTCTAATGACGTCTACGCCTCTAATGACTCTACGCCTCTAATGACGTCTACGCCTCTAATGACGTTAGAAACCTCTACGCCTCTAATGACGTCTACGCCTCTAATGACCAGCTGCAGCCAGCTCAGTACGGCATGGTCAGCACCATGACAGACCCTGGCATGGCTCAGTACGGGGGCCAGGTGGTGAGCCAGGTGTCGGCACCAGGCGTGCCCATGATGACCTACCAGCCCTACCCCACCAACATGATGACTGGCACCAGCTCACCTAGCTTCATGGCCATGCAAGCGGACGGTCAGATGGTAGCCATGGGCACTCCCCCAGGCGGCGGCCATGGCTTCCCACCCGCCATGCAAGGCCAGGCAGGGTTTGCCATGCACCCACCCCATGCAACTGCCATGCACCACCCGTCCATGCAGGGAATGGTGCAGTCAGGGCAGCATGCGGGCGGTGTCTTCAGCCAGGCAGTCATGGCGCAGCCTGCTGGCCCCTATGGCTCCCATGCTGGCCAGGCAACACGCATGGTGATGGTGCAGCGGCCAGTTATGGCCGGCAGCCCCCCGCATGCAGGCATGATGCATGTGTATGGCCCCATGCCAGGCTACGTCCAGGCCGGTATGGATGGCCTGGTGCAGCAGAGTTTTGCAGCAGCTGCAACTGCCAACAGCAGCAACTACAGCATGCCAGTGTATGCCCTGCAGCCCCAAGGACTGCCCATGCAGGCTTATGCGGGGTGCCCTACCCATGCCTACCCAGCTCAGGTGCATCAGGCCCATGCTCAACAGCAACAGCACCACACTCAGTTCCAGCAGCACCATCAGCACCACCAGCAGCATCAGCAGCAGGTGTACACAAGCCAAGCCATGGACCGCACCTACCACCCGCCCCGGCCTGTCATTGCCACTTCCCTGTCCGGCAGCAACACCGCCGCCCACACACCTCAGCACAGCTACACCAGCAGCCGCCACGGCAGCAGCAACCCCTCCTGTGCCAACTCAACCACCGCAGGCGGCGGCGGCGGCGGCGGTGGCACTGCCACCGTGTCAGCCTTTGCTGCCGCTGCCAGCAATGCTGCTGTAGCTGCTGCAACTACTACTGCTGCTGCTGCTGCTGCTGCTGCCCCTCACGCCCCCTCCAGCCAGAGCAGTGCAGTGCAGGCAGCGCCCGGCCCCCAGGACCAGGCAGTGGGGCTAGGCCCAGCTGCTGCTGCTGCTGCTGACTTGGGCACCTCGACCCCGGGCCCTGCCCCAGCCAAGGCGGATGGCGCACCAGAGGCAAACCTTGCAGCAGCTCCTGGTGGCGCAGGGCTAGTGCCTGCCTCTGAAGGGGTACCACTGAGGCTGCAAGGTTCTGGTGATGGGGCGGCACAGCCAGACGCACTGACTCAGCGCAAGGATGTGGATGAGTTGGCTCATGCAGGTCAGTGACATGGAGCGTGCAAGCCAGCAAGGAGGGGGCATGCAAGCCAGCAAGGAGGGGGCATGCAAGGCAGCGGCCTGCTGCATGGAGCAGACAGGAAGGTGGGGCAACTGGTCTGTGGCGGTTAGAAACACTTGCCAATCAAGCCAAGATAAGAGAACAGCACCCAATGAAAGACAGATCAGCATGAGTGTGTGCCAGCCACCAGCTGTAGGGGAGTGGGCTGTTCATAAGCTGGGTGGTGACTGTGCCAAGCAAGACCTGTCACAGCTCCCAAGTAGGCAGCTGGATGTGTCGTGAAGGTGCTGAGCCTGTGGGGCAGCCAGAGAGAGCAGTGAGCAGTGGACAGGCTAGCTAGCTGGCCTGATGAGCCCGGATTGTTTGGCCAGCTCAGCAGTGCTGTGCCTGTTGCCTGCATGACCTGTGAGAACGAGGTGAGAGCGTTGGATCCTGTTGGTTGGTAGCAAGTTCCCTCCTGCTGCAGCAAGCGCCACATTCGTGCTAATACTGGCTGACTGGTCTGGACTGTGTGTGGCCATGCAGCCTGCTGAATGCCATGTGACTAGCCTGCTGAATGCCATGTGCCCATGCAACTTGCTAGACGCCATGCGCCCATGCACTACCCAATGTGCACCTTCTCGTCCCCTACCCAGCCATGTGCTTGCACTACACAGCCAGGCAATGGGTTCAGCCATTGCCACCACTGCTGCCCTTGCCACCAGCTGCTCTGGTCACTTGTGCTGCTCACATTCCTCAGTGACGTGCCAGGGGCAGCAGCCAGGGCCAGGCGAGCAGGTTAGGGAGTGAAGGCAACGATGACCTGAAACATGTGTGAGGAAGCAGTTGAGTGAGGCCGGTTACATGGCCAGGCAGAAGCACGTGTCATTCCCGTGGCTCAAGGCTGCTGTGCATCTGCCTCATGGCCTGCTTTGCAGCCTGGCGGGCGCCTGCATTCGTCCTCGAGGCTGTACCTTGAACTATAAGCTGAGCTGACATTGCTCTTGCACTTCAGACTGACAGGGGTGCACGCCTCACTGACTCAACTGGATACTAGGCCAAGTTGTTGTGTGAGTTGGGCCATTCTTTTAACAATCAAAACTTTCGTACGTAGCTCGCCACCCATTGACACCGACTTCCGAGCAACTTCTATACCCTGCAACATACTTCATTATACCCTGCAGCCAGGGCTGTGGGATACGGGCTTACGGAATACGGATCCGCTTACGTGCTTACCGTAATACGTGGTCACACGCGTAAGGTTCCGCCTAACCAATCCGTAAGGGTTCCGCCGTAAGGGGCCCATGCAAGCATGCGGGGCATCTTTTTCGCCTTTCCCCTTCCGCCTTCCCTGCTTCCGCCAACCCTGCTTTCCCTTGTTCCGCAAACCTAAAATACTTGCTTACTTTGGGTCCCGGCCGTTGGTCCCGCCAATCCGTGACAGGCGCGACGCTCACACCACGCGCTAGTGAAGGGTAGCTGAGGCTATCGCGGTAAGTCACGCGCGCTAAAACTCGCGTTTTGGACTGAAGCCTCCCAGATCACTCCGCCCGCCATAGCCGCGAACTGTGAACATGGTCGCTCGCTGCA
The DNA here is from genome assembly GCA_030144725.1 of Haematococcus lacustris. Lineage (NCBI taxonomy): Eukaryota > Viridiplantae > Chlorophyta > Chlorophyceae > Chlamydomonadales > Haematococcaceae > Haematococcus > Haematococcus lacustris. Next base: position 6,654,194 of record JASKMD010000011.1, read on the forward strand.
GCCTGGCACTCAACGGGGTGCGACCGTACGTGGGTCGCAGGTCGAAGCGCAAGATTCCCTGGTTTGGGTCGGGACCCCTCATGGCCCGGGCCCTTCCTGACACCTGGCGCGAGACCTGCCTGACCCTGCCTCCAAGCATGCAGAGCATCTCACTGAGGTGTCAGCAGCACCGTGCGTGGACTTTGTTTTGCTACCGTGCACTCTGCTGAAGCCTAGACCCCATCATTTCGGGGCTTCGTTCAAGTCCTTGAACTTTTCGGTCAGTGGTCCTATCCGCGTGCTTACACCTTTGTCGGACAGCTAGGCGAGTCTACATTCCGGGATGTACCCCCAGGCATGCTCCATCACCTAGTTTGGTACATACAATAACAAAATGTGGCAGAGGGTGAATGTGGCATGGGGCAATCTCATTACAGTGAGCGATTGGCGGCGTCCTTGGGTGCATCCCCGACGGGGTGGACCCTGTGCTGCCCTTGGGCGCCCTCATCGTTGCATTTCTCGCACTCTGCGCGAATCTCAAGCCGAAATTTGCGATGGGCCATCCTAGACCCCGACGTCGCGCTGCACTGGCACACCATAAAGCGATACGTGCCAAGCTGGTAAGTAGTGGCAATGGCAGTGGCGGACACCTCCATTGTGGCGGAATCCACCATTGTGGCGGGAACCCATACCTTAACATCCTCCTCCTCCACCCTTCACCCTGCAGAGCCCTACCGAGCTGCCAGCCCTTGAAACAGCCCTTGCAACACCACAACAGTCAAGCAGGGGTGCCAGCACATGGGGCCATAAGCGCCCACGCACCTGCCTTGGCCGGGGCGCCCAGCAGCAGCTGAGCATGGACCAACAGGAGCTGCAGGGAGCCCAGCACCAGCTGGCTCAGGACCAGCAGCAGCTGCAGGGTGCCCAGCACCAGCTGGCTGTGGAACAACAGTCGCTGCCGGAAGGACCTAAGGACTTGGCGAAGCGTCATCATGACAGCAGCCCAATTCCAAGGGTGAGACTAGAAGGAAAAGTTGACAGGAGCTGTGTTGGGGACATGATGCATCAAACTAGGGGGAGCGTGCAGCGACGGTGGTGTTTTGCAGCGACGGTGGTGTTTTGCAGCGACGGTGGTGTGTTGCGCATCAAACTAGGGGGAGCGTGCAGCGACGGTGGTGTTTAATGCTGAAGGATGAGGAGGTTGAGCAGTGTGCTGAGCCTGACCCTGATGCCCACAGGCTGCTGCGCACCATCTCTGGGTCGCGGGCCATGCATGCAATGTTCTTCCCTGCAGATGGGGTTGCGCCCATGTGGTCTGAGACTGCATGTGCGTGTGTGAGGCACATGGGCAGCAAGCCACAGCAGTGCATGTGTCATGGAGCATCTACCCTAAGCAGCATCCCCATGTTTGGACGTGTGACACTGGCAAGTGACAAGGAGGAAGATGTTCAGTGCTTGAAGCTTCTGCATGCACGGGCACCGCACATTGCAAGCTCCTACATGACCTTGACTGTGCATCTGTTGAAGGAGTATGCCCGTGGGTGCTTGGGCTGGAAAGGCAGAGGTTGACGCAGAACAAGCCATTGCTCAGGGCTGACATCCTAGAACATTTGAGGTGGGAGCAAGAGATGGAGGAGGATCAGTTGGCTGAAGTGGGGGTTGACGAGGCAGATGACATGTAAGGCCAAGCACCTCCGATTGAAACCAGCAGCAGCAACTGAGCTAGGATACCACAAACTGAGCCGGTATAGGAACTGAGCCAATAGAGGAAGTGAGCCAATAGAGCCGAAGAAGTGAACAGCGCCATGCACCCGACTTGCACCGACTTGTGCGAAGCGTGGCGTGACTCAGTGTCGTGGTGTAATGAAATGGCTCGCTAGCATGGCGCACTGCGATGGCCTACTCCGCAGTACTGCGAGGATGCCTCTTTAGTGCGAACTTTGCTACGGACGCCACGGAGCGCCTCGCCCTGCTCTTAAACGTGGGTCGCTGCTTGTTTGCGCTATCTCAATTTTCGACCTGGTGGCGGGCGGTGATCTGGTACAAGGCTTCAGTCCAAAACGCGAGTTTTAGCGCGCGTGACTTACCGCGATAGCCTCAGCTACCCTTCACTAGCGCGTGGTGTGAGCGTCGCGCCTGTCACGGATTGGCGGGACCAACGGCCGGGGTGACCCAAAGTAAGCAAGTATTTTAGGTTTGCGGAACAAGGGAAAGCAGGGTTGACCCTTGTTACGGGTGTGTGTTTGCCTGTGTGTTTACTTGTGTGTCTGTGTGTTTGCAACCTTAACTCATCCCAACCTCTCGCAGCCCAACCATCAGCCATCAACATTGTTGTGAATCATGCCCCGGTGCAGATCTAATCTTGCACCGGTGATAGGTCCAGCTGTCCAGCTTCTGAGTGACTCCGAGTGACAGTTGGTATTTAGCGTGGTGACGGGCATTCGTAGGCACCCTCGTCTGGTGTCTTGTCTGTCCCACGCTCTTCTACAGGTATGAGAGCCTGTCTCTGTGCCATGATCTAGGCTCTCGCTGTAATTACCCTCGTCTGGTGTCTTGTCTGTCCCACGCTCTTCTACAGGGTTATGGGCCCACAGCACAACTGCTGTGCGTGGATCTAAAGACACCACGACGTGCAACACGTAAGTTGCTCTAGGGTCAATCGCTGCCGCACTACTATGTCGGCCAGCGCCAGCGCCAGCGCCGGCGCTAGTAGCGGTGCTCCTATTCCAGTCCTAGACAAGGACAACTATGCCATCTGGGCTATCAGGCTGCGGGGAATGATGGAAGAGGCTGGGGTTTACTATGTGGTAGAGAATGGTCTCGCCACTGCACCTCCAGCCCTTGCCAATGATGCTACCCCAGCTCAACATGCAGCTCATGCCTCTCAGCGCGCCAGAGTCGCAGCTGACAACGCTGCCAATCTCAAAGCTCGCGGGATTATCCTGCGCTATGTCAGTGATCATCATGCCCGGGCAGTCGCTGCAGTTTCAACAGCGCAGGAAGCCTGGGATCAGCTAGCAGCCGAATTTGTGCAAGTCTCCATCGCACGACAGTCACAGCTGCAAATGCAGCTGTCGCAGCTACGCATGCAGGCAGATGAAACTGTGGCAGGCTTCTTTGCCAGAACCATGCTGTTGCGTGATGAGCTTACCTCAGCTGGCTGCCCTCCCTCTGATCACTCCCTTATGCTGGCAGTTCTCAATGCCATGCCTCCTGAATTCAAGATTGCCACTCAGCTGCTCAGGTACCAGCTGACTGTTGGGAACGCTGACCTTGATGTGGTGAAAAAGGTCCTCCTCCAGTCTGAAGCTGACTACCTACAAGAGCAGTCTGTCCACTCCTCTCAATCCACTCAGCCTGTATCCACCCTCTGGACCTCTTCCTTCACCTACTCCAGGGGTAGGGGTCAGCTGCAGGGGTACAGGGGCAGGGGCAGCTCCCCTGCAAGGGGGGTTCTCAGGGGGGGCTACACAGCCAGGCGGGGGGGGGTAATTCCTACTGCCTCCAGGCCAGTCTCCTCTCAGCAGCAAGGCAGATCCTCTCGGCCTGTCTGCCAGTACTGCAACTACCCTGGCCACGTTCTGTCTGAGTGCCGCAGATTTGCACGCGACCATGGGAGCTTCGCCAGACCTGCTAGCCCCAGCCTGGCCCAGGCTCAGCTCAGCCCCAACAGGCCTCGAGGCAACAGCCCCAGCAGGGGCAGGGGGGATGGTGCAGGCGGCAGAAGCGCGGACTCAGCTGGCAGCAGCATGCAGCAGCAGTCAGACACTGAGCAGGCTAATGTCCTGTTCATGGCCAGGACAAACCGTTTCCCTATGCTGTCGCGTACTGAGCCAGTTGCCACTCCTGTCCCAGGACAACTGGTCCCTGAGAACATGACTGATGAGGAGTTCCTGGACTTCTACGCCAGAATGCCACGCTGGGTCATTGACTCAGGTGCCAACCGGCACATCATGCCGTGGCGCTCATGCCTCACTGACTACCACGCCTTTGATCCTCCGATCCAGCTACAGCTGGGTGGCACAGGGTCTTCCATCGATGTCGTGGGTGAGGGCACCACCTTTCTCACCAATTCTGCGGGGGAGCAGTGGGCAGTCTCAGGTGTGCTCCATGCGCCAGCAGCTGCCTACTGCTATCTCTCTGTCTCTGAGCTCACTCGTGCTGGTGTAACACTCCACTTCCACGGCGACAAAAGTGACATGATTGGCCGAGGCAACCCCCCAGAGTGGCAGATGACTATCAGGAAGGCCCCTCCTGGGGTCTACCTCTGGCACATCAGGGCCGTGGCAGAGGGTCGCTGTGTCATGGGATACGGCGATCAAGAGGATGACACCCACCTGTACGACCCTGACAACATCTACAATCCTCTTCCGCATGCGCTTCACATGCAGCCAAACGAGCTTGATCCTCAGGTGTGGCATCAGCGCTGTGGACATGCCTCTTTCTCTGTTCTCACTCGCATGCAGCGGGAGGGGATGGTGCATGGGGTCCCAGTCAAGCGGGAAGCTTTCGCTGAGGCAGCCTGCAGCTCTGCCATATGCCCTGGCTGTGCTATGGGCAAACAGCACCGCCGTGTTCACTTCGATCTTTCCACCAATGCTCAACCTGTAACAGCTGCCCTGGGCCTCGTTCACATGGACGTATGTGGCCCAATGCCTCATGTTGGCAGAGATGGCAGCCGTTACATTGCCACCTTCCTCGATGAGCACACTGGACTGTCTGTCATTCAGTTGCTTCCCAGCAAGGACCTGGTGCCAGCAGCCATTCAGCGTGTCATTACTGAGCTTGAGACACAGTCAGGGCATCGCTGCAAGGCACTCAGGTCAGATAACGGCTCAGAGTACAGCAACAAGACCTTGAGAGACTGGTGCAGCAGCAAGGGCATCCAACAGCAGTTCTCTGCTCCCTACTGCCCTGAGCAAAACGGCAAGGCTGAGCGTCTCAACAGGACCATCATGCAGGCCACACGCAGCATGCTACTGTCAGCTCAGTTGCCCCCTGGGTTCTGGGTTGATGCTGCCCTGAAGGCCAACTATGTGAGAAACCTGCTGCCCATCACAGGGCAGCCCGTGACGCCTTGGGAGGCCTTCTATCGTCGCAAGCCTAACCTCTCTGCGCTGCGTGTCTTTGGAGCAACAGCGTGGGTGTATGTCACACAACCCAATCGCAACAAGCTCCAGCCTAAGGCGGTCAAGGGCATCTTCCTGGGCTACGCTGTTGGCAGCAAAGCCTACAAGCTGTGGGTAAATGGCAGGCTGGTTATCAGCAAGGACGTGCAGATTGATGAGACTGCTGTGCTTGACCACCACCGCAGCATGCAGCTACCTGTGCAGTCCCCTGTGCCCAGCGTGCCTGCTCCGGCACACGCACCCCCACCTCCTTCTTTTTCATCAATACCTATACCTGCCCCAGCACCTGCGCCTTCAGCTCCGGATTCCTCCCTGCATGCTCCCTCACCTCCTTCTCCTCAATATCCTCAGCCGCCTGCCTCTCCACAGCGGCAGCCTTTGCAGCAGCAACAACCACAATCCCCGCAGCCAGCACTGCAGCACCAGCTGCAACAGCCTCAGCTGTCGGGCCAAAGCAGTCCCTCCCCCAGCAGACACAGCGCAAGAGCTGCTGGGGGGGAGACAAGCAGCAGCACCAGCTCTTCCGCTGCTATAGGCAGTGGGAGCAACAGCTACTGGGAGGAAAGCGGACCTGCACCTGGCATGCCACCCACAGTACCCGGGGACGGTGGGAGCCTCAACAAGGGTCCAGCTGGTATGACCCAGTTTCCAGGCATCGGCAGGTTTAGGTTTCCTGGCCTCCGGCCCATCCCACTGGCAGCTGCAGGACCTGCAGCTGCCTCACCACCTGCACCTGCTCCTGATCCAGCTCCTGCCCCTGAGGTACCTTTACCTGCTGCCTCCAGAATACCTGATGCACCAGGACCTCGGCGCAACCCTGCCAGGTTACGGCAACCACCAATCAGGATCAGGCAGCCTGAGCTGGGATCCATGACTGTCAGCAACACATCGTCCAGTGACACACCCACTGTTCTTGAGGCCCTGTCAGGGCCGCACGCTGAGTACTGGCGTGAGGCCATGCACTCTGAGCTTGCTTCCCTACATGCTAATGGCACATGGACTCTGGTTGAAAGGCCATCCGGTGCACGTGTGCTGCCTACTAAGTGGGTGCTGAAGATTAAGCGTGATGCCACAGGAGCAATTGAGAAGTTCAAAGCCCGACTAGTGGCAAAGGGCTTCATGCAAGTCTCAGGTGTGGATGTGGGAGATGTGTATGCACCTGTGAGCAAGCACACCACTCTGCGCGCTCTGCTAGCTCTGGCAGCTGCACGGGACATGGAGGTGCACCAGATTGATGTTGAGGCTGCCTTCCTGAATGGCATGCTGCAGCCTGATGAGGTCATTCACGTCCAGCAGCCTGAGGGGTTTGAAGAGGGCAGCCCCAACACTGTATGCAGGCTGCAAAAGGCTCTGTATGGTCTCAGGCAGGCACCTCGTGCTTGGCATGCTAAGTTGAAGCAGGAGCTTGAAGGCATGGGGTTCTGTGCTTCTGAGTCTGATCCAGCACTCTTCATGCTGTCTCGTCCTGCTGGCACTGTGTACTTGCTGGTGTATGTAGATGAGTGCCTGCTGTGCACAGAAAAGGGTGACTTTGAGAGCCTGGACTATGTGATGCAGCGTCTGTCCTCTGTGTTTGGCATCAAAGACCTGGGACAGACCAGGTGGTTTTTGGGCATGCAGATCAGCAGGGACAGGTCTCAGGGCACACTGCAGCTTGATCAGCAGCAGTACATCAAAGAGCTCCTCAGCACCTACAGCATGACTGAGGCACACAGCAAGGCAGTTCCCATGGCACCAGGCACCAAGCTAGTTAAAGAGGGTGATGCCTTGGACACTGCGCACCATAGCTACAGTGCCCTAGTAGGTAGCCTGCTTTACCTGTCCTGCTGCACAAGGCCTGATATTGCCTACGCAGTGGGAGCACTGGCACGGCACCTGGCTGCCCCCACACAGCAACACTGGGCAGCAGCCAAGGCAGTGCTCAGCTATCTCAAGGGGACAGCCAACCAGGGGCTGGTCTTTGGGGGCAATGACAGCTTGCAAGGTTACTGTGATGCTGACTATGCAGGAGACAAAGACACTGCACGCAGCACCACTGGGTATGTGTTCACCCTGCACGGCGCAGCCATCTCCTGGTCAAGCAGGCTGCAGCCCACAGTAGCCATGTCCACTGCAGAGGCCGAATACATGGCAGCATCAGGGGCAGTGAAGGAGGCAGTATGGCTAAGGAAGCTCATGCAGGATCTAGGCCTGCCTGGCACATGTGTGAACATCATGTGTGACAACCAGGCTGCCCTGCAACTGCTGAACAATCCCATGGCCTCAGCACGCTCCAAGCACATTAGTGTCCACCACCACTTTGCCAGGGAGCGGGCAGTTCGGGGGGAGGTGATGTTCACCTACTGCAGCACATCAGAGATGGTAGCAGATGTCATGACTAAGCCTTTGGCAGCTGTGAAGCTCGGCTATGCCAAGGAAGGCTGTGGGATCAGCAGCATGTAGACAAGCACAGGCATGTAAGCCTGGAACAGCTTGTTTGTACCCAGCCATGAGTGTGCATGGACTGGGAGTTTGGAGTTTAGTGAAGCACAGGCTTGTATGCCTGAAACAGCTAAAGAAGTTGAAGTTGTTTGCGACTCAGTAGCTGCACATCTGAGTGGGAGTGTTGTGAATCATGCCCCGGTGCAGATCTAATCTTGCACCGGTGATAGGTCCAGCTGTCCAGCTTCTGAGTGCACTCGTAGAAAAGATCGCATTATAAGTGCCACCTAAGGGTACTTTTTTTTCTGATGGAAGTCTTCAGTTTCCCATTGGCAAGCCAACGCACTTGGAAAAAAAAATCAACTCCAAGTGGCTGGCGAGATTTGAGCGTTGGCATGCCGTGCCGTTTTGAGAGGCAACCAGTACTGGTTCAGGTCCAGTACTGGTTGCTAACCAGTACTGGACCTCAACCAGTACTGGTTGGCATCCAGTACTGGTTGTCAGCTTTGGCAGAGTTAGGGCATGGAGATATCCGCGTATCACATTCAAGCCTTCCCATATGTAATACTTGCATCGCTGGTCTTAGCGCTTCGCTAAGAGCTCCCCAACGGCTGTCTACGTCGATGTGCGATGTGCGATGTCCAGTCGATGTGCGCTACAATGTGCGCTTGTGATGGGTTGACAACTCTCCATTCTGCCTAGTCTTTCTGACGTGCGATGTCCAGTCGATGTGCGCTATCATGTGCGCTTGTAATGGGTTAACATCTCTCTATAATGTCAAGTCCTATGGATGAAGCGAATATGCTTACACACAATTGGATGATAGCTGAAGGGTTAGGGCTGAGGACTGAGGTCAGGGCTGGGAGCCTTGTTAGGTACTGTATAGGCACCGACTACAACAAGAGGACAACACGCTGTAACACATTGTAACACTCACTAAGCAATGTCATTGAGATTACTATGTACATGTGTTTGTTATCAATGTCACTAACATTACATAGTACACCGCTTCGCATGCTATGTAGCATCAACCAAGACACTCCATCCGTCCTCTATCTCATTCCCTTATAATGCAAGGCGACCTCAATGTGATGAAGGTAGTCGTCCAAGCTCCAGCCCCTGCAAAGTGACACAGAGTCTGGCTGGCTGGCTGTGACCAGTACTGGCTGGCTGATCAGTACTGGCTGGCTGGCTGTGACCAGTACTGGCTGGCTGACCAAAACTGGCTGGCTGGCTGTGACCAGTACTGGCTGGCTGATCAGTACTGGCTGGCTGGCTGTGAACAGTACTGGCTGGCTGACCAGTACTGGCTGGCTGACCAGTACTGGCTGGCTGACCAGTACTAGCTGGCTGACCAGTACTGGCTGGCTGGCTGTGACCAGTACTGGCTGGCTGACCAGTACTGGCTGGCTGACCAGTACTGGCTGGCTGACCAGTACTGGCTGGCTGGCTGTGACCAGTACTGGCTGGCTGACCAGTACTGGCTGGCTGGCTGTGACCAGTACTGGCTGGCTGACCAGTACTGGCTGGCTGGCTGTGACCAGTACTGGCTGGCTGACCAGTACTGGCTGGCTGACCAGTACTGGCTGGCTGGCTGTGACCAGTACTGGCTGGCTGACCAGTACTGGCTGGCTGGCTGTGACCAGTACTGGCTGGCTGACCAGTACTGGCTGGCTGGCTGTGACCAGTACTGGCTGGCTGACCAGTACTGGCTGGCTGGCTGTGACCAGTACTGGCTGGCTGACCAGTACTGGCTGGCTGGCTGTGACCAGTACTGGCTGGCTGACCAGTACTGGCTGGCTGTCTGTGACCAGTACTGGCTGGCTGACCAGTATTGGCTGGCTGGCTGTGACCAGTACTGGCTGGCTGACCAGTACTGGCTGGCTGGCTGTGACCAGTACTGGCTGGCTGACCAGTTCTGGCTGGCTGACCAGTACTGGCTGGCTGGCTGTGACCAGTACTGGCTAGCTGACCAGTACTGGCTGGCTGGCTGTGACCAGTACTGGCTGGCTGACCAGTACTGGCTGGCTGGCTGTGACCAGTACTGGCTGGCTGACCAGTACTGGCTGGCTGGCTGTGACCAGTACTGGCTGGCTGACCAGTACTGGCTGGCTGGCTGTGACCAGTACTGGCTGGCTGACCAGTACTGGCTGGCTGGCTGTGACCAGTACTGGCTGGCTGACCAGTACTGGCTGGCTGACCAGTACTGGCTGGCTGACCAGTACTGGCTGGCTGACCAGTACTGGCTGGCTGGCTGTGACCAGTACTGGCTGGCTGACCAGTACTGGCTGGCTGGCTATGACCAGTACTGGCTGGCTGACCAGTACTGGCTGGCTGACCAGTACTGGCTAGCTGGCTGTGACCAGTACTGGCTGGCTGACCAGTACTGGCTGGCTGGCTGTGACCAGTACTGGCTGGCTGACCAGTACTGGCTGGCTGGCTGTGACCAGTACTGGCTGGCTGACCAGTACTGGCTGGCTGGCTGTGACCAGTACTGGCTGGCTGACCAGTACTGGCTGGCTGGCTGTGACCAGTACTGGCTGGCTGACCAGTACTGGCTGGCTGGCTGTGACCAGTACTGGCTGGCTGACCAGTATTGGCTGGCTGGCTGTGACCAGTACTGGCTGGCTGACCAGTACTGGCTGGCTGGCTGTGACCAGTACTGGCTGGCTGGCTGTGACCAGTACTGGCTGGCTGACCAGTACTGGCTGGCTGGCTGTGACCAGTACTGGCTAGCTGACCAGTACTGGCTGGCTGGCTGTGACCAGTACTGGCTGGCTGACCAGTACTGGCTGGCTGGCTGTGACCAGTACTGGCTGGCTGACCAGTACTGGCTGGCTGGCTATGACCAGTACTGGCTGGCTGACCAGTACTGGCTGGCTGACCAGTACTGGCTGGCTGACCAGTACTGGCTGGCTGGCTGTGACCAGTACTGGCTGGCTGACCAGTACTGGCTGGCTGGCTATGACCAGTACTGGCTGGCTGACCAGTACTGGCTGGCTGACCAGTACTGGCTAGCTGGCTGTGACCAGTACTGGCTGGCTGACCAGTACTGGCTGGCTGGCTGTGACCAGTACTGGCTGGCTGGCCAGTACTGACTGCCTGGCTGTGACCAGTACTGGCTGGCTGACCAGTACTGGCTGGCTGGCTGTGACCTGCAGCAGGGGGGCAGGGGGGCAGCAGCAGCAGCAGGGTGGCAGCAGCAGCAGCAGGAGCAGGGGGGCAGCAGCAGCAGCAACAGGGGGGCAGTAACAGCAGGGGGGCAGGGGGGCTGCAGCAGCAGACAGTAGGCGCAACCAGCGCTGGTGCACCCCCATTCAGCAGCAGGGTTACAGCAGCAGCAGCAGCAGCAGGGGGGCAGGAGGGCAGCAGCAGCAGTGGGTGGGCAGCAGCAGCAGTAGGGGGGCAGGGGGGCTGCAGCAGCAGGGGGGCAGGGGGGCTGCAGCAGCAGCAGCAGGGGGGCAGGGGTGCTACAGCAACAGATAGTAGGGGCACTATAGCACCTACCTACCTTTAGGCTGCTTGATGACTGCTGCTGGAATGGGGGTGGTTGTGTAGGGAAAGTGGAGGAGATGTGTTCATCAGACCTGCAATCATCAGACCTGCAATCAAGGTAGGGGGGCAGCAGCAGCAGCAGCAGCTGCAGGGGGGCTGCAACAGTAGCAGCAGCAGCAGTAGGGGGCATGGGGGCAGCAGCAGCAGTAGGGGGGCAGCAGCAGCAGCAACATGGGGGCAGCAGCAGCAGCATGGGGGCAGCAGCAGCAGTAGGGGGGCAGCAACAGCAAGGGGGGCAGCAGCAGCAGATAGTAGGGGCACTATAGCACCTACCTACCTTTTGGCTGCTTGCTATGACTGCTGCTGGGAAGGGGGTGGGAGTGGAGGATTGAAGACGGGGAGGGAGGGTAGATGTGGAAGGCGGGAGGCAGGGAGGCGGGGAGGCGGGAGGCAGGGAGGCGGGAGGCGGGGAGGCGGGAGGCTCAGTTGGGTTTAAATGGGCGGGGTGGCTTGAAGGCGGGGTGGGTTGGGTTAGGGGCATGGGTTGGGTTGGGTAGGGGCCTGGGTTGGGTTGTGTAGGGGCATGGGTTGGGGGCATGGGCGGGGGTCGGGGCGGGAGAGGGAGCGGGGGCCGGGGAGGATAAATTGGGAGGGGGTGGTTGTGTAGGGAAAGTGGAGGGGAGGTGCCCATCAGACCTGCAACCAAGGGGCGTGCACGTGAGGTAGGGTGACCAGGCTGTGCACTGTGTTAGCTATCACCGCGGCCTCACCTTTGTGGTCCTCCTGGCCTCCTACCTGCTCACCCCTGGCAACATATCCCATGCGCCAGTGGGTTGGGGCTGTGGTGGGGTGTGTAGTTGTGTGTAGGGAAGGGAAGGTGGGGTGAGGAGGGGGCTGCGATGCCACGTCAATCGAAGGGTGGGAGAGGGGAAGGGTAGGCTTGACAAGCATGGGAGAGAGGGAGAGGGGGAAGGGAGGGGGGGGGGGGTGGTGGTGGTAGTGGCAAGAGGGTGGATGGGGTGGGCTTTCTCTTGGTTGCTGGGATGTCAGGGGAGAGGTGACGGGGAGGGGGGAAGTGGGGGTGGGGAGAGGTGGATGTGGAGGGACGACCAGCTTGGCGATGGTGGTGGGCGCGGGAAAGGGGAGGAAAAGGGGAAGGGTGTGATGATCAATCCTGCAGCGGGACAAGGGGCATGCTAGCGGTTAGGGTAGGTATAGGGTGCCACATACCTGCACTCACCTTTTGCTTGGGTGGGGTGTATATATGTGTAGATGGTGAGGGTGAGGAGGCGGAGGGGGAGGAAGGCTGCTGCTGTTGCTGGAGGGGGTAATAGGACCCAGAGGAGGACGGGATGATGGAGGAGCGGGGGAAAGGAGGTAGAGGAGGAAGTGGAGGGAAGGGAAGGGGAGGTCCATGGGGAGGGCGAGAGAAGTGGGGAAGAATGGCGGGAGGGCATTAATAGTCTCAGGTGTAGGCGCGCAAGACCTGCGGCAACGGTGTGACGATTTGTCAACAGAAGCAAACATTGGACATGGGTACTGGATGCACTCACCAATAGAGTAGGGAGATGTAGAGCTGGCAGATGGAGGGGCAGGTGTAGCAGCCCTCCATTACAACCCACTCACCGCTAACGCCGTGCTGCTCCATGCTGCGCCATGTTGGCTCCCTGTTGGCTCTTACCTTGGAGTGGAGTTGGCTCTTACCTTGGAGTGGTGTTGTTAGTGGTGGGGGTGGAAGAGCCAGGGTAGGGTTGAGCGTTAAGGGTGGGGTGGGCTCTCTTCTGTCTGCTGGGGTAAGGGAGGGGGCTGGGATGCCAGGGGGGAGGTGACGGGGAGGGGGGAAGCAGGGGTTGGGGAGAGGTGAAAGTGGTGAAACTGCCAGGGTGAGGGTGAGGGTGAGGTTGAGGGAGGGGGGGAATGTAATGTCAAACTGGGAGGGGGTGGTTGTATAGTGTAGAGGGAAGGGGAGGTGCCCATTACACCTGCAATCAGCCAGGGGGAAGGGAAAGGAGAGGAAGGGAGGGAGGAGGGGAGGGAGGGAGGGAGGGAGTAGGTCGGGAGGGAGGTAGGTAGGGGGGGAGGGAGGGAGGGAGGCTGCGAGGTAGGCTGCAAGGTACGGTAGGCTGCAAGGTACGGTAGGGAGTATGTCAAGGCATGTGCGACGACGGACTTGGAGGTGGTGGTGGCAAAGGGAAGAGGCAAGACCATTAATCCTACAGCAGCACAAAAGGCACGCCAGTGGTTAAGCTAAGTAGAGGGAGCCACATACCTGCACAGGGATAGCCACTCACCTTGACAACTTCGCATGGTTTGCATGGATGACGGCGCGGCTTGCTCGTAGTGTGTCGCTGCGTTGCTAGGCTGGCTACGTTGGCTTCTTGCGTGGCTGCGACTTTGCGAGGTTGTGTAGCCCTCAATTCGTGTCGCCCTTCACGCCCTCAATTCTTCGGGCATGACTGCGGGGCTGAGCTAGCTACGTAAATGGCTGTACGCCTAGCTTCGAGGTTGGCTGCGTTATGGAAATGGAAATGGAAATGGCTGCAACGCTAGCTGAAACTACCTTGTGTGTCTGAGCTAGCTAGCTAGTTGCGATGTGGCTGGGAGCGAGCTGAGCTTCGGGCATGACTGCGAGGCTGCGAGGCTGCTGCAAGGCGCCTGGCTACCTAGATGCGGGACGCGAATTAGGGGCAGTGTGGCTGCAAGGCTGCGAGGCTGAGTTTCTAGGCTGCTTATCCTCAAGGCTGACCTTCTAGCTGGCACTAGCTGCGGCTACGTTCCTAGCAGGATCGAGGCTAGGTGACTACGCCGCGTACTGGGCGGATGTTAGTTTTTCATATTTCATGTCTAACATGCAAGCCGATCTGCCGTTCGTGCCGCCCTTCACGCCCTCAATTCGGTAGCCCCTGCCCTCAATTCGGTAGCCAGGCTAGGTAGCCAGGCGGCCACTGAGCCAGCAGACCACGCAACATCGCCACATCACAGCCAGGCAGCCACAGTCGGCCAGGCAGCCACATCTCACGTAGCGGCCAGCCTCCTAGCCAATCTCGCAACCTGGAGATCCGTAGCCACGCGTTGCGCGATAACACACGGGCATTAACTCGCCACGCTTTGCGCGTAGCCAATGCGTTGCGAGGTGATGCACCGTTTCACATGCAGCGACCCATCTTTTTGCCTTTGACATGTACCCACCATCTCCGAGCCCATCTTCCCTGCCCCTTGTGCATCAAACTCGGTGAGTGCATCTTGTACCCACCATTCATTGCTCCTCCTTTGACAACCTGTCACCTCCTTGCCGCAGGTCCACATCCCTTTACCCTCCTTCCCCTTTCACTCCCCTTCCTCCCCCCCTCCCCCGCACTTCCCTCCCTTACCCTCTCTCCCTCCCCCCCCCCCTTTCATCACCCCGTACCCTCTCCATTGCAGCCCGTCCCACTACAAAGGTCAGACCAAGGTAGGAGCCAACGAGGATGAAGCATGGAGGAGCATGGAGGATCAGGGAGCAAGCGGTGAGTGGCCCCGCTCCTGAACCTAGCCTCCGTCATGAACCTAGCTTCCTTAGATGTTTTGCTAGCCTCACTGTAAGTACGCTCCTTGCTTGCTGCAGGTCTGACGCCTATACTCCTGCCCCCTGCCTCCTTCACCCTTCCCTACCCTATCCCACCAATCCCACTTCTTCTTCTCCCCAACCCCCGCTTCCCCTCTCCCCGTCACCTCTCACCCACCCACCCTCTTCCCAACACCACCACCACCCCCTCCCTTCCCCCTCTCCCTCCCACTACCTTCCATGCTTCTCAACCCCCTTTCCCTCTCGCACCCTTCATTTGACGTGGCATCGCAGCCCCCACCTCAACCACCCCTATCCCTCCAGCCCTCCCCCACACCACCACCTCTAATAACACTACGCAACCTCCCGCATCACAAAGGTAAGACCAAGGTAAGAGCCAATAGGGAGCCAACATGGTGCGGCATGGAGCAACATGGCGTTAACGGTGAGTGGTTCGGCCTTGCCTCTCAGTGTCCCAATCGTAATACCCAACCTTTCCCCTTCTCCTTTCTCTCCCCCCCCTCCCCCACCCCACCCCACCCCACCCTCCTACTCCACCCTCCTTTCCTACTTCCCCCCTCCCCCTCGCCTTGTACCCCCTGACATCGCAGCCACCTGCCATCCCTTCCCTACCCTTCCCATCAGCCAAGAGCATACCTTCACCAACATACCTTGGCACCGTGGCATCACTACCACCCCCTTCCCACCCCCCTCCACACACAAGCTCCCTCTTCCCCCTTCTTCCCTACCCTTTCGCTCCCTGGTTGCTGGTGGCTACCGGTAAGTGGCCAACACGCAGCGCCCAACCTGCAATCCCCACACCACCCCACCCAATCACCCCTCCCCACACCACCCCGCCGGTGCCCCTGCTGCTGCTTCTACTGCCCCCCTGCTGCTGCCCCTGCTGCTGTTCTGCTGCTGCCGCCCCCCTGCCCCCCTGCTGCTGCAGCCCCCCTGCCCCCCTACTCCTGCTGCTGCTGCTGCCCCCCCACTGCTGGTGCAGCCCCCCTGCTGCTGCTGCTGCAGCCCCCCTGCCCCCCTGCAGCTGCAGCCCCCCTGCCCCCTTGCTGCTGCAGCCCCCCTGCCCCCCTACTCCTGCTGCTGCTGCTGCTGCTGCTGCTGCTCCCCCACTGCTGCTGCAGCCCCCCTGCCCCCCTGTTGCTGCTGCTGCTGCATCCCCCCTGCCCCCCTGCTGCTGCAGCCCCCCTGAACCCCTGCTGCTGCAGCCCCCCTGCCCCCCTACTCCTGCTGCTGCTGCTGCTGCTGCTGCTGCCCCCCCACTGCTGCTGCTGCCCCCCTGCCCCCCTGCTGCTGCTGCTGCTGCTGCTGCTGCTGCCCCCCCACTGCTGCTGCTGCCCCCCTGCCCCCCTGCTGCTGCTGCTGCTGCTGCCCCCCTACTGCTGCTGCTGCCCCCCTACTGCTGTTGCTGCCCCCCTACTCACAGCCAGCCAGCCAGTACTGGTCACAGCCAGCTAGTACTGGTCACAGCCAGCCAGTATTGGTCACAGCCAGCCAGTACTGGTCACAGCCAGCTAGTACTGGTCACAGCCAGCCAGCCAGTACTGGTCACAGCCAGCCAGTACTGGTCACAGCCAGCCAGCCAGTACTGGTCACAGCCAGCCAGTACTGGTCACAGCCAGCCAGCCAGTACTGGTCAGCCAGCCAGTACTGGTCACAGCCAGCCAGCCAGTACTGGTCACAGCCAGCCAGCCAGTACTGGTCACAGCCAGCTAGTACTGGTCACAGCCAGCCAGTATTGGTCACAGCCAGCCAGTACTGGTCACAGCCAGCTAGTACTGGTCACAGCCAGCCAGCCAGTACTGGTCACAGCCAGCCAGTACTGGTCACAGCCAGCCAGCCAGTACTGGTCACAGCCAGCCAGTACTGGTCACAACCAGCCAGCCAGTACTGGTCACAGCCAGCCAGCCAGTACTGGTCACAGCCAGCCAGTACTGGTCACAGCCAGCCAGTACTGGTCACAGCCAGCCAGCCAGTACTGGTCAGCCTGATTGTTAGTCAGTGTTGGTTGCCAGCCAGTGCTGGTTGCCAGCCAGTGTTGGTTGCCAGCCAGTGCTGTGTGTTATGCCAGCCAGTAATGTGTGTCATGCATTGTAGTCATTGAGTACAGTAGAGCTTTGCATGTAAGTTGACTCTGTGTCACTTTGCAGGGGCTGGAGCATGGACGAGTACCTTCATTACATCAAGGTCGTTGGTCCCTATATATAAGAGGGCATTGACTTAGGACAACCAGCCCATGAGGTTGTGGAGGGGGTTGGTTGTACGGCGCTGTATACTATGTAACATTGTGAATATAGAATGTTGTCCTCATGGTGATATGTACTCAGTATACCTTGCAACATCTGCAGCTCAGTATCACGTGTAAGTACATCCAACGGCTCTATCCCAACGTGTAATAATCTTGAAAGAGAAAGAGGCCCTCGCTAAGAGGCAGCGCTTCACCGGACGAACACAGTTACACACTATAGCGAGTATAAAGCCCACCTGAAAGAGAAAGAGGCCCTCGCTAAGAGGCAGCGCTTCACCGGACGAACACAGTAAAGCACTACGTCACTGAGCGGAGCCTAAAACAGATGTCACACTTGAGATACAGTTAGCTCAACCCCTGATGGGCTGGCTGAACCTAGCATGCCTTGCTCCAACACACCCCCTCAGGCCAGGCCATCAGACCTCACAACTTAGACTGAACACCAATGCCACTGGGTCTCAGCCCTATGTCACAGCTTCACCATCCCCATGCCAGTCTTGCAAAACTCAAACTTGACAGAAGGCAGAGCCTTGGTGAACACATCAGCCACATTGGCTGCAGAGCCACAGAACTTGAAGACCAGCTCACCACGCGCCACCCGCTCACGCACAAAATGATGCAGGACATCAATGTGCTTAGAACGAGCAGATGCAATGGGATGCTTGACCAGAGTGAGAGCAGCCTCATTGTCACACATGATGGTGACAGGCTGCACCACAGCAGAGCCCAGAGACAGATCAGCCAACACACCCCGCAGCCACAGACCCTCCTTCCCTGCTGCTGAGCATGCCATATACTCAGACTCGGTGGTGCTTGCTGCGACTGTGGGCTGCCGGCGGCTAGACCAGGACACTGCACCCCCATGCAGCATGAACACATGCCCCGTGGTGCTGCGGCGGGTATCTGTGTCACCGGCAAAGTCGGCGTCACAGAACCCCACCAGCCCAGCTGAGGCCCCATACATCAGCCCCATGGCTGCTGTGTCAGCCACATAGCGCAGCACCCCGCGCAGAACCCGCCAGTGCTCCTTGGTAGGAGCAGACATGAACTTGGCGAGCACCCCCACAGCATGTGCGATGTCTGGCCGTGACACCACAGCCAAGTGTTGCAGACTGCCGATCACCTCTGCAAAGCTGTGACCCCCCTCTGACTGCTGCTGCACCCCTTCCCGCTGCAGCTGCTCAGCCGTGCTCAGTGGCACAGCCCGGGGTCTGCTGTCAGCCAGGCCATAGCGGTCTACCACGGACAGAGCGTACTGCTCCTGGCTCAACACCAGCTGCCGTGCAGCACGGTCCCGGCTGATGCGCATGCCCAGAAACTGCTCCACAGGCCCCAGCTGATGGATATCAAACACGGCTGCCAGCTGCTGCTTGACCCACTCGAGCGTCCCCATGTCCCCCTTGCTGACTGCTAGCAGGCAGTCGTCGACATAGACTGCCAACAGCACCTTGCTGCTGCCCCGCATCATAGTGAACAGGCAGCTGTCTGCAGCTGAGGCTGTGAAACCCAGCTGCTCCAGCTCCTCCTTGAGACGCGCATGCCAGGCACGCGGGGCCTGGCGCAGGCCATAGAGAGCACGGTGGAGGCGGCAGACCCGCCCCGAGCCATCCTCATACCCGGCAGGCTGGTGCATGTAGATGACCTCTTCAAGCCTGCCATTGAGGAAAGCTGTCTTGACATCCAAATGCTCTAGCTCCATGTCCTCAGCTGCTGCTACAGCTAGCAGGGCCCGCACCGTGGCATGCTTGCTGACCGGGGCATGCAGCTCATGGAAGTCAATGCCCTCCCGCTGCAGAAACCCCTTGACCACCAGCCTTGCCTTGAACCGCACTATGCTGCCCCG
The DNA here is from genome assembly GCA_030144725.1 of Haematococcus lacustris. Classification (NCBI taxonomy): domain Eukaryota; kingdom Viridiplantae; phylum Chlorophyta; class Chlorophyceae; order Chlamydomonadales; family Haematococcaceae; genus Haematococcus; species Haematococcus lacustris. The sequence goes on from JASKMD010000011.1 coordinate 6,672,871, forward strand.
CCCATCCCGCTTGACTGACCACACCCAGCGGTTATCCAGGGGACGGCACCCCTCGGGCAGCTCAACCAGCTCCCAAGTGCCATAGCTCAGCAACGACTGCATCTCCTCATCAGCAGCCAATGACCACTGCTCTGACTGCGGCCCAGCCAAAGCCTCCTCAATGGTAGCTGGAATTGCTGGCCCCTCTGCAGGAAGCTCTGCCACAGCCACAGATCTGACACCAGCGAACTCAGGCTGAATACCCCGCAGCCGGCTGGATTGGCGCAGGAGGTTTGCAGCACCACTACCTTCCCCACCTGCTGCACCCGCTGCGCTACTGCCGCTGCCACCAGCCCTTGTGCCCCCACCGCTGCCAGCTGCACCGCTGCCATCAGCCTCTGTGCCCCCACCGCTGCCAGCTGCACCGCTGCCAGCTGCACTGCGCTGCTGCTGCTGCCAGCCCCTGCGCTGCTGCCGCTGCCAGCCCCAGTGCTGCTGGTTGCACCACCCGGTGGTGCTGGCGCGAGCTCTAGAGGGGCTGGCGGTGCTGGCGGTGCTGGCGCATGCACCTGAACCGGCACATGCATAGCTTGCGGCACCGGCACCCCCGGCTCTGGCTCAGGCTGTGGCAAGAGCATGGCCAGATCTGCCTCCCGGGTGGGCGGCCCCCGGTCTAGCTCATCGAACACCACGTCCTTGGTGATCAAGAGCTTGCCACCAGGTAGCAGCACCTGGTAAGCCTTGCTGCTCAGCTCATATCCCACAAACACCCCCTGCACCGCTTTGCTGCCCAGCTTGCTGCGCATGTGCTCGGGCACGTGGGCATACGCCCGTGCCCCGAACACCCGCAACGCTGACAGATCGGGCCGCACCCCCCAGAACAGCTCCCAGGGAGTGCCCGCCTTGCCTCTCACCAGGGACAGGTTGCGCACATAATTGGCAAAGCGCAAGGCATAGGGCCAGAAGTTGACTGAGAGCCCACTGCTGTACAGCAGGCACCGACCCTTCTCAAACAGCGTGCGGTTGAGGCGTTCTGCGCTGCCATTCTGCTGCGGGCTGTACGGGGCGGTCTGCTGGTGGATGATGCCTTTCCCACTGAGGAACTCCCTGACAGCCTGGTTGACATACTCAGTCCCCCGGTCGCTGCGCAGCACCTTGACCTTGCGGCCCCCCTGTGTCTCAAACCACTCGACTGCATCCCTGATGGCTGCTGGCACTTCTGACTTGGCCTTGAGAAGGGCTATGAGTGACAGCCCACTGTGCTCATCAAGGAAGGTGAGCACAAAGCAGTAGCCAGCAGCATTGGGAATGCGGAGGGGACCGCACACATCAGTGTGCACAAGGTCGCAGGGTGCCGCAACCCGGGCAGCAAGGGAGGGCAGCGTGTCGGCTACACGCCGGTGCAGCTTGCCCGCTGCACAGCCAGGACACACCCCACTACCAGCTGCCCTGCACTGCCCCGCGCTGAGTTCCACCCCTTCCACCATCCCCTTGCTGATCATATCACCCATGGCCCGGTAACTGAGATGGCCCAGCCTCTCATGCAGCAGCTGCGGTGTGACTGCAGTCACAGCTTGCGCTGAGGCAGGTGGCTCACATGCCACCACAGCAGGCTGCGCGCTACCGCTGAGCTGATACTGCCTCCCAACCACCTTGCCCTTCACCACCTCCCCCTTGCTGGACTGCATGGTGATGCTGTCAGCTGACTGCCTGATCTCCCAGCCCTTCTGAGCTGCTGCGAGGGTGGAGAAGTAATTGGTGCTGGCCTCGGGAGCCCACAACACATCCTGCAGCTCCATCTGCACCCCATCCACAGCCAACCGCACCCTGCCCTTCCCATAGGCATATAGCTGCACTGTGCTCTTTCCCAGCCCCATAGGGACGGGCTGCGCAAACGCCTGATACCCATGCAGAAGGGAGCGCTCAGGAGTAATGTGGTGACTAGCCCCAGAATCTGCCACCCACACCCTCATGCTGCTGTCCAGCTGCTGGGTAGAGGCAACAGCTAGCAAGGCTGGCTCTGCAGCTGGCTCAGGGGCAAGGGAGGCATGCTTGTCAACCACACAGGGCAGCATGGGGGAGAGCCCTACTGCATGGCTCCAACAGCATGTCATGTCCCCACAGCTGACCACACTGCCCCCTTCTGCGCTGCTGCTGTGCACATCAGCCCACCCACTTCCACACCTGCCTCAGCAGGAATGCAGGCAGGCAAGGGGGGGGCTGCGCCAGCCACATGGCTGAGTGTGCCCGCATGCACAGCAGCAAGGGTGACGCTGGATAGCCCTGCTGACCCACTGCTGCTCTTGCCCGCACCAGCCCAACCACCCCCACCACCCCCGCTTGCACCACCACCCTCACCACCAGCCCCACGCCCCGCCATACCACCATCTCGTGCGGGGTCTGGGCAGTCTCGTGCGTAGTGGCCACGCTTGCCACATTTGAAGCACTTGACGTTGGCGGCTGCCCGTGGGCGTGGCGGTGCGGTTGAGGATGAGGAGGAGGCTGCCGGCACGGCAGCCGGCTGCGTGCGGCTGCTGCTGCTGCCGCTGCTGCTGCTGCCACCCCCACCACCCCCACCCCCCCCACCCTTGCCCCGGAGACGCACAGCAGCCAGCTGGGCTGACACTCCAGCCTGCTGCGCACGGGATTCTGCAATCTGCAGCGTGCGCTTGACTTCGGTGAGGGAAGGTGGGGAGCGCAGAGACCCGAAGGTGATGAAGTCCCTTGCATTCTCATACTGCGGCAGGGGAGGCATGGCCTTCAACAAGGCCATGACCTGCTGGGGCTCGCTGACTTGCTCCTTGACCGCTGCCAGCTGCCACACAATCTCCAGCAGCCTGCTGTGCACCTGCCCCACAGTCTCACCGGGCTGCATCTGCAAGCTGTTGAGCTGCTCCCACAGCTGATAGCTGTCCGGCTGCTGGTCCGCCAGCAGGGCTTTCCAGGCTGCAGGTGCTGTCTCGGCTGCCACTACAAGTCGCAAGTAGTGCGACTTGCAGTTGCACAGCAGCCATGCATACGCTCGTTCACAACGAACTGGGTCGGTGTCCTCGCCAACCATCGCCTTCCACAGCCCGGCCAGCCTCAACTGGCCCATTGCCCCATGACGCCACTCGACAAACGAAGTGGCTTCATTCAAGGGCAGCGGCTGTGGCATAACGAGCGACATCTGTGGCTGCTCGGCTGGAGCGCTGACGTCTGCCTCCGATTTTACCATCGGCACCCGTGCCGTGGGCCCATAACCTGAAAGAGAAAGAGGCCCTCGCTAAGAGGCAGCGCTTCACCGGACGAACACAGTTACACACTATAGCGAGTATAAAGCCCACCTGAAAGAGAAAGAGGCCCTCGCTAAGAGGCAGCGCTTCACCGGACGAACACAGTAAAGCACTACGTCACTAAGCGGAGCCTAAAACAGATGTCACACTTGAGATACAGTTAGCTCAACCCCTGATGGGCTGGCTGAACCTAGCATGCCTTGCTCCAACAAATCTCCAGCTTGGTAACCGTTTCCGAGCAAGCCCCTTCCTTCAGCCCTTTACCCAGCCCTTCAGCACTTGAGGGGGTCACACAGCTACCCCAGCCCTCTCGTTGCCGCTGCCCCCCTGCCCCCTGCTGCTGCTGCCACTGCTGCCCCCCTGCTGCTGCTGCTGATGCTGCCCCCCTGCCCCCCTGCTGCCGCTGCTGGCCCCCTGCCACCAAGCTCCTGCGGTCAGCCAGTACTGGTTGGGGGCCAGCCAGTACTGGTTTGGGGCCAGCCAGTACTGGTTGGGGGCCAGCCAGTACTGGTTTGGGGCCAGCCAGTACTGGTTGGGGGCCAGCCAGTACTGGTTTGGGGCCAGCCAGTACTGGTTGGGGGCCAGCCAGTACTGGTTGGGGGCCAGCCAGTACTGGTTGGGGGCCAGCCAGTACAAGTTGGGGGTCAGCCAATACTGGTTGGGTGTCAGCCAATACTGGTTGGAGGTTAGCCAGTACTGGCTGGGGTGAACCAGTACTGGTTAAGTTTTTGTAATTTTTTTATTTTGGGGGGGGGTGTGAACCAGTACTGGTTTGGTGTGAACCAGTACTGGCTGACCACCAACCAGTACTGGTTGGGGGTGAACCAGTACTGGCTGGGGTGAACCAGTACTGGTTGAATTTTTGTAAATTTGTTAAATTGGGGGGGGGGTGTGAACCAGTACTGGTTTGGTGTGAAATAAACCAGTACTGGTTGGGAATATACCAGTACTGGTTGGGAATAAACCAGTACTGGTTGGGAATAAACCAGTACTGGTTGGGAATAAACCAGTACTGGTTGGGAATAAACCAGTACTGGTTGGGAATAAACCAGTACTGGTTGGGAATAAACCAGTACTGGTTGGGAATAAACCAGTACTGGTTGGGAATAAACCAGTACTGGTTGGGAATAAACCAGTACTGGTTGGGAATAAACCAGTACTGGTTGGGAATAAACCAGTACTGGTTGGGAATAAACCACTACTGGTTGGGAATAAACCAGTACTGGTTGGGAATAAACCAGTACTGGTTGGGAATATACCAGTACTGGTTGGGGGTAAACCAGTACTGGTTGGGAATAAACCAGTACTGGTTGGGGGTAAACCAGTACTGGTTGGGAATAAACCAGTACTGGTTGGGAATAAACCAGTACTGGTTGGGAATAAACCAGTACTGGTTGGGAATAAACCAGTACTGGTTGGGGGTAAACCAGCAACGGTTGGGAGGCAACCAGTACTGGTTGGGGGTGGACCAGTACTGGTTTTCTCGTATCTCCTCAGCCCGATTTTTCCTCGATTTTAGGTTTACACCCCCATTCTTAGAACCGCTAAAAAATACAATCTATCAAGCCACTTTGTCAAAAAATTCAACTTTTCTCATGAACTTTTCTGCGAGTGTGACTCCGCACTCGTAGGAATTAGCAGCCAGGCCTCTAGACCGACTTTGGCCGTATGGGCTGAAACTTTGCCCATCGGTAGCTTGTAATGTAAGCAATCTAACTCAAAAGGAATCAAGCCAAAAAAGTCAAAGGCAAAGGCTGGGGGGTATTGTTCAGTGCGTTCAGTGCAAGGTTCAGTGCGTTCAGTGCAATGTTCAGTGTGTTCAGTGCACAATTTAGTGCGTTCCGTGCACAATTCAGTGCGTTCAGTGCAAAATTCAGTGCGTTCAGTGCAAAATTCAGTGCGTTCAGTGCAAAATTCAGTGCGTTCAGTGCACGGTTCAGTGCGTTCAGTGCTATGTTCAGTGCGTTCAGTGCACGTTCAGTGCGTTCAGTGCAAGGTTCAGTGCGTTCAGTGCGCGGTTCAGTGCGTTCAGTGCTAGGTTCATTGCGTTCAGTCCAAGGTTCAGTGCGTTCAGTGCGCGGTTCAGTGCGTTCAGTGCTATGTTCAGTGTGTTCAGTGCAAGGTTCAGTGCGTTCAGTGCTATGATCAGTGCGTTCAGTCCAAGGTTCAGTGCGTTCAGTGCTAGGTTCAGTGCGTTCAGTGCTAAGGTTCAGTGCGTTCAGTGCCAGGTTCAGTGCGTTCAGTCCTAGGTTCAGTGCGTTCAGTGCGCGGTTCAGTGCGTTCAGTGCATGGTTCAGTGCGTTCAGTGCAAGGTTCAGTGCGTTCAGTGCATTGTTCAGTGTAGTGTTCAGTGCAATGTTCAGTGTAGTGTTCAGTGCAATGTTCAGTGTAGTGTTCAGTGCTATGTTCAGTGTAGTGTTCTGTGCTATGTTCAGTGCGTTTAGTGTTGTGTTCAGTGAGCATGTAGAGTGCAAAGACTTAACCCTTTTGCAACTATATTCTTGATTTCGTATTGGTGGCGGGGTGTGTTGGGGTGGGGATGCAATGGGGCGGCACGAACCTGCAAATCGGCATGCAAGTTAGACATGAAAAATAAATCTCTGTGCCCTGTACACAACGTCTCGCGTCGGTGCTAGTCAGGCTAGATTCGCGACCTGTAGCTAGGTAGCCAAGTGGGCGCCAAGCTCTGAAACCGACCTCTTCTTGCAGACAACATCGCAGCCAGGCAGCTACTTTCGCATGCCACATCGCAGCCAGGCAGCCACACTGCAGCCAGGCAGCCACATCTCAGCGGCTAGCCTCCCAGCCATTTTGCAGCCACGCAGCAGAGTACTTCGCAGCCCCTCTCGCACGCAGCTAGCAGCAGCTAGCCTAGTAGATCTAGCAGACGTAGCAGCCACCCTCGAGATCGCAACGCAATACATCGCACGCTCAGCCTTGCAGCCCACGCAACGAGCTAGCGACGTAGTCTACTTTGACCCACCTTTGTGCCTTTGACATGTCGAAACCACCATCTCCGAGCTTGTCCTCCCTGTCCCTTGTGCAATATAAATGCACCCACACCAGCTCCTACATCTACATCCTCTGTCGGTGAGTGCATCTTGTACCCACCATACATTGCTCCTCCTTTGACAACTTGTCACCCTTTGTTTCGCAGGTCCTCTTCACATTCCTTTACCCACCTTCCCACTTCACTCCCCTTCCCTCTCCCCCCCCCCCGCCCCTCCCTCCCCTACCCTCCCCCACCTTCACCACCCTGTACCCTCCCCATTGCAGCCCGGCCCTCCCTCCCTCCCTCCCTCCCTCCCTCCCTCCCTCCCTCCCTCCCTCCCTCCCTCCCTCCCTCCCTCCCTCCCTCCCTCCCTCCCTCCCTCCCTCCCTCCCTCCCTCCCTCCCTCCCTCCCTCCCTCCCTCCCTCCCTCCCTCCCTCCCTCCCTCCCTCCCTCCCTCCCTCCCTCCCTCCCTCCCTCCCTCCTTCCCTCCCTGCCTCCCTCCCTGCCCCGCCCCTCCCCAATTGACCCCGGCGCTGCCCACCACCAACAACAACTCCCAACACCCCCTCCTCAAACACACGCCCATTCTTCGCCCTCTTCTCCCTCTTCTCCCCGGCCCTTTGCTCCCTTCATCCTTCCTGTCAGTGAGTTGCTATTGATGGCTACAGGTAAGGAGTGAATGGTTAGCCCATTGTCTTTTAGCGTCCCTCATTACCCTTTCCTTATTGCTAGCACGCCACGTGTTTGCTGCAGGTCCGACGGTCTCACCTAGTACACTGAGCCCCTCTCCCTTCCCTTTTCCCCACACCCCACCCTCCTACCCTACCCTAACCCTACCGCCACCCCACCCCACCCCACCCCTACCCTCATCACCCTCTTCTCTCCGCCCTTTCTCTCCCTACCTCCTTTCTGCTAGTGAGTGGCTACAGGCTACAAGTAATGGGTGGCTTCATGTGACTTGTGGCTACAGGTAAGGAATGAGTGGCTACCAGCATGTGGCTAACACCCGTTTCCTAGCTTGATCTCCTAACCCACGTGCACGCCCCTTGCTGCAGGTCTGATGGGCACCTCCCCTCCTTACCCCACATCCCTTTACAACCACCCCCTCCCAGATTGTCAATACACTTCCTCCCGCCTCCCCTCCCTGCCTTCCCTCGAGCCTTCCCTCCTCGAGCCTCCTCCCTTCTCCCCGTCACCTCCCAAGCAACCTCCCCCCTTCTCCCTGTCACCTCCCCCTGACATCCCAGCCCCCTCCCTTACCCAAGCAGCAAGAAGAGAGCCCACCCCACCCTTGACGCTCAACCCTACTTTGGTGGGATAATCAGCCGACAACGCCGCTCAACCCGTGTGGCAAAGAGGGCAGCTGCCGCCCCCCAAGAGCAACAGCCACAGACATGCAAAGCCAAGCCACATCAACGACGTGACAGATTAAAGACGAAGTAGCAGCAACGCCAATGGTCTGGGGTTTGCAGGTTGTGTGATGACTGCAACATTAGTGCAATAGCAGCAATGACTGAAGTGGCATAAGGCTGACGACAGTGCAGTGGATGCTGTGGGTCACACCCTAGCCATAGGTTACACTCTGGTCATAGGTTACACACTGGTCATGAGCACACACTGCATATGGTCATGTGTGCTGCAGGATATGAGAACATGATGACCATCTTTCTAAACGTCCTGTACATTGGATTGGCACTGAACAGCCTGAACACTAGCACTAAACATATGAACACACTGAACACCTAAACTGAACGCACTGAACACAAGCACTGAACACACTAAAAACAAGCACTGAACACACTGAACACAAGCACTGAACGCACTGAACACAAGCACTGAACACACTGAAGACAAGCACTGAACACACTGAACACAACACTGAACACACTGAACACCTACACTGAACACACTGAACTATGCACTGAACGCACTGAACCATGCACTGAACACACTGAACCCTAGCACTGAATACACTGAACCATGCACTGAACACACTGAACCCTAGCACTGAACACACTGAACCATGCACTGAACGCACTGAACCATGCACTGAATACACTGAACACCAACACTGAACGCACTGAACATTGCACTGAACGCACTATCCCGTGCACTGAACGCAGTGAACCTAGCACTGAACGCACTGAACATTGCACTGAACGCACTGAACCTTGGACTGAACGCACTGAATCGTGCACTGAACGCACTGAACATTGCACTGAACGCACTGAATCGTGCACAGAACGCACTGAACATTGCACTGAATGCACTGAATCGTGCACTGAACGCACTGAACGCTGCACTGAACGCACTGAACCGTGCACTGAATGCACTGAATTGTGCACTGAACGCACTGAAGCGTGCACTGAACGCACTGAAACTTGGACTGAACGCATTGAACCTTGGACTGAACGCACTGAATTGTGCACTGAACGCACTGGACCTAGCACTGAACGCACTGAATCGTGCACTGAACGCACTGAACCTAGCACTGAACGAACTGAACATTGCACTGAACGCACTGAACCTTGGACTGAACGCACTGAACCTTGGAATGAACGCACTGAATCGTGCACTGAACGCACTGAACCTTGGAATGAACGCACTGAACATTGCACTGAACGCACTGAACATTGCACTAAACGCACTGAATTGTGCACTGAACGCACTGAACCGTGCACTGAACGCACTGAATTGTGCACTTGACGCACTGATTCGTGCACTGAACGCACTGAACCGTGCACTGAACGCACTGAACAATACCCCCCAGCCCCAGCCTTTGACTTTTTTGGCCTGATTTTTCTGTGGTTGACTTGCTTACATTACAAGCTACACGTGGGCAAAGTTTCAGCCCAAACGGCTAAAGTCGGTCCAGGCGCCTGGCTGCTATTTCCTACGAGTGCGAGTGACAGTTGGTATTTAGCGTGGTGACAGGCATTCGTAGGCACCCTCGTCTGGTGTCTTGTCTGTCCCACGCTCTTCTACAGGTATGAGAGCCTGTCTCTGTGCCATGATCTAGGCTCTCGCTGTAATTACCCTCGTCTGGTGTCTTGTCTGTCCCACGCTCTTCTACAAACATCAACTTCAGCCTCGTGCCTAAGCAGGTCTGCACTGTCACAGCAGCTGCTGGGTTGCTAGGCTGCCGAACCTTGAACCCTCCCCATCTCAGCCATGCAATGAAGTCATGCATGCAGTGAACTGGCGCCCTTGTAGCGTGCGCCACTGACGTGAGTATTGCGCCAGATTCCTTCCAGCACCTGCGCGACATGGGGTAGTAGTAGGTGTCACAAGCAGAAAGATGGCACAGTAGTAGGTGGCACAAGCAAAAAGATGCCTCTTTGGCTCACCTCTTGGTCCTAGCTCTGGTCCTGCGGGGTCTTGCGCATCCACATCTCGTACTCCTCCCAGTCAACATGAGACAAGGTCTTCGGCTTGCGCTCCAACACTCTCCTGAGTGAAAAACAACGATTGTTTTTTGAGAATATTTTTCAAAAAACGATATGTTTTGTTTTCTGCAAAACACCATCTATCAAAATTGCAGCCCGATCGGACAAGGTTGGCCAAAGGTGCAGGGAAGAATGCAGGGACTAATTTGTAGGAGTGCAATGGTGCTGCCGCCACCCAGCTGCTGGCCCACCAGGCCAGTGGTGTAACGAAGCGAGGTTCTTCCTAGGGGAAATAACCGAGCAGTTGCATGAGATCCCACCGTCATAACTCCCAGTAGGGTGACGGTGGCGTGTGACGGCTGGCCGCTGGCCTATTTAGCCGAGGGCCGCTAGAGAGTTGGGGATTCTCGTTATCAGAGGCATTGTGTAACACACATTGCCACCCAACCGGAAGTAGCGGATTGTGGAGCGCGAGGCAGGAGCGCTCTCACTCACACGGAAGACATACAAGGTGAGGCAGAGCAGCAGTTCTGCCACACCTTTGTTACATTGGTTTCCGACCGCAAGGTTGCGACCAAGTGTCGCGGTTCATCGCTTCCTGTGCAAGCGCCCACCGCCCTCCCCTTCACCGCTTCCCCTTATCTAACCCTCTAGCTCCACCCTTCGGGGCGAGCACGCACTACCCTGCAAACGCAACACCAATTGCAACTAAAGCCGCTAAAGAACACGAATACAGTGCCCCAATCAAGGCTTTGATCAAACAATATGCACAAGTCTTTGACGACCTGCAAGGGCTCCCTCCAGAACGGAACATTGCTCACACAATCCCGTTGGAGCCTGGAGCCAAACCGCCGTTTCGGCCCATGTATCGCATGTCGCCAGCGGAACTCGCAGAGGTCGAAAAGCAAATCAAAGAGCTTCTTGCTCTTGGTCTTATCGAACCTAGCTCCTCACCTTACGGCGCCCCTGTCCTGTTTGTCACAAAAGCAGATGGGTCACTCCGTATGTGCATTGACTATAGGGCACTCAACAAGGTGACTATCAAGAATAAGTACCCTTTGCCCCGAATAGATCAACTCATTGATCGCCTCCATGGAGCCACCGTGTTCAGCAGCCTCGACCTGCAGTCAGGCTACCATCAAATCCGCATCACTCCTGAAGACGTTCCCAAATCGGCCTTTCGCACGCCGTTCGGACATTATCAGTTCAAAGTCTTAAGCTTCGGCTTGACTAATGCACCTGCTACATTTCAAGCGGTGATGAACGATATCTTCAGAGAGCACAACAAATTCGTTGTGGTCTACCTTGATGACATCTTAGTGTTCAGCAAGGATAAAACCGAGCATGCAAAACACTTGGAGGTTGTTTTCAAACTCCTCTTACAAAACCAGTTATATGCTAAGCTCAAAAAGTGCGAGTTCGAACGAGCCGAGCTGAAATTCCTCGGTCACCTTGTAGGTGTAAAAGGCATTCGTCCTGACCCTGCAAAAATTCAGAGCATTGTAGACTGGCCACCTCTCACAGATGTGGCGTCCGTCCGCTCATTCGTTGGACTTGCAACCTATTTTCGCACCTTCATACAAGGTTTTGCCAAACTAGTTGCACCACTGACAAACCTCACCAAGACTCACGTCCAATGGTGTTGGGATGACAGTTGTGAGGCTGCTTTTCGAGGTGTCAAGCATGCCTTGTCCAACGCTCCAGTGTTAGCACTGCCAGACTTCTCCAAGCAGTTCCAAGTGATCTGTGATGCATCCGTGACCGGAATCGGCGCTGTGCTTATGCAAGATGGTCATCCAATTGCTTTTGAGAGCAGACGCTTGATACCGGCAGAGGTGAATTACACCACAGGAGAGCAGGAGCTCTTGGCAGTCGTCCATGCCTTAAAGACATGGCGATGCTATTTGGAGGGGGTGGAGTTCAAGGTGATCACAGATCATAACCCACTCATCTACATAAACACCCAACCAAACCTCTCGAGAAGACAAACCAGGTGGTCAGAGTACCTACAAAGGTTTAAGCAACTCACTTGGGAGTACAGGCCCGGACGGATCAACGTTGCTGATCCCTTGTCCCGGTATCCACCAAACAAGACAGCAGCAGTGCTCATGGCCGTGACACGCAGCAAGACTGGCAAGTCACCAGCACCTAAACCTGCTGAGGTGGTTAAACAACTTGAGCCAAAGAAACGGACACGAACGGGAAGAAAGCCCCAAGAGGCTCCCGCCGTTTTGGAGGAAACACATCCCGACCCTGATGAGTTACAAGACACTATCGCCACTATCCAATCAGGATATCGGCAAGATCCGTGGTTTGAGGATGCACGCAACCTCACAGACCTGCGCTTGTGTGAAAACTCACTTCTGTGGTATCATGGCTCCCGAGTCGTGGTCCCGAACTTAGAAGGCGTCAAGAGGGCTCTCTTGTATGAACTTCATGACACCCCAATGAGCGGGCATGGAGGGATTGCAAAGACATACAAGGCTGTATCAGATAGATTCTGGTGGCCTGGCATGCACAATTACGTGGCAGACTATGTGAAACGATGCCACGTGTGCCAACGCAATAAAAGCAGCACCCAGAAGCCAGCCGGACTAATGGTGCCATTGCAAATGCCCAAAGCCCCATGGGATAGTGTAAGCATGGACTTCGTGGTTAAGTTGCCTAAGACGGCAGCAGGACACGACTCCATCCTCGTGATTGTGGACAGGCTGACCAAGATGGTGCACCTGGCCCCCACCGTCGAGAAGGTCAATGGAGAAGACGTGGCACGTCTCTTCTACGACAATGTCTTCAAGCTGCATGGCATGCCCCTTGAGATCATATCAGACAGGGACCCTCGTTTCCGAGGTCAGTTCTTCTCAGGACTGTGCGACATCATGCAAACCAAGCAATGCTTGTCCACCGCGTTTCATCCTCAGTCAGACGGCCAGACTGAAAGAATGAACAAGGTGATGGAAGACATGTTACGGCACTACGTCGGAGTCGAGTACGTGGATTGGGATAAATTCCTGTCCTCAGCCGAGTTTGCAATCAACAACTCGTATAACTCCTCCATTGGGACAACCCCCTTTCGCTTGAACAACGTAAAGGACCCAAACGTGCCGATAACCCTAAAGCTCGACACCACGACAAACAACGCCGCCCAAAACTTCGCCAGAGTCATGAAAGACAACTTGGAGAAGGCTAAGCTCACATTAGACGCGGCTCGTAAACGTCAAAAGGCCTATTATGACCTCATGCACAGGGACGAAAACGAGATTGTCGTGGGCAGCGAAGTGCTACTTCGAACGAAGCACTTAAAGTTCAAGAATCCGGGGTCCCCGAAGCTATTACCCCTGTACATTGGGCCCTTCCAAGTCACACAGAAAGTGAATGACGTGGCCTTCAGGATAAAGCTCCCCGAGACGTTCAAAATACACGACGTATTCCATGTATCCAAGCTCAAGCCATTCTTGGCAGGACCTGGGATGATGGTGCCCCCTCCTCCTCTTGAAGAAGGCGACGGCCTCTACTTCACGGTGAATCACCTGTTGCAGCACCGGAAGAACAAGCAAGGCAAGGATGAGTACTTGGTTAGATGGTCCGGCTACGGCCCAGAGCACGACACGTGGGAACCAGCAAGTAACCTCAAAAAGGCAACCATCCAGGAATACAAGGACAACCTCAAACCTCTCCCCGAGTTTGTGTAAAAGTCCTACTGCTCACCTTGGCCCGGTGGCAGCCGACACCTAATTGGTGTTGAAGCATTGGTAGTCAGCACACGGTGAACGTGTCCTGCTCCTTTGAATATCCCATGACGTTTGCATAGTCTTGATGATGGTCTGTATGGCTCAACCACACGACAACGTGTGATGAGAGCAGCATCTCTTGACGCTGTATGCAACGCATGTGGAAGTCCATCGCCCGGCACCTGCATAGCACTCGTAGGAATTAGCAGCCAGGCGCCTGGACCGACTTTGGCCGTTGGGGCTGAAATTTTGCACATTGGTAGCGTGTGATGTAAGCAATCCAACGCAAAAGAAATCAGGCAAAAAATATCAAAGGCTGGGGCTGGGGGGTACTGTTCAGTGCGTTCAGTGCAATGCTCAGTGCGTTCAGTGCACAATTCAGTGCGTTCAGTGCCCAATTCAGTGCGTTCAGTGCACATTTCAGTGCGTTCAGTGCACGGTTCAGTGCGTTCAGTCCAATGTTCAGTGCATTCAGTGCACGGTTCAGTGCGTTCAGTGCCCAATTCAGTGCGTTTAGTGCAAGGTTCAGTGCGTTCAGTGCAAGGTTCAGTGCGTTCAGTCCTATGTTCAGTGCGTTCAGTCCAATGTTCAGTGCGTTCAGTCCAATGTTCAGTGCGTTCAGTGCACGGTTCAGTGCGTTCAGTGCACGGTTCAGTGCGTTCAGTCCTATGTTCAGTGCGTTCAGTGTAGTGTTCAGTGCGTTTAGTCCTATGTTCAGTGCATTCAGTCCTATGTTCAGTGCGTTCAGTCCTATGTTCAGTGCGTTCAGTCCTATGTTCAGTGCGTTCAGTCCTATGTTCAGTGCGTTCAGTCCTATGTTCAGTGCGTTCAGTCCTATGTTCAGTGCGTTCAGTCCTATGTTCAGTGCGTTCAGTCCTATGTTCAGTGCGTTCAGTCCTATGTTCAGTGCGTTCAGTCCTATGTTCAGTGCGTTCAGTCCTATGTTCAGTGCGTTCAGTCCTATGTTCAGTGCGTTCAGTCCTATGTTCAGTGCGTTCAGTCCTATGTTCAGTGCGTTCAGTCCTATGTTCAGTGCGTTCAGTCCTATGTTCAGTGCGTTCAGTCCTATGTTCAGTGCGTTCAGTCCTATGTTTAGTGCGTTCAGTCCTATGTTCAGTGCGTTCAGTCCTATGTTCAGTGCGTTCAGTCCTATGTTCAGTGCGTTCAGTCCTATGTTCAGTGCGTTCAGTCCTATGTTCAGTGCGTTCAGTCCTATGTTCAGTGCGTTCAGTCCTATGTTCAGTGCGTTCAGTCCTATGTTCAGTGCGTTCAGTCCTATGTTCAGTGCGTTCAGTCCTATGTTCAGTGCGTTCAGTCCTATGTTCAGTGCGTTCAGTCCTATGTTCAGTGCGTTCAGTCCTATGTTCAGTGCGTTCAGTCCTATGTTCAGTGCGTTCAGTCCTATGTTCAGTGCGTTCAGTGCAATGTTCAGTGCGTTCAGTCCTATGTTCAGTGCGTTCAGTCCTATGTTCAGTGCGTTCAGTCCTATGTTCAGTGCGTTCAGTCCTATGTTCATTGCGTTCAGTCCTATGTTCAGTGCGTTCAGTCCTATGTTCAGTGCGTTCAGTCCTATGTTCATTGCGTTCAGTCCTATGTTCAGTGCGTTCAGTCCTATGTTCAGTGCGTTCAGTCCAATGTTCAGTGCGTTCAGTCCAATGTTCAGTGCGTTCAGTCCAATGTTCAGTGCGTTCAGTCCTATGTTCAGTGCATTCAGTCCAATGTTCAATGCGTTCAGTGCACGGTTCAGTGCGTTCAGTGTCATGTTCAGTGCATTCAGTCCAATGTTCAGTGCGTTAAGTCCTATGTTCAGTGCGTTCAGTGCAATGTTTAGTGCATTCAGTCCAATGTTCAGTGCGTTCAGTGCACGATTCAGTGCGTTCAGTGCACGGTTCAGTGCGTTCAGTGCACGGTTCAGTGCGTTCAGTCCAATGTTCAGTGCGTTCAGTGCAAGGTTCAGTGCGTTCAGTGCATGGTTCAGTGCGTTCAGTCCTATGTTCAGTGCGTTAAGTCCTATCTTCAGTGCGTTCTGTCTTATGTTCAGTGCATTCAGTCCTATGTTCAGTGCGTTCAGTGTAAGTGTTCAGTGCTTTCTGTTTAAGTATTCAGTGCTCATCAAACACCAAATATCAGTGTCATATGCTCAAGAATCAATGTCAAGAACATTGCATAACATTGCCATGTTGTTCAGCATTGCATCATTTTGCTCTAACTTCAACTCCCCTAACCCACTTCACACGCTTGTCAGACATATGGCATGATCATGCATACATCACCTATGCCTTCCCCTTCTCCTGCATAGCCGCTGCTGCTGCTGCTGCTGCTGCTGCTGCTGCTGCTGCTGCTGCTGCTGCCGCTGCTTCTGCTGCTGTTGCTGCTGCTGCTTTCGATGATGCAGCCTTTGCTGCCCTTGCTGCTGCCTTTGCCCCCTTCGTAGACTCAGCTTCCTCTGACTTAGCTTGCAACTGTTCAGCCCGTGCCATCACTCCTACAAATTAATCCCTGCGTTTTTCCCTGCGTTTTAGGCCAACCTTGTCCGATTGGACTGAAAATTTGATAGATGGTATTTTGCAGAAAATAAAACATATTGTTTTTTGAAAACTTTTCTCAAAAAACAATATGTTTTATTTTCAGCAAAACACCATCTATCAAAATTTCAGTCCAATCGGACAAGGTTGGCCTAAAACGCAGGGAAAAACGCAGGGATTAATTTGTAGGAGTGTATTGCAGCTTCAGCAGCTTGAGAAGCAGCCTCTGCCATAAGTGCTGTCTCCCATTTCTTTTCCAGTAACACCACGTCATTGCTGTTAGGCAAGCGTGACTCCCACCCAACCTCCCAGAGTTCATCTGTCTCCAGTCTAGTGGGGGGATGGTAGGGGCGCCTTGGCACATACTCGCCACCTGCTTCTGGCTTATGCCAGGCTGACACCTTGGGGTTGCTGTCTCGCTTGGGCTCAGTAGTGGGCTGGCACAGGCTGTCAAACCTGGTGCCAAACTCATGCACAAAGGTGGTGGTGTTGGACACAAGAGCTGTGGAGGCGTAGAAGTGAACACGCACAGAGCCTGTCCCCTCTCTGCCCACATCCCCAGCGTGGATCGTATACCCACGCATCCCCAACACCTGACCTGGCTGCAAGGTCACCCTCACCACCTCCTGGGGAGGCATGCCCTGCAGCGCAAGGTCAAGCGCTGCATCTATCTCGTGATTTTTCCCAGGCCCACTCCAGATCCGCTCAACCAGCTGCACCCACTCGTGACTCTTGGGGATGAGCAGTATGCTCACCAACTGCATGGCCATGATGAGGACCATGCCATCCCGGTCAATGGTGGACAGCTGGGGGGGGGGCAGCTGGCTGTGTCCAGCACCTGGTGCTGATGGGCTGCTGCATGCTGCTGAGGAGGGGGCTTGGGGGTGAGGTGTGGCAGCAGCTGTTGGGACAGGTGGGTGGGGCTGGTTCTGTGGGCTTGAGGGGGTGGGGGCTGACATGGCGGGCGGGGGGGGCGCCTTGGCTGCAGCATGGTTGTCTTGCTGGGCTGCAAGGGCTGCCTCCTCCGCATCCGTGAGCTCTGGCCGCACATCCACATGCAAGCACTGAGGCGGCACCAAACACTCTGCTGGTACCTCTGTCAGCCCCGGCTGCTTTGGGACCTTGATTCTCTGTGTGTATGGGTCATTGCATAGGATCGTGCCACCCCGGAGAGGAGTGGAGACCAGCTGCCTGGCCCTGGCCTGGAGGCGCTGCAAGTAGGCCTTGGCCCACACCTTGGCAGCCAGGTGGCGTGCCTTGATGTGTGCTGGCTTGCTCTTGAACAGCTCCAGCTGCCTCACGCCCATCACCCCTGCCATGGACACCTCGTCAGCAAGGCTGCCATCCTGCTGTGGGCTAGTGAACAGCAGCTGCTTGCGTTGCCCAGTTCCATACTCCGTGACCACCACCTGCAACCATGTCAGCATATAGAAGTTATGTTGGGTTAGGGTTAGGGTTAGGGTTATGGCTAGGGCTAGGGCTAGGGCTAGGGCTACGGCTAGGGCCAGGGCTAGGGCTAGGGCTAGGGCTAGGGCTAGGGCTAGGGCTAGGGCTAGGGCTAGGGCTAGGGCTAGGGCTAGGGCTAGGGCTAGGGCTAGGGCTAGGGCTAGGGCTAGGGCTAGGGCTAGGGCTAGGGCTAGGGCTAGGGCTAGGGCTAGGGCTAGGGCTAGGGCTAGGGCTAGGGCTAGGGCTAGGGATAGGGATAGGGTTAGGGCTAGGGCTAGGCATGGAAGTGGGGATGGGATTGGGTTAGGGTTAGGGCTAGGGCTAGGGATAGGGATAGGGATAGGGATAGGGATAGGGTTAGGGCTAGGGTTAGGGCTAGGGCTACGGCTAGGGATAGGGCAGCTGCAGCAGGGAAGGGGTCGATGAGTACGTGGGATTGAGAGGGGCAGGCGGAGGGTCACGTGGTGTGGCTGTGGGTGGGGCAGATGAGGAGGGAGAACGCCACAGCACCCAAAGGAGGGGGGAAGGATCGGTGCATGGCGATGGGAGTGGGGGGCATGGTGGTGAGGGAGGCGATGAGGTTTTCAAGGGATACGGTGATGGGGATTACAGTGAGAGCGCTGGGGGAGCGGGCGAGGACGTTGACGGCGGGAGGGGAGGCGGGGGTGGCGAGGGAGGTGGAGGGGGAGGTGACGGAGGAGGTGATGGGGGGGGGGGTGGAGGCGGAGGTGGAGGTGGAGGAGGTGGCGGTGGTGGTGGGGGAGGAGGAGGAGGGGGCGTGGGAGGGGCGGCTGTTAGGGCAGCTGCCTTAGGTGGCGGTGTGGTCCATCGCCGCAAAAGCAAGGTCTCCAACATCCAGCAGCAACTGGCAGAGGGCGCGCCCTTGTTCCACAGTCCTCCAGATACGTCTTTGAGTGGTCACCTGGCATCAATCTGTGAGTACCTCGTCACCGCTTGCCCGTCAGAACAGGACGTCATGAGGGTGTTGAAGCTCATGAACAACAGCTTGGGCCCAGGCAAGACATGGCATCCTGCGACCCCACATCAGTTGTATGGTGTGCTTGGAGCAGAGGAGCAAGAGGGACAACGCGTACACGTCTGCAACAACAAGGGGTGTAGAGGCCATGCCTTCGAGTACCTTCCTCGGTAGGTCGGATGTGATGGTGAATGTGATATCGCTTGACTGATGGCAACCGTCTTATGTGTCCTTATCACAGGGACAAATGGCAGGATCACAAAGATGAAGCGTGCCCCAGATGTCAGACACCCCGCTTTATGAAGGGTGAGGGCACAGCCACCTGAGGCCATAGTGCTTTATACCACCACCTCCTAGCCTATCAATGTCTCATGTTCTATTACCCAGCGTGATGGTGTGCCGTTACACAACATGAAATACAGCATACAATATTGTATAGACGTGGTGTGATGTGTTGTGTTGGTATTGGCAGTGGGCGGATCCCTTGAGCCACGCTACTGCATCTTCCTTCATGGCGTTGAGGACACGCTGAACCACCTTTTGGACAGTGAGGAGATGAAGGAGTGGTTGACCCAGCGCCCACAGCACCCAGAACCAGGCTCGTTTGCTGCAAGTAAGATGATGAAAGGAAGGTGTTATTCGCATCAGAGCCAATCATCAATAAGTCTTGATAACACATTTGTGTGTGTTGTATCACATGTAGGCTCTGCTGCTGCCCACATCCGGGAGCATGTTACGCCTGATGTGTATGATCACCAATACGCTGTGAGGGTCAACTTGGGTCTGGACTGGGTGAGCATCAACGGCACATCAGTGGGAGTGGTGGGCATGCAGGTGAGCAGTCATCAACACATTCTTCATGCATCATCACAATGCCACCAACATGACCCCATGTATTGCATTCTTCTCGGACAAACCTTGTGTTGCATCATGATGGCCTTACACTAATGAGCCCTTCAGCATTGAATGATGATGAGCTGCAGGTGGTGGATGTACCTGACCATGTGCGAGGCAAAAGCAAAACCTGGGCCATTCTAGGCGTCATCCTAACCCCGGGAACCGCATCGCACGTCACAGGCTACATGAAGCCCATCTATGAAGCTCTCAAAGGCGCCTTGGGACCCGATGCCTCCCAGCATATCTACCTACACAATCACGGAGGCTTAGGCGATCGTCCCACTGTGGGACCGCGGCTGTACCCTATTGTGGTCAGCTTGGTGGCGGACACTCCGGCCAGGCAAGCAGATGGAAACAAAAGGGCCCTAACCCTAACCCAACCCATCCCCAAGTCCATGACTAGCCATAAACCTAGCCCTAGCCCTAGCCCTAGCCCTAGCCCTAGCCCTGGCCCTGGCCCTAGCCCTAGCCCTAGCCCTAGCCCTAGCCCTAGCCCTAGCCCTGGCCCTAACCCTATCCCTACACTCCTACAATTTAGTCCCTGCGTTTGTCCCTGCGTTCTACCGACCTTGTCCAATTGGGCTGAAAATTTGATAGATGGCAGTTTTCAGAAAATAAAACATACTTCCCAAGAATTTTTTTTGGAAAAATCCAAAAGCTGTTGCGCTGTGGCCCGCAACCTATCCCTGCACTCATCCCTGCACTCTAGCCACAGGGCCACAGCGCAGCCGCCTCTGATTTTTTAGAAATACTTTTTCTGAAAAATATGTTTTGTATTCTGCAAACTACCATCTATCAAATTTTCAGCCCGATCGGACAAGGTCGGTCAACACGCAGGGACGGACGCAGGGATTAATTTGTAGGAGTGTAGCCCTAGCCCTAGCCCTAGCCCTAGTCCTAGCCCTAGCCCTAGCCCTAGCCCTAGCCCTAGCCCTAGCCCTAGCCCTAGCCCTAACCCTAACCCAATCCCATCCCCACTTCCATCTCTAGCCCTAGCCCTATCCCTAGCCCTAGCCCTAGCCCTAGCCCTAGCCCTAGCCCTAGCCCTAGCCCTAGCCCTAGCCCTAGCCCTAGCCCTAGCCCTAGCCCTAGCCCTAGCCCTAGCCCTAGCCCTAGCCCTAGCCCTAGCCCTAGCCCTAGCCCTAGCCCTAGCCCTAGCCCTAGCCCTAGCCCTGGCCCTAGCCGTAGCCCTAGCCCTAGCCCTAGCCCTAGCCATAACCCTAACCCTAACCCTAACCCAACATAACTTCTATATGCTGACATGGTTGCAGGTGGTGGTCACGGAGTATGGAACTGGGCAACGCAAGCAGCTGCTGTTCACTAGCCCACAGCAGGATGGCAGCCTTGCTGACGAGGTGTCCATGGCAGGGGTGATGGGCGTGAGGCAGCTGGAGCTGTTCAAGAGCAAGCCAGCACACATCAAGGCACGCCACCTGGCTGCCAAGGTGTGGGCCAAGGCCTACTTGCAGCGCCTCCAGGCCAGGGCCAGGCAGCTGGTCTCCACTCCTCTCCGGGGTGGCACGATCCTATGCAATGACCCATACACACAGAGAATCAAGGTCCCAAAGCAGCCGGGGCTGACAGAGGTACCAGCAGAGTGTTCCTGGACATCCTCAACAAGCCCACACGCAAGCGCAAGCTGCACTTTGAGATGTGGAAATGCCTGGTCAGAGCTGCGCTTCACTACCTGACACCAGGTGAATAACTCCAGCCATAGTCAAGGGTGGATAGGTGCACTTTGTCATAAGCAGGGGTACACTGGAAAACGTGCTTGGGTTTTGTTTGCTAGGTGCTGACAAACCTGACACTGTGGCGGCCAACATCCGAAAGGGCTATGAGGACCTGCTGGAATACGCCAAAATGCTGGATGAGCATGAGGACACCCTTCATGTCCCGACCTCCATGTTCTCTCCCAATCTCCACATGTGTGTTTGCCGGTGGGTCATCCGTCGGTGTTAACTTACAGCAGACCACCACCTCCGAGACCAATCACTCTCCCTCAACCAATGGCTACGGTTCAGCACTTCATTCATGGCCCACTACCAATTACATTGCTTCATTGTGGGCGCAGGCTGCTGTATCAAGAGCTGCAGCGTGGCCGCAGCTTCCGTGATGCTGAGTTTTGGTTGGAGCGCGCCATGCAGTACATGAAGCGATGCTGTGGCAAGCATGCATCAGGTGCTACCGTAGCCCTCACAGCCTGCAAGCGTGAGATGGTGGTCCGCCAGGCTCAGCGGTTCCTCGACAAATACAGAGCGCAGCATGGTGTGGAGGGTGAGCAGGAGGAGCAACCCAGTCAGGTGCAGCAGGGTGTGGGGGGTGAGCAGGGGGAGCAGCCCAGCCCAGCGCAGCAGAGTGAGGGGGGAGGGCAGGGGGAGCAGCACGGCCCAGCGCAGCAGGGTGTGGGGGGTGAACTGGTGGGTGCACCGCGCAAGGTCTCTGTCAGTGTCAAGGACCCTCAGCCGCTGCCGGGGGGAAACTGCCAGCTGGTTGGGGTGGGCAAGAGGACGTGCCCAGTTCCGGGTGGTGAGGAGTGGGTATGCCGGGCGATCTGCACCATGGTGCAGGAGATGAACGCTGGGTTGGGAGGCGAGCCCAGTGGCTGGTGTGAGCAGGACGTCAAAGATCTGTTCTCCTCTGGTGAGCCAGCCCAGCCCCCTGTTGAGCCAGGGCGGGTATGGTATTTCACTCGGGCAGACTGCACGCAGCAGATGATGTTCAGTGTGGCGTACAAGCTTGCAGACAAACGCAACAACAGCTGGGTGCTGGCTCAGTATTTCAACAAGGCCAGTACCCAGACCATCAACAAGTATGCTGCCTACATCCAATTCTGGGTGCGCCTCCAGCATCCCTTCATCCCAGACCGCTTCCTGCGTGTGGCCATCACGAGGCTCTACCCCCTCTTCCCTGTGGGTGGCATGCCCCACTTGCTTCATGGCATGGGCATAGACCCACAGCCTCAAGCGGCTGCTGCAGCAGCGGCAACAGGGGTTGGGCGTGCAGCAGGCAAGCGGGCAGCCCCACAGAACACAGCGGCCAAGCGGCGGGCAACAGATCCTACGCCAGCAGCAGCAGAAGCAGAGGCAGCAGCAACAGCAGCAGATGAAGCAGCAGCAGCAGCAGCTGCTGGACCCTCTCTTCTGCCCCCCCACAATGGTGAGATAATCAGCCAACAGCGCCGCTCAACCCGTGTGGCAAAGAGGCCACATACTGCCCCCACGCAAGAGCAGCCTCAAGCATGCAGGATCCCCAAGCGTGGCAAGTTCAAGACGAAGGAGGCGGGTGCAGGTCCTTCAGAATGGTTTGCAGTGAATGGCGAGACGCTGCACACTCTGTTAGTAGCATTCTTCCCAGCAGGGGAAGGTCGAGGGGACATGTACTTCACGCCTTACAACAGCCTCAGCAAGCAGCCATGAAGGCCCCCAGCTCTTGGAACATTATAGCTGCATGAATGAAGCCAATACTAACGCATACGCACTAGGTTACTTCCAGGCATGGACGGTCGATGTATGCATGGACATATGACCACAGTGCTGAATGTCATGGACAATAGGCCAGAGCATGCTAAATAGAAGCACTGAACCCTAGCACTGAACGCACTAAAAACATGCACTGATTGCACTGAACCATGCACTGAAAACACTGAACACCAACACTGAACACAGTGAACCATTGCACTGAACACACTGAACACCAACACTGAACAAACTGAATCATGCACTGAACACACTGAACACAAGCACTGAATGCACTGAACCTAGCACTGAACACACTGAACACCAACAATGCAAGCACTGAACCATGCACTGAACGCACAGAACATTGCACTGAACACACTGAACACCAACACTGAACGCACTGAAAACATGCACTGAATGCACTGAACTATGCACTGAAAACACTGAACACCAGCACTGAACACACTGAACCATAGCACTGAACACACTGAACATTGCACTGAACACACTGAACCATAGCACTGAACACACTGAACCCATGCACTGAACGCACTGAAAACATGCACTGAATACACTGAACCATGCCCTGAACACACTGAAGTCATGCACTGAACGCACTGAACCCTAGCACTGAACGCACTGAATCATGCACTGAACACACTGAACCCTAGCACTGAACGCACTGAACCCTAGCACTGAATGCACTGAACCTAGCACTGAACACACTGAACACCAACAATGAACGCACTGAACCATGCACTGAACGCACTGAACCATACACTGAACACACTGGACACCAACACTGAACGCACTGAAAACTTGCACTGAATGCACTGGACTATGCACTGAACACACTGAACACCAACACTGAACACACTGAACCATAGCACTGAACACACTGAACATTGCACTGAACACACTGAACCATAGCACTGAACACACTGAACCCATGCACTGAACGCACTGAAAACATGCACTGAATACACTGAACCCTAGCACTGAACACACTGAACCATAGCACTGAATGCACTGAACTATGCACTGAGAACACTGAACACCAGCACTGAACACACTGAACCATAGCACTGAACACACTGAACATTGCACTAAACACACTGAACCATAGCACTGAACACACTGAACCCATGCACTGAACGCACTGAAAACATGCACTGAATACACTGAACCATGCACTGAACACACTGAAGTCATGCACTGAACGCACTGAACCCTAGCACTGAACACACTTAACCATAGCACTGAATGCACTGAACCATGCACTGAACACACTGAACCATGCACTGAACACACTGAACACCAACACTGAACGCACTGAAAACATGCACTGAATGCACTGAACTATGCACTGAACACACTGAACACCAAAACTGAACACACTGAACCATAGCACTGAACACACTGAACATTGCACTGAATGCACTGAACCATGCACGGAACGCACTGAATCATGCACTGTATACACTGAAAACATGCACTGAACACACTGAACCATAGCACTGAACACACTGAACCCTAGCACTGAACGCACTGAACCCTAACACTGAATGCACTGAACCATGCACTGAACACACTGAACCATGCACTGAACACACTGAACCATGCACTGAACACACTGAACTATGCACTGAACACACTGAACCATAACACTGAACGCACTGAACCATGCACTGAACACACTGAACCATGCACTGAACACACTGAACACCAGCACTGAACACACTGAATCATGCACTGAACACACTGAACCATGCACTGAACACACTGAACCATGCACTGAACACACTGAACACCAGCACTGAACACACTGAACCATGCACTGAACACACTGAACCATGCACTGAACACACTGAACACCAGCACCACTCCTACAAATTAATCCCTGCGTTTTTCCCTGCGTTTTAGGCCAACCTTGTCCGATTGGACTGAAATTTTGATAGATGGTGTTTTGCAGAAAATAAAACATATTGTTTTTTGAAAACTTTTCTCAAAAAACAATATGTTTTATTTTCTGCAAAACACCATCTATCAAAATTTCAGTCCAATCGGACAAGGTTGGCCTAAAACGCAGGGAAAAACGCAGGGATTAATTTGTAGGAGTGACTGAACACACTGAACCATGCACTGAACACACTGAACCATGCACTGAACGCACTGAACCCTAGCACTGAATGCACTGAACCATGCACTGAATGCACTGAACCATGCACTGAATACACTGAAAACATGCACTGAACGCACTGAACCCTAGCACTGAACACACTGAACCATAGCACTGAACGCACTGAACCATGCACTGAACACACT
Source organism: Haematococcus lacustris (assembly GCA_030144725.1). Lineage (NCBI taxonomy): Eukaryota > Viridiplantae > Chlorophyta > Chlorophyceae > Chlamydomonadales > Haematococcaceae > Haematococcus > Haematococcus lacustris. The sequence continues at coordinate 6,697,862 of JASKMD010000011.1, forward strand.
GAACAAAAACACTGAACACACTGAACAAAACGCCACGGATCACTGAGCCCCAACCTTTGACTTTTTTGGCTTGATTTTTTTTGGGTTAGATTGTTTACATCACAAGCTACCAATGTACAAAATTTCAGCCCAAACGGCCAAAGTCGGTCTAGGGGCCTGGCTGCTAATTCCTACGAGTGAGTCGGAGAGACCGTCTGTCTGGCCCACATGTGTCATGTGCACAAGTGTGGTGCAGGGTCTTCTTTGGCGCTGTATGTAGATCCCGACAAGTGCACGCAGAACCAACGGTCGTCTGTATGGCCCACTAAGCTTACAAAGGCTGAGTGTGGTGCGGGACCTTCACTCCTACAAATTAATCCCTGCGTCCGTCCCTGCGTGTTGACCGACCTTGTTCGATCGGGCTGAAATTTTAATAGAGGGTAGTTTGCAAAAAATAAAACATATTTTGCAAGTAAAAGATTTTGAATAAATCAACTGCTGTTGCGCTGTGGCCCGCAACCTATCCCTGCACTCATCCCTGCACTCTAGCCACAGGGCCACAGCGCAGCCGCCTTTGATTTTTTTAAAATATATTTACTGAAAAATATGTTTTATATTCTGCAAACTACCATCTATCAAAATTTCAGCCCGATCGGACAAGGTCGGTCAACACGCAGGGACGGACGCAGGGATTAATTTGTAGGAGTGTTAGGACGCTGCCTCAAGTCACTCCTACAAATTAATCCCTGCGTCCGTCCCTGCGTGTTTCCAACCTTGTCCGATCGGGCTGAAATTTTGATAGATGGTAGTTTGCAGAAAATAAAACATATTTTGCAAGAAATATAATTTGAAAAAATCAACAGCTGTTGCGCTGTGGCCCGCAACCTATCCCTGCACTCATCCCTGCACTCTAGCCACAGGGCCACAGCGCAGCCGCCTTTGATTTTTTTAAAATATTCAATCTGAGAAAATATGTTTTATTTTCTGCAAACTACCATCTATCAAAATTTCAGCCCGATCGGACAAGGTCGGTCAACACGCAGGGACGGACGCAGGGATTAATTTGTAGGAGTGGTACTGGCGATCGGCGAGTGCCCCTCGCGTATGCATGCTAAAACGCGCAGACACCCGTTGTCTGGATGCCCTCAAGTCACCTCGTCTGTATGGGGTGTTGGAGTCATGAACCAACACTCGCAGGAGCTTTCTTGTGTAAGAGCATTGGCACTCGGAGCCTCCCAGGCGTAGCTAACCTGTGGACAATGCTCCCCTGGTCTTTTTCCCGAGGACGGGTTTTGGCCAGGTCGGGGGGGATGTAACGAAGCGAGGTTCTTCCTAGGGGAAATAACCGAGCAGTTGCATGAGATCCCACCGTCATAACTCCCAGTAGGGTGACGGTGGCGTGTGACGGCTGGCCGCTGGCCTATTTAGCCGAGGGCCGCTAGAGAGTTGGGGATTCTCGTTATCAGAGGCATTGTGTAACACACATTGCCACCCAACCGGAAGTAGCGGATTGTGGAGCGCGAGGCAGGAGCGCTCTCACTCACACGGAAGACATACAAGGTGAGGCAGAGCAGCAGTTCTGCCACACCTTTGTTACATTGGTTTCCGACCGCAAGGTTGCGACCAAGTGTCGCGGTTTATCGCTTCCTGTGCAAGCGCCCACCGCCCTCCCCTTCACCGCTTCCCCTTATCTAACCCTCTAGCTCCACCCTTCGGGGCGAGCACGCACTACCCTCCGGGGCGTGCTTGAGAGTTCCGCACTGCGGGCTCTCGCGGCGTTGTACTGCCTATAAGTACATCGGCTTTTCAAGCCACTGCTACCCGTAAGGGCGCAGTCGTGCGTCTTGCAACAACGCCCTAACTGGGTGCTTGCATTTTGCGTTTCAAAAGCCAAGTCGACCCTTTACTGGGAACGCAAAAGCTTTTTAGCGCTACACGCACTTTGCGCACGATTGCTAGCTTGTTGCTCGTGGTTTTACCATTTGTGCACTGCTAAAGAGCGTACTTGCTCATTTTGCATCGTTAGCGCATAAGACCAATTGCCCTAGCATTTGCTTGGTGCGCAGATGACACACAAAGCAACACGGGCTTTGGTGCAACTGGGTCGCGGCTCACTCCGAGGCCGGACCCCTGCGGCTCCAGCAGCGTCGGTGACAACCCAAGAAGTTACCTCAACTTCTACTTCTGGGTCGCACGACACTAGCACCGGACCACGGGAGACAGCTCCTGGGGCCGACGCTGCGGCCAGTGCCATGTGCGGCCTCACCACCGAGGTGAAGGACGCAATGCACACACTCACACAGCTGCTTGATGAACATGTTAAGCGCAAGTCAACAAGGACACGCCTATTGCACATGTTCTTCAATGGCAAGCCTGTCATGAGACGGCGTGCAGCACTAAAGCTTGCTAACCCCACAATCACCAAGTGGCTTATGCACAAAACAACACAAGCCAAACAATTGGTGCGTGCTTATGTGCAGGCCGTGGAGCTGGACATTGCTGCCAACCAGGACAGCTCCATGGAGGACATGCCAGACGCGGCGCAACAGCCGCCGCCTGCACCAGCAAGCGCTGCGCCTGCAGCAACAAACGCTGCGCCTCAAGCGCCTCCGGCGCAACCAGCCAGCGCAGCACAGCAGCCCACAGCAGCTGTTGCAGCCACTAGGCTGACGCAGCTCAGACCTGCTGCGGTGGTGGTGCCTCCAAACACCACCACCCATGACCGGATCAACCATCTGGAGCGAGAGAACCGCACTCTGAAGCAGAGTGTCAAAACACTGCAGGCTGCCAGTGCTCAGGCCGCCATTGCCCCTCCTCCAGATGCTCAGGTCGACGCTCTGCAGCAGCAACTCATTGCAGTGCAAGCACGCCTGGCGGACAAAGAGGCTGCTTGCTTGAAGCTGCAGCAGCAAGTCAACAACTACAAGGCCAAGGCTTTCCCGGTGATTGCCAAGGAGAACCTGGCAAAGGTTACCGTCTGCATTAGCCGACTGGAGGCTGAGCGCGCAGCAGCTCAAGCCTCTGCCGCACAGCTGCTGGCGGCAGGGTCTAGCCTCATGGAGGTGTCAGCGGCTTTGGACAGGATCAACACCGACCTGGCCAAGCAGCGACAAGCAAAGCTGCACTACGAGAAGTCGCCAGACTTCGATGCTGCGACACAATATGTGTTTGAGCAAGCGCAGCTGCAAGCTAAAGAGCCCCTGGCTGCAGAGCAGGCAGCCCGCCAAGCAGCTGAGGAGCAGCTTGGCAACACGCAGCAACAGCTGCATGAGGCACAGGTCTTCATTGAGCACCTTCAACGCCAAGTTGCGGATGAGCGGCAGCAGCGTGAGCGTGCGCAAAACGACCTGGCTCAGCTGCGTGCCAATGACAAGGCCGCCAGCCAGCGCCTGCAACAGCTACGCAGGCAAATCTCGGTGCACAAGGCCACCATCGCCAGTGACAAGACCGGCCTCTTGGCCATCGTCACCAACAACTACGACCACCTGAGGGTCACCGAGCGCATCACGCCGGACAGGGTCCATGATCCTGCATTCCAAGAGCGTGTGGCGATGTGTCTGGTGGACGAGCAGCTCCTTGGTCCTGTCCCTCGCAACACTCCCCCTGGGCAGTTTGAGCAACAACATGAGGACATGGCCGTCGACCCCGACAACACGTCTTGCCCGGACCCTGTTCAGGAAGCAGCTCCAGGCGTGGGCTCGGCTGACGTGGCTCAGCAGGCAGGCACCAGCAGGCCTCGCCCCCCCAAGCCCACTTTTGAGCCTCTCCCTCCTCCCAGCTCCATCATGCCAGAGGAGTACCGCGTTGTGCCGGAGGAGCGTGAGCGTTACTTCACGAAACACTTCGCTCCTCAGTTGCACGCCATGCGAAAGGACTATGACCTGAGCATCACTCGCTTCAACGCGGACGAGGCCTGGAACCACAAAGCCATGGGGTTTGGAGCGGACTACCGCCAGTGGCAGTCGCTCATGTGCCACTACGCCACAAAGGCAAGTGACCCCCCTCAATTCAAAGAGCAGTCACACAAACCCCACACGGTCAAGACGGGATTACCCGCCAAATTCTCTGGGGCCAGTGGACAGTTTGCAGAGGATGCCATTTTCCTGTTCCTTGACTATCTTACAGGCAATAACATACCTCAACCTGACTGGCCTAGCCACATCCTACCCTTGCTTGAAGGAAAAGCACTGCAAGCTTGGCTCTCCGTAGCTCAACCGCTGCGATTGTCAGGAGGCACACCAACTTGGGAACTCATGCGTGATACACTCACCAAAGCCTTTCCTTGTGGTGACAGGGCTATGCAAGCCCGCAAACTTTTGCACACCATCAAGCAACAAACCAGAACCCCAGAATATCTGAGGTACTTCAGGATGTTGGTAGCACGTGCAGGCGAACCCACACCCACAGACCGTGATCTTTTGCTCTGGTACATGCGTGGACTTAAGTCTAGCATTGCAGACCAGTGCAAAGTAAACCCAGCCACAGGAAAACCATGGGACTCATTTGAAGCTCTGGCAGAGTACTCGTGTGCTATTGACACCTACACCCGCGACACTGACACCGACAAGCCTGTGCGTGCTAACCTAGCACACACCAAAGGCCGGACACTCCGCCGATCATCATCGCAAATCACCTTGCGCCCTGCTCACTCCCAGGTGCCGAACAAACGTGCTGCATCTGAAGCCGGTGACTATGGCGGCAAGCACCGCGGAAGTGGCCGCGGCGGCCGTCACAACAACGGCAAGCACGGTAACGATCACTCTGGTGGTGGCCGTGGCGGTGGTCAAGGCGGCGGCAGTGGCCGGGGCGGTGGCGGCGGCCGAGGCCGTGGCCGTAGCGGTCGTCACGACAATGGCGGCTACCGCAACAAGAACGGCAACGACGCCAGCGGCAGCGATGCCCCCAAAGCCGACGCCAAGTGAAGGTGTCCTCCGGAGGGACAGCCGGAGCTAACGGTGAGTGCAGCAGTGCATCCTAATTTGGTGAACCAAATAGCTGCTAAGACAGGCAAACCCTTCTCCACAATTGGACATGCCTCGTCTGCTGCTGACCCCATCACCGACCCTGCACAGTTCCTGTCTGACATCATGCCTGGTCAGCATGTGTGGATTGACTGTGCACCCAGTCATCTCAAAACCTGCCTTGAGCACTACAACGCTCACAAGCAAGAGAGTCCAAATACGACATCCGCTTGTGTGCTGCTTCCCAGGTTTTCGGGTACCTCCAGATACAAGGAGTGGAGAAAGCTAACAGCAAGCTGGACGCTGCTGCATACTTTCCCTCGCCACACTCTATTGAGGATGAATGGCGACGTACCCCCGCATGCAATTCAGGTGTTTTACAACGCCCCCGCATGCCAAGACACCTTGAGGGCTAGGACAGCAACAGCCAATGATGACGGGCCTGTTATGACCTTTGACGCTGTCGTTAGCAACAATCCAGTAACTCTCTTGATTGACTCAGGTGCCACCCACTGCTTTGTGAGCAAAACATTGACTGCAAGGCTCAACTTGCGTGCCAGGGATGATAAGCAACCTGTAGTGTTAGCTGATGGTTCACATGGTGAGACCCAAGGCATATGCTCAATTAAATTCAAGTTGCAAGGTGTCATTAAGACATGCTCGTGCTTTGTAATTGACATGCCCCTCAACTATGACATCATCCTTGGAGACGAGTTTCTTTTGGCCCACAAAGCCGTCATCGATTACGGCGCGCGAACATGCACAATCGCTGGCCCGTACAATCGACGCGCTGTGCTAAAACCAAGAACAGTAACCACACAAGCCAATACCATCGGTTTGTCGTGCATCACTTTAAACAGAGCCAAACGTGATATGCGAAAAGGTGCAAAAGCGGCCCTGATCCATGTCTCAGCTGCAAACGCAACACCGGCGGCACCTAAAGCCGCTAAAGAACACGAATGCAGTGCCCCTATCAAGGCTTTGATCAAACAATATGCACAAGTCTTTGACGACTTGCAAGGGCTCCCCCCAGAACGGAACATTGCTCACACAATCCCGTTGGAGCCTGGAGCCAAACCGCCGTTTCGGCCCATGTATCGCATGTCGCCAGCGGAACTCGCAGAGGTCGAAAAGCAAATCAAAGAGCTTCTTGCTCTTGGTCTTATCGAACCTAGCTCCTCACCTTACGGCGCCCCTGTCCTGTTTGTGACAAAAGCAGATGGGTCACTCCGTATGTGCATTGACTATAGGGCATTCAACAAGGTGACTATAAAAAATAAGTACCCTTTGCCCCGAATAGATCAACTCATTGATCGCCTGCATGGAGCCACCGTGTTCAGCAGCCTCGACTTGCAATCGGGCTACCATCAAATCCGCATCACGCCCGAAGACGTTCCCAAATCGGCCTTTCGCACGCCGTTCGGACATTATCAGTTCAAAGTCTTAAGCTTCGGCTTGACTAATGCACCTGCTACATTTCAAGCGGTGATGAACGATATCTTCAGAGAGCACAACAAATTCGTTGTGGTCTACCTTGATGACATCTTAGTGTTCAGCAAGGATAAAACCGAGCATGCAAAACACTTGGAGGTTGTTTTCAAACTCCTCTTACAAAACCAGTTATATGCTAAGCTCAAAAAAGTGCGAATTCGAACGAGCCGAGCTGAAATTCCTCGGTCACCTTGTAGGTGTAAAAGGCATTCGTCCTGACCCTGCAAAAATTCAGAGCATTGTAGACTGGCCACCACTCACAGATGTGGCGTCCGTCCGCTCATTCGTTGGACTTGCAACCTATTTTCGCACCTTCATACAAGGTTTTGCCAAACTAGTTGCACCACTGACAAACCTCACCAAGACTCACGTCCAATGGTGTTGGGATGACAGTTGTGAGGCTGCATTTCGAGGTGTTAAGCATGCCTTGTCCAACGCTCCAGTGTTAGCACTGCCAGACTTCTCCAAGCAGTTCCAAGTGATCTGTGATGCATCCGTGACCGGAATCGGCGCTGTGCTTATGCAAGATGGTCATCCAATTGCTTTTGAGAGCAGACGTTTGATACCGGCAGAGGTGAATTACACCACAGGAGAGCAGGAGCTCTTGGCAGTCGTCCATGCCTTAAAGACATGGCGATGCTACTTGGAGGGGGTGGAGTTCAAGGTGATCACAGATCATAACCCACTCATCTATATAAACACCCAACCAAACCTCTCGAGAAGACAAACCAGGTGGTCAGAGTACCTACAAAGGTTTAAGCAACTCACTTGGGAGTACAGGCCCGGACGGATCAACGTTGCTGATCCCTTGTCCCGGTATCCACCAAACAAGACAGCAGCAGTGCTCATGGCCGTGACACGCAGCAAGACTGGCAAGTCACCAGCACCTACACCTGCTGAGGTGGTTAAACAACTTGAGCCAAAGAAACGGACACGAACGGGAAGAAAGCCCCAAGAGGCTCCCGCCGTTTTGGAGGAAACACATCCCGACCCTGATGAGTTACAAGACACTATCGCCACTATCCAATCAGGATATCGGCAAGATCCGTGGTTTGAGGATGCACGCAACCTCACAGACCTGCGCTTGTGTGAAAACTCACTTCTGTGGTATCATGGCTCCCGAGTCGTGGTCCCGAATTTAGAAGGCGTCAAAAGGGCTCTCTTGTATGAACTTCATGACACCCCAATGAGCGGGCATGGAGGGATTGCAAAGACATACAAGGCTGTATCAGATAGATTCTGGTGGCCTGGCATGCACAATTACGTGGCAGACTATGTGAAACGATGCCACGTGTGCCAACGCAATAAAAGCAGCACCCAGAAGCCGGCCGGACTAATGGTGCCATTGCAAATGCCCAAAGCCCCATGGGATAGTGTAAGCATGGACTTCGTGGTTAAGCTGCCCAAGACGGCGGCAGGACACGACTCCATCCTCGTGATTGTGGACAGGCTGACCAAAATGGTGCACCTGGCCCCCACCGTCGAGAAGGTCAATGGAGAAGACGTGGCACGTCTCTTCTACGACAATGTCTTCAAGCTGCATGGCATGCCCCTTGAGATCATATCAGACAGGGACCCTCGTTTCCGAGGTCAGTTCTTCTCAGGACTGTGCGACATCATGCAAACCAAGCAATGCTTGTCCACCGCGTTTCATCCTCAGTCAGACGGCCAGACTGAAAGAATGAACAAGGTGATGGAAGACATGTTACGGCACTACGTCGGAGTCGAGTACGTGGATTGGGATAAATTCCTGTCCTCAGCCGAGTTTGCAATCAACAACTCGTATAACTCCTCCATTGGGACAACCCCCTTTCGCTTGAACAACGTAAAGGACCCGAACGTGCCGATAACCTTAAAGCTCGACGCCACGACAAACAACGCCGCCCAAAACTTCGCCAGAGTCATGAAAGACAACTTGGAGAAGGCTAAGCTCACATTAGACGCGGCTCGTAAACGTCGAAAGGCCTATTATGACCTCATGCACAGGGACGAAAACGAGATTGTCGTGGGCAGTGAAGTGCTACTTCGAACGAAGCACTTAAAGTTCAAGAATCCGGGGTCCCCGAAGCTATTACCCCTGTACATTGGGCCCTTCCAAGTCACACAGAAAGTGAATGACGTGGCCTTCAGGATAAAGCTCCCCGAGACGTTCAAAATACACGACGTATTCCATGTATCCAAGCTCAAGCCATTCTTGGCAGGACCTGGGATGATGGTGCCCCCTCCTCCTCTTGAAGAAGGCGACGGCCTCTACTTCACGGTGAATCACCTGTTGCAGCACCGGAAGAACAAGCAAGGCAAGGATGAGTACTTGGTTAGATGGTCCGGCTACGGCCCAGAGCACGACACGTGGGAACCAGCAAGTAACCTCAAAAAGGCAACCATCCAGGAATACAAGGACAGCCTCAAACCTCTCCCCGAGTTTGTGTAAAAGTCCTACTGCTCACCTTGGCCCGGTGGCAGCCGACACCTAATTGGTGTTGAAGCATCGGAAGTCAGCACACGGTGAACGTGTCCTGCTCCTTTGAATATCCCATGACGTTTGCATAGTCTTGATGATGGTCTGTATGGCTCAAGCACACGACGTGTGATGAGAGCAGCATCTCTCGACGCTGTATGCAACGCATGCGGAAGTCCATCGCCCGGCACCTGCATAGTCGGAGAGACCGTCTGTCTGGCCCACATGTGTCATGTGCACAAGTGTGGTGCAGGGTCTTCTTTGGCGCTGTATGTAGATCCCGACACGTACACGCAGAACCAACGGTCGTCTGTATGGCCCACTAAGCTTACAAAGGCTGAGTGTGGTGCGGGACCTTAGGACGCTGCCTCAAGTACTGGCGATCGGCGAGTGCCCCTCGCGTACGCATGCTAAAACGCGCAGACACCCGTTGTCTGGATGCCCTCAAGTTACCTCGTCTGTATGGGGTGTTGGAGTCATGAACCAACACTTGCAGGAGCTTTCTTGTGTAAGAGCATTGGCACTCGGAGCCTCCCAGGCGTAGCTAACCTGTGGACAATGCTCCCCTGGTCTTTTTCCCGAGGACGGGTTTTGGCCAGGTCGGGGGGGGATGTAACGAAGCGAGGTTCTTCCTAGGGGAAATAACCGAGCAGTTGCATGAGATCCCACCGTCATATCTCCCAGTAGAGTGACGGTGGCGTGTGACGGCTGGCCGCTGGCCTATTTAGCCGAGGGCCGCTAGAGAGTTGGGGATTCTCGTTATCAGAGGCATTGTGTAACACACATTGCCACCCAACCGGAAGTAGCGGATTGTGGAGCGCGAGGCAGGAGCGCTCTCACTCACACGGAAGACATACAAGGTGAGGCAGAGCAGCAGTTCTGCCACACCTTTGTTACATTGGTTGTCCGACCGCAAGGTTGCGACCAAGTGTCGCGGTTTATCGCTTCCTGTGCAAGCGCCCACCGCCCTCCCCTTCACCGCTTCCCCTTATCTAACCCTCTAGCTCCACCCTTCGGGGCGAGCACGCACTACCCTCCGGGGCGTGCTTGAGAGTTCCGCACTGCGGGCTCTCGCGGCGTTGTACTGCCTAAAAGTACATCGGCTTTTCAAGCCACTGCTACCCGTAAGGGCGCAGTCGTGCGTCTTGCAACAACGCCCTAACTGGGTGCTTGCATTTTGCGTTTCAAAAGCCAAGTCGACCCTTTACTGGGAACGCAAAAGCTTTTTAGCGCTACACGCACTTTGCGCACGATTGCTAGCTTGTTGCTCGTGGTTTTACCATTTGTGCACTGCTAAAGAGCGTACTTGCTCATTTTGCATCGTTAGCGCATAAGACCAATTGCCCTAGCATTTGCTTGGTGCGCAGATGACACACAAAGCAACACGGGCTTTGGTGCAACTGGGTCGCGGCTCACTCCGAGGCCGGACCCCTGCGGCTCCAGCAGCGTCGGTGACAACCCAAGAAGTTACCTCAACTTCTACTTCTGGGTCGCACGACACTAGCACCGGACCACGGGAGACAGCTCCTGGGGCCGACGCTGCGGCCAGTGCCATGTGCGGCCTCACCACCGAGGTGAAGGACGCAATGCACACACTCACACAGCTGCTTGATGAACATGTTAAGCGCAAGTCAACAAGGACACGCCTATTGCACATGTTCTTCAATGGCAAGCCTGTCATGAGACGGCGTGCAGCACTAAAGCTTGCTAACCCCACAATCACCAAGTGGCTTATGCACAAAACAACACAAGCCAAACAATTGGTGCGTGCTTATGTGCAGGCCGTGGAGCTGGACATTGCTGCCAACCAGGACAGCTCCATGGAGGACATGCCAGACGCGGCGCAACAGCCGCCGCCTGCACTAGCAAGCGCTGCGCCTGCAGCAACAAACGCTGCGCCTCAAGCGCCTCCGGCGCAACCAGCCAGCGCAGCACAGCAGCCCACAGCAGCTGTTGCAGCCACTAGGCTGACGCAGCTCAGACCTGCTGCGGTGGTGGTGCCTCCAAACACCACCACCCATGACCGGATCAACCATCTGGAGCGAGAGAACCGCACTCTGAAGCAGAGTGTCAAAACACTGCAGGCTGCCAGTGCTCAGGCCGCCATTGCCCCTCCTCCAGATGCTCAGGTCGACGCTCTGCAGCAGCAACTCATTGCAGTGCAAGCACGCCTGGCGGACAAAGAGGCTGCTTGCTTGAAGCTGCAGCAGCAAGTCAACAACTACAAGGCCAAGGCTTTCCCGGTGATTGCCAAGGAGAACCTGGCAAAGGTTACCGTCTGCATTAGCCGACTGGAGGCTGAGCGCGCAGCAGCTCAAGCCTCTGCCGCACAGCTGCTGGCGGCAGGGTCTAGCCTCATGGAGGTGTCAGCGGCTTTGGACAGGATCAACACCGACCTGGCCAAGCAGCGACAAGCAAAGCTGCACTACGAGAAGTCGCCAGACTTCGATGCTGCGACACAATATGTGTTTGAGCAAGCGCAGCTGCAAGCTAAAGAGCCCCTGGCTGCAGAGCAGGCAGCCCGCCAAGCAGCTGAGGAGCAGCTTGGCAACACGCAGCAACAGCTGCATGAGGCACAGGTCTTCATTGAGCACCTTCAACGCCAAGTTGCGGATGAGCGGCAGCAGCGTGAGCGTGCGCAAAACGACCTGGCTCAGCTGCGTGCCAATGACAAGGCCGCCAGCCAGCGCCTGCAACAGCTACGCAGGCAAATCTCGGTGCACAAGGCCACCATCGCCAGTGACAAGACCGGCCTCTTGGCCATCGTCACCAACAACTACGACCACCTGAGGGTCACCGAGCGCATCACGCCGGACAGGGTCCATGATCCTGCATTCCAAGAGCGTGTGGCGATGTGTCTGGTGGACGAGCAGCTCCTTGGTCCTGTCCCTCGCAACACTCCCCCTGGGCAGTTTGAGCAACAACATGAGGACATGGCCGTCGACCCCGACAACACGTCTTGCCCGGACCCTGTTCAGGAAGCAGCTCCAGGCGTGGGCTCGGCTGACGTGGCTCAGCAGGCAGGCACCAGCAGGCCTCGCCCCCCCAAGCCCACTTTTGAGCCTCTCCCTCCTCCCAGCTCCATCATGCCAGAGGAGTACCGCGTTGTGCCGGAGGAGCGTGAGCGTTACTTCACGAAACACTTCGCTCCTCAGTTGCACGCCATGCGAAAGGACTATGACCTGAGCATCACTCGCTTCAACGCGGACGAGGCCTGGAACCACAAAGCCATGGGGTTTGGAGCGGACTACCGCCAGTGGCAGTCGCTCATGTGCCACTACGCCACAAAGGCAAGTGACCCCCCTCAATTCAAAGAGCAGTCACACAAACCCCACACGGTCAAGACGGGATTACCCGCCAAATTCTCTGGGGCCAGTGGACAGTTTGCAGAGGATGCCATTTTCCTGTTCCTTGACTATCTTACAGGCAATAACATACCTCAACCTGACTGGCCTAGCCACATCCTACCCTTGCTTGAAGGAAAAGCACTGCAAGCTTGGCTCTCCGTAGCTCAACCGCTGCGATTGTCAGGAGGCACACCAACTTGGGAACTCATGCGTGATACACTCACCAAAGCCTTTCCTTGTGGTGACAGGGCTATGCAAGCCCGCAAACTTTTGCACACCATCAAGCAACAAACCAGAACCCCAGAATATCTGAGGTACTTCAGGATGTTGGTAGCACGTGCAGGCGAACCCACACCCACAGACCGTGATCTTTTGCTCTGGTACATGCGTGGACTTAAGTCTAGCATTGCAGACCAGTGCAAAGTAAACCCAGCCACAGGAAAACCATGGGACTCATTTGAAGCTCTGGCAGAGTACTCGTGTGCTATTGACACCTACACCCGCGACACTGACACCGACAAGCCTGTGCGTGCTAACCTAGCACACACCAAAGGCCGGACACTCCGCCGATCATCATCGCAAATCACCTTGCGCCCTGCTCACTCCCAGGTGCCGAACAAACGTGCTGCATCTGAAGCCGGTGACTATGGCGGCAAGCACCGCGGAAGTGGCCGCGGCGGCCGTCACAACAACGGCAAGCACGGTAACGATCACTCTGGTGGTGGCCGTGGCGGTGGTCAAGGCGGCGGCAGTGGCCGGGGCGGTGGCGGCGGCCGAGGCCGTGGCCGTAGCGGTCGTCACGACAATGGCGGCTACCGCAACAAGAACGGCAACGACGCCAGCGGCAGCGATGCCCCCAAAGCCGACGCCAAGTGAAGGTGTCCTCCGGAGGGACAGCCGGAGCTAACGGTGAGTGCAGCAGTGCATCCTAATTTGGTGAACCAAATAGCTGCTAAGACAGGCAAACCCTTCTCCACAATTGGACATGCCTCGTCTGCTGCTGACCCCATCACCGACCCTGCACAGTTCCTGTCTGACATCATGCCTGGTCAGCATGTGTGGATTGACTGTGCACCCAGTCATCTCAAAACCTGCCTTGAGCACTACAACGCTCACAAGCAAGAGAGTCCAAATACGACATCCGCTTGTGTGCTGCTTCCCAGGTTTTCGGGTACCTCCAGATACAAGGAGTGGAGAAAGCTAACAGCAAGCTGGACGCTGCTGCATACTTTCCCTCGCCACACTCTATTGAGGATGAATGGCGACGTACCCCCGCATGCAATTCAGGTGTTTTACAACGCCCCCGCATGCCAAGACACCTTGAGGGCTAGGACAGCAACAGCCAATGATGACGGGCCTGTTATGACCTTTGACGCTGTCGTTAGCAACAATCCAGTAACTCTCTTGATTGACTCAGGTGCCACCCACTGCTTTGTGAGCAAAACATTGACTGCAAGGCTCAACTTGCGTGCCAGGGATGATAAGCAACCTGTAGTGTTAGCTGATGGTTCACATGGTGAGACCCAAGGCATATGCTCAATTAAATTCAAGTTGCAAGGTGTCATTAAGACATGCTCGTGCTTTGTAATTGACATGCCCCTCAACTATGACATCATCCTTGGAGACGAGTTTCTTTTGGCCCACAAAGCCGTCATCGATTACGGCGCGCGAACATGCACAATCGCTGGCCCGTACAATCGACGCGCTGTGCTAAAACCAAGAACAGTAACCACACAAGCCAATACCATCGGTTTGTCGTGCATCACTTTAAGCAGAGCCAAACGTGATATGCGAAAAGGTGCAAAAGCGGCCCTGATCCATGTCTCAGCTGCAAACGCAACACCGGCGGCACCTAAAGCCGCTAAAGAACACGAATGCAGTGCCCCTATCAAGGCTTTGATCAAACAATATGCACAAGTCTTTGACGACCTGCAAGGGCTCCCCCCAGAACGGAACATTGCTCACACAATCCCGTTGGAGCCTGGAGCCAAACCGCCGTTTCGGCCCATGTATCGCATGTCGCCAGCGGAACTCGCAGAGGTCGAAAAGCAAATCAAAGAGCTTCTTGCTCTTGGTCTTATCGAACCTAGCTCCTCACCTTACGGCGCCCCTGTCCTGTTTGTGACAAAAGCAGATGGGTCACTCCGTATGTGCATTGACTATAGGGCACTCAACAAGGTGACTATAAAAAATAAGTACCCTTTGCCCCGAATAGATCAACTCATTGATCGCCTGCATGGAGCCACCGTGTTCAGCAGCCTCGACTTGCAATCGGGCTACCATCAAATCCGCATCACGCCCGAAGACGTTCCCAAATCGGCCTTTCGCACGCCGTTCGGACATTATCAGTTCAAAGTCTTAAGCTTCGGCTTGACTAATGCACCTGCTACATTTCAAGCGGTGATGAACGATATCTTCAGAGAGCACAACAAATTCGTTGTGGTCTACCTTGATGACATCTTAGTGTTCAGCAAGGATAAAACCGAGCATGCAAAACACTTGGAGGTTGTTTTCAAACTCCTCTTACAAAACCAGTTATATGCTAAGCTCAAAAAAGTGCGAATTCGAACGAGCCGAGCTGAAATTCCTCGGTCACCTTGTAGGCACCTTCACTTGGCATGATGTCAGACAGGAACTGTGCAGGGTCGGTGATGGGGTCAGCAGCAGACGAGGCATGTCCAATTGTGGAGAAGGGTTTGCCTGTCTTAGCAGCTATTTGGTTCACCAAATTAGGATGCACTGCTGCACTCACCGTTAGCTCCGGCTGTCCCTCCGGAGGACACCTTCACTTGGCGTCGGCTTTGGGGGCATCGCTGCCGCTGGCGTCGTTGCCGTTCTTGTTGCGGTAGCCGCCATTGTCGTGACGACCGCTACGGCCACGGCCTCGGCCGCCGCCACCGCCCCGGCCACTGCCGCCGCCTTGACCACCGCCACGGCCACCACCAGAGTGATCGTTACCGTGCTTGCCGTTGTTGTGACGGCCGCCGCGGCCACTTCCGCGGTGCTTGCCGCCATAGTCACCGGCTTCAGATGCAGCACGTTTGTTCGGCACCTGGGAGTGAGCAGGGCGCAAGGAGATTTGCGATGATGATCGGCGGAGTGTCCGGCCTTTGGTGTGTGCTAGGTTAGCACGCACAGGCTTGTCGGTGTCAGTGTCGCGGGTGTAGGTGTCAATAGCACACGAGTACTCTGCCAGAGCTTCAAATGAGTCCCATGGTTTTCCTGTGGCTGGGTTTACTTTGCACTGGTCTGCAATGCTAGACTTAAGTCCACGCATGTACCAGAGCAAAAGATCACGGTCTGTGGGTGTGGGTTCGCCTGCACGTGCTACCAACATCCTGAAGTACCTCAGATATTCTGGGGTTCTGGTTTGTTGCTTGATGGTGTGCAAAAGTTTGCGGGCTTGCATAGCCCTGTCACCACAAGGAAAGGCTTTGGTGAGTGTATCACGCATGAGTTCCCAAGTTGGTGTGCCTCCTGACAATCGCAGCGGTTGAGCTACGGAGAGCCAAGCTTGCAGTGCTTTTCCTTCAAGCAAGGGTAGGATGTGGCTAGGCCAGTCAGGTTGAGGTATGTTATTGCCTGTAAGATAGTCAAGGAACAGGAAAATGGCATCCTCTGCAAACTGTCCACTGGCCCCAGAGAATTTGGCGGGTAATCCCGTCTTGACCGTGTGGGGTTTGTGTGACTGCTCTTTGAATTGAGGGGGGTCACTTGCCTTTGTGGCGTAGTGGCACATGAGCGACTGCCACTGGCGGTAGTCCGCTCCAAACCCCATGGCTTTGTGGTTCCAGGCCTCGTCCGCGTTGAAGCGAGTGATGCTCAGGTCATAGTCCTTTCGCATGGCGTGCAACTGAGGAGCGAAGTGTTTCGTGAAGTAACGCTCACGCTCCTCCGGCACAACGCGGTACTCCTCTGGCATGATGGAGCTGGGAGGAGGGAGAGGCTCAAAAGTGGGCTTGGGGGGGCGAGGCCTGCTGGTGCCTGCCTGCTGAGCCACGTCAGCCGAGCCCACGCCTGGAGCTGCTTCCTGAACAGGGTCCGGGCAAGACGTGTTGTCGGGGTCGACGGCCATGTCCTCATGTTGTTGCTCAAACTGCCCAGGGGGAGTGTTGCGAGGGACAGGACCAAGGAGCTGCTCGTCCACCAGACACATCGCCACACGCTCTTGGAATGCAGGATCATGGACCCTGTCCGGCGTGATGCGCTCGGTGACCCTCAGGTGGTCGTAGTTGTTGGTGACGATGGCCAAGAGGCCGGTCTTGTCACTGGCGATGGTGGCCTTGTGCACCGAGATTTGCCTGCGTAGCTGTTGCAGGCGCTGGCTGGCGGCCTTGTCATTGGCACGCAGCTGAGCCAGGTCGTTTTGCGCACGCTCACGCTGCTGCCGCTCATCCGCAACTTGGCGTTGAAGGTGCTCAATGAAGACCTGTGCCTCATGCAGCTGTTGCTGCGTGTTGCCAAGCTGCTCCTCAGCTGCTTGGCGGGCTGCCTGCTCTGCAGCCAGGGGCTCTTTAGCTTGCAGCTGCGCTTGCTCAAACACATATTGTGTCGCAGCATCGAAGTCTGGCGACTTCTCGTAGTGCAGCTTTGCTTGTCGCTGCTTGGCCAGGTCGGTGTTGATCCTGTCCAAAGCCGCTGACACCTCCATGAGGCTAGACCCTGCCGCCAGCAGCTGTGCGGCAGAGGCTTGAGCTGCTGCGCGCTCAGCCTCCAGTCGGCTAATGCAGACGGTAACCTTTGCCAGGTTCTCCTTGGCAATCACCGGGAAAGCCTTGGCCTTGTAGTTGTTGACTTGCTGCTGCAGCTTCAAGCAAGCAGCCTCTTTGTCCGCCAGGCGTGCTTGCACTGCAATGAGTTGCTGCTGCAGAGCGTCGACCTGAGCATCTGGAGGAGGGGCAATGGCGGCCTGAGCACTGGCAGCCTGCAGTGTTTTGACACTCTGCTTCAGAGTGCGGTTCTCTCGCTCCAGATGGTTGATCCGGTCATGGGTGGTGGTGTTTGGAGGCACCACCACCGCAGCAGGTCTGAGCTGCGTCAGCCTAGTGGCTGCAACAGCTGCTGTGGGCTGCTGTGCTGCGCTGGCTGGTTGCGCCGGAGGCGCTTGAGGCGCAGCGTTTGTTGCTGCAGGCGCAGCGCTTGCTGGTGCAGGCGGCGGCTGTTGCGCCGCGTCTGGCATGTCCTCCATGGAGCTGTCCTGGTTGGCAGCAATGTCCAGCTCCACGGCCTGCACATAAGCACGCACCAATTGTTTGGCTTGTGTTGTTTTGTGCATAAGCCACTTGGTGATTGTGGGGTTAGCAAGCTTTAGTGCTGCACGCCGTCTCATGACAGGCTTGCCATTGAAGAACATGTGCAATAGGCGTGTCCTTGTTGACTTGCGCTTAACATGTTCATCAAGCAGCTGTGTGAGTGTGTGCATTGCGTCCTTCACCTCGGTGGTGAGGCCGCACATGGCACTGGCCGCAGCGTCGGCCCCAGGAGCTGTCTCCCGTGGTCCGGTGCCAGTGTCGTGCGACCCAGAAGTAGAAGTTGAGGTAACTTCTTGGGTTGTCACCGACGCTGCTGGAGCCGCAGGGGTCCGGCCTCGGAGTGAGCCGCGACCCAGTTGCACCAAAACCCGTGTTGCTTTGTGTGTCATCTGCGCACCAAGCAAATGCTAGGGCAATTGGTCTTATGCGCTAACGATGCAAAATGAGCAAGTACGCTCTTTAGCAGTGCACAAATGGTAAAACCACGAGCAACAAGCTAGCAATCGTGCGCAAAGTGCGTGTAGCGCTAAAAAGCTTTTGCGTTCCCAGTAAAGGGTCGACTTGGCTTTTGAAACGCAAAATGCAAGCACCCAGTTAGGGCGTTGTTGCAAGACGCACGACTGCGCCCTTACGGGTAGCAGTGGCTTGAAAAGCCGATGTACTTTTAGGCAGTACAACGCCGCGAGAGCCTGCAGTGCGGAACTCTCAAGCACGCCCCGGAGGGTAGTGCGTGCTCGCCCCGAAGGGTGGAGCTAGAGGGTTAGATAAGGGGAAGCGGTGAAGGGGAGGGCGGTGGGCGCTTGCACAGGAAGCGATAAACCGCGACACTTGGTCGCAACCTTGCGGTCGGACAACCAATGTAACAAAGGTGTGGCAGAACTGCTGCTCTGCCTCACCTTGTATGTCTTCCGTGTGAGTGAGAGCGCTCCTGCCTCGCGCTCCACAATCCGCTACTTCCGGTTGGGTGGCAATGTGTGTTACACAATGCCTCTGATAACGAGAATCCCCAACTCTCTAGCGGCCCTCGGCTAAATAGGCCAGCGGCCAGCCGTCACACGCCACCGTCACTCTACTGGGAGATATGACGGTGGGATCTCATGCAACTGCTCGGTTATTTCCCCTAGGAAGAACCTCGCTTCGTTACATCCCCCCCCGACCTGGCCAAAACCCGTCCTCGGGAAAAAGACCAGGGGAGCATTGTCCACAGGTTAGCTACGCCTGGGAGGCTCCGAGTGCCAATGCTCTTACACAAGAAAGCTCCTGCAAGTGTTGGTTCATGACTCCAACACCCCATACAGACGAGGTAACTTGAGGGCATCCAGACAACGGGTGTCTGCGCGTTTTAGCATGCGTACGCGAGGG